>JBBBDQ010000459.1:902500-1027500 GCA_037127315.1 Ascarosepion bandense | reverse complement strand
CCGATTTTTTCGATTATCGATTTTCGATATTTATCGGGAGTACCTCGACACAAAACCTAGCTAAGAAAACTCGCAGACGCTTATAGTACAACTGTGTAAATTTTCAAGAAATCGGTTCATCCGTTTCGGAGTCTGTAGGTAAAGGACACACACACACACAGACAAAGTTTCATTTATAAATAAGTTTACATATTGTTGTCTTAACCTATTTACAGGTGTTTGATTGCAAATAAGCCAACGCAACAAAAGCAATCAAAAGCCGTTACCGCTATCCAGAACCACTCACATTGAAAAATATCAAATTAAACAAAGCTCTACATAAATAACACATCACTCAATAAATCTCGGGTCTAAATAATAAAATAACAAATTTATGGAAGAATTCTACTTTGTTCATCACCATAGTCTCCTTCTAGTATGATACACTGATTCCAACGCTTCTCTAACAATACGATGATCTTTTTGTTGAACGATTTAACTTTGGCCTCAAAATGCCCCTCAGTTTTCGATATCACATCTTCATTGGAAACAAATCTCTTTCCGTGGAGCAAACATCCTGGAGTCGCTGGGGACCAGATCTGGAGAATAGGGTGGATGCGGTAGCAATTAAAACTGCAATTAATGTAGTTTTGCCATCGTTGCGATCGTCTTTTGACACGATGCGTTGTTTTAGTGAAATGTCACTTTTTTCTTCCTTATTTGTGGCAGTATTTTGGGGATTGCCACCCTCAAACCCAATAATAATGCTATATAATATTCGCTATATATGGTTCTTTCTTTCTTCAACATAATCAATGAACAAAATATCTTGCACATCCCAAAATAAGGAGGTCAAACACTTGCTAGCAGATGTTTGCGTCTTTAGTCACTTTGGACCGATTTCACCTGGAGCTGTCTACTCAGCTGACTGCCGATTTTACTCCAGATTGAAGTGGTAGATTTATGTTTAGTACATTGTCATATATTTACGCAAAAACTCATTCTTGTTGTGTTGAAATAATTGCAAACAGCGCTCTGAATCGTTGTTTTGATCGATTGTGACCAAACCTGTATCCATTTTTAACACAGCTTTCTCATTGATTAATCTTCATGCAAACTGGTGACTACACTGTCTTCTGATATGTTCAATGTCTCTGCTATTTCACGTAAATTCAATTTACAGTTAACCAAAATGAGTTTGTGGATTTTTGGGGATTGGGGGTTTCGGGAGAATTGCTGATTTTGGGCTACCTGAGCGTTCAGCATCATTTGTGCCTGTACGACCGAGTTTAAAGTCAACATACCACCTCTTAACCGTTGTTTCAGAGTCCATGAATCAGAGTCCGAATAACGTTTATAAAGCCATTGGTTTGCTTGAACAGTACTTTTCTCATCAGAAAGCAAGGCTTTATTAAGACACGAAATTCAGATTTTTCAATTGTTTTGAAAAGTTGCAACAGTAGATTCACTTAAATAACTGTAATTTGTTAACAAATAATCCGATTAGGCCCAAATACTGTCATGTGGCATTTGAAGGTTAGTACTCCAAAAAATCATAGGAGTTTTTATTAGGCTGAAGATTGCGAATAAATGTGACACAGGCTGTTGCCTCTCCAGTTCAACACATATCTACAGAGTCTGATTGACAAATTGTCGTTTAAATTACGCAAAAATGAAAATAACACTGATATTTCATTTAAACGGTTATATTTACCAAAAATACGCAAAAATATCTTTAAATACTAAACAGTAAATTTATTCAATGAAATCGCAATCGGCTTCAACCACAGGATACAGACAACATTGGAAACTCCTGCATCTCTTCTAGACGGTCTCATTAATTAAGTTGGTGATTCTTTGCTGCTACAAGGAGTTTTGTTGGTCTTTTGCTCAACTGGGCACCATACATAATAACGAAGTGGGTTTCAGTCTGCGGAGTTAGGTACCCAGATGTATGGGGTAATGTGGTCGTAGAAATTGTCTGAGAGCCATGACTGGGTTTTCCTGCTTGTGTAGCACGAAGTAAAATCCTGTTGCCAGACATAGTGTTATCTAGCAGCAGCCCTCTTGACCAAGAGAAGCACTTCCTTCTCAAAGCACTTGATGTAAGCTTCCGTGCAAAAGTCTTAGGATTTGTGAGAAGATAAATGGTGACAAAAAGTCACTATCACTAGTGATCACGTCAAATACCTTTGTAATAATCACTATACCGTGGCTATGTGACTCTACTATACTGTGTATTCGACAAAATAAAAAAGCACAATGCTCGAAATTAAAATATAAAATAACTTCAATTTATGCCTCGCATCTCATTGTTCAGTTTAATATTATCTCCAACGTTGTTTTTTCAGTGCTTTTAATGATAAAATGTATTTTGGCACAACGGTTCTTTTATGTTTATATATATATATATATATATATATATATATATATATGTGAGTGTATATATATATATATATATATATATATATATATATATATTTGTGTATTAAGGCAGCAAAGTCTCTTTTAGACATGTCATATTAAATAATTTGCAAACATTATGTCTGCTTATTTTTAATAAAATCCGTTTCTATTCACAGATAATCTTTCATTTATTATAATTGAAAGATGTAAGAAATGAGCGGCGATGTTGACAGATGTTATTATCATTAAAATTCTCAATGTAACCAAGAACTTTCAATCTCCTTCTGAGATCATCTTCAGGGGTGTGAGTTACAAATAAGTAGACACAATGTTTACAATTTATTTAATCTGATATGTCTAAAAGAAAAATAATATATATATATATGTATATATATTAAATTAAATTATATATTAAAGTTGACATTAAAGTCAAAATCTAGCGTTTTCAAACAATCTTCAGGTCAAAAGACTGTGTTTAAGTATGAAACCGACTGTTGCTTCTCGGCCTTGACTTCGACGTTTACTTTCATATATACATACGCTCTTTAGCCTATATTAGGCATTTTAATCTTTAACTAAAACATACCTTAAAACTATATTTTATCATATATATATATATATATATATATATATATATATATATATATAAGTATGTTTGTATTCAGCAATGAATTTAGTTCTTTCGGTGACTGGTGTGTGTATACCCCACTTATATGGAATACGCTAAAATTTCCTTTCTCTGATTCCATATGCTTAGGGGTTCTCGACTCCGACTGATTGGTCGAGTTTCGATCCCGACAAGAAAAATGTGTATGCCTAGCCACACTGATGAGATGATGACTATATATATATATATATATATATATATATAATCATCTCACCCCAAGCAAGGCAGAACCGCCATTGGTGCACAGGGGATTACATAACAGAAGAGTAAAGAGAGAAGAAAACAGTTCACAATAGGTGTCTGGGAATGAGTAGGAGAAGGATGGGTATGTTGGTGTAAAGTGAGCTGTGTAAGTGGAAATTGTAAAGTGAGAAGAAGGAAGAGAATCAAGGAGATAAAGATGACAGTTGACGTTGCATTTAAACTTTTGGAGATTGTAGCTATCAGGGAAACAAGAATACAGAAGAGATTTCCACAGGTGGGAAGTGCGAGAAAAGAAGCTACTAAAGTAGAAATTGTTGCTACACTTGATTGTTTTCATAGTAAAAGGGTGGAACCTTGTTGCCAGTCTAGTAGCTCGAGTAAATTCGCGTAGAGGGACACCAAGAAGCTATGAGATACAGTAAATACGGTTTGGAATTCAGAATTGACCTTCTCCTAGACTGGTTGCCAAAGCCGAGTCTGTTCTGTTATTTAACCCAAAACTCGAAATAGAAGAGGTGGATTTTTCCATTCTTACGGGATTTGTTCCAAAGTCAATGCAACGAACATGGCCGGAATTCAAAATCGGCTCTTCTATAAATCTTTTTAACGTCGAATTTACCAAAACACGATGCAGTAACATCATAAGAACACAAGGGGTTATTTTATGTGAAAGAATTAGAAAATAGTAAATTATTATGTAGTGAGAAAAACGGAAGAGTTATCAGGAAGACAGTAAATTGATATTGTATTTGTATTTTTGATGATCAGATTGTAGAGTTCTTTCGTTGGTTGCATAGCATTGTTTTAGTTTTGTTTTTTTGTTGTTATAATCATCTCACCCCAAGTAAGGTAGAACTGCCACTTATGCGCAGGGTGTTATATAATAGGAGAGGGAAGAGAGAGAGAAGAACAGGTCACAGTAGGTATCGGAGAATGGGTAAGAGAAGGATGGGTACATTGATGTAAAGTGAGCTGTATAAGTGGAAATTGTAAAGTGAGAAGGAAGGGAATCAAGGAGATAAAGATGACAGTTGACGTTGCATTTAAACTTTCGGTGGTGGTAGCTATCAGGGAAACAAGAAACGGAAGGCAAGAAGTACGATAAAAGAAGCTGGAAGTAGAAGTTGTGGTTACACTTTACAGTTACAGTAAATTTGCGTGGGTGGGGGGCATTATATCGTCAGAACAGTATTATCTCGTCGGTGATAGAGAAACTGGAGTCGGGCCGCCAGGTCGGGATCGACTACTTTGTAGATTCTTTTTTGGATCATGTCAAGAACCCCAAGGTGATTAGCAGGGACGCCCGACCAGATATAACAGCAGTATTCAATGTACGAGCGGTTGATTTTGAGCGCCAGAGAATATCTGACGTAAGAATTCACGAAATGTAAAAAAAATATTCATGATTTTTTCAGTCACGTTAGTTCTCACTAATTTTCAACGATTGTCTAACGCCTTTCTGAATTTACCGCTTTTTACTGGACTCCCTGTAGATATGTGCCAATATTGTAATGTCTAAATTAAACTATATAGTATTATTTTCGATTAGGAGATTTTATTACCTTTGTTGTTAGGTTTAATAATACATCGACTTTAGGCTATAATACGTTTAACATATAGTGTATTTCCTCAGCTCAACTGTAGTGGAATTGTTAATGGCAATTTGCTTAAATTTAAGCTTCAATAAACTGGGCATTTACCCGAGTTTCACAAACAAAGGCAGGATGTCGCAGAACACTGACTATACCACGGGTCTTCCAACAAAAATTCTCAGTAAACATGGAATATGCGGGATCAGGCTCTTATCTATATACGCCAGATGAGGCTTTGCTATTCAACAAAGGCCTCGTCTGTGTTCTTCTCCAGCCGTGGCAGAGAGTCCGACAAGGCCAGAGTTTACAATGTCAAAATTTACCCGGCCCTCCCGACAAAGGCAGGATATGGTATAAGGCTGACTTTTACGTGGGGGGTTTCCGAGACGTACACTGGGGTAAAATTCATCGTAGACCTCGCATACCCGTGATCGGGCTCTCGTCCATTTCCTTCATACGAGACTTTGCACTTCGGCATAGCCTCGTTAATTTCTCTCTGCCTGAAGCCTGACATTCCAAGAATAATAAAGTTTTGGTGAACTGATATTCACCTGCCATCCCACTGAGACTGAATACGGCACAAGGTCTATTTGTTCGTGGAAGATCTGAGCCCTTAAGCTCAAACAAAATTTCCTGTAGTCTCTGCATAATGAAGGATCATGTTTTATCTCCGACGAAACTCTGGCCTTTGGAGGAACTTCGTCTGGGGTCCTCTCTGCCAGGAAGCAGAGAATCTGACAAAGAGAAAGTGTCATTGCACTCATATACACCGGCCTCCTCACTGAGACTAGATGTGGCACAAGGCTGAATTTCACGTAAAAAATCAGAGCCCTTAAGCTCAGGCAAATATTTGCCGTAAACTCTGCGTAAGCAATGGTTGGGAACTTCTTCGTTTTTCCCCAGACGACATCCTACCCTAATACATTATATTAAAACTAAATGCAATAAAAACGTCTGATTTTTTAAAATCAAATAATATCTTCTCCCTAACCTCTTTCTCTCTCAGTCTATCTGTCTGTCTCTCTCTCTTTCTCTCTCTCTCTCTCTCTCTCTCTATATATATATATATATATATATATATATGTATTGCTAAATATAAAAGACAATGAATGTCTATTTTGTTTAATCATGAGCCGTTTTAAACATAGTATGTTGGCTTTAATTTCAATTGAAAATAAAGAAAATATTCTCCAACATTTGGATAATTTTTTATTAAGTTGGTTCTAAGCTTTCGGTTCACATGAGCCATCTTAAGATAGGTTATAAGGACGTTAACACAAAAACATCCATCATCAGCGACGAGTTTATCTTGTGTTGACATAAAACTCCGCTAAGCAACGTCAACAGTTACCAAAAATAGCAAACGCAGTTCACAAATTTGTAATGTGGTTTTATGACATCACACCGCGTGAGAGCTCGAAATGATAACAGAACCATATATTTAAATGCAATGTAATGTGTTATGACCAGATTTAAACCTCTCTGAAGATGGCTCATGCGAGCCGAAAGCTAAGAACCAACTTAATAAAAAATTATCCAAATGTTGGAGAATTTTTAACTTTATTTTCAACTGAAATTAAAGCCAAAATTCTATGTTTAGAACATAACAGACATTCATTGTCTCATATTTAACAGTATATGTTTAGAAAATTATCTGCTGCCTCTTTACGCTAAATATATATGTATATATACGTATGCATGTATGTATATATACATATATATGTGTGTGTGCGTGCATGTATATATACATATATATGTATATATATTTACAGATAGATAGATAATGAACAGATTTAAATAGATAGATAGATAGATAGATAGATAGATAGATAGATAGATAGATAGATAGATAGATACCCTCATATATAGAATTAAATCTGATAACAAGGCCTCTGATTGGAAGGTTTAGATGAGCATAGAACCATCTCTTAATTGTTGTTGTCCCCGGGTCCACTCCCATCCAGGGCGGTAGCACATGTTCGTATTGAACAGTCGAGCTCGAGCCAAAAACAATGTAAATTTATAAATATACATATTTATAGTAAATATATCAGCAATACATTTTCATAGAAAAAAATTATCTGCAATACACTTTTTTAATAAAATAATATTAAGACTCTTGAGAATATTACATTTCGTTCTTAAATGAACCATAAGGAGATGGTATGCCTTTGAACAAACACATTTATATTTATGTTCGATAAAAGTTGTCAATATTGTGTAGAGTTTAAATAAGCAGAAAAAAGTATAAAATAAAGGAACCCTAGAAAAACTTACGTTTCTCCCATCTAATCATGGATCACCACGTAATGTTATCATTTTATTATATTATAATGTTTATATACAAATTTAACTACTTACAATCGACATTAAATAACCAAACATACACTGATATGCAGTTAATCTCACTTAACATCAGTTAATATTAAATTCTTTTATTTTTGACCATTGATACTAGAGAGTGGCTATGTATAGCTGAAAGTTAATGTTTTTCTAAACGAGATTGATGCCATGCAGGATATCTAAAATAAATGTCTCCATTTGACGAGCCTAAGAAAGAAAGAAAGAAAGAAAGAAAGAAAGGTAAATAATAGATTGCTGAAATAAAGAATGAGATAAAAAAAGAAAGAAAGAAAAGTAAATAATAGATTGCTGAAATAAAGAATGAGATAAAAAAGAAAGAAAGAAAGGTAAATAATAGATTGCTGAAATAAAGAAGGAGATAAAAAAGAAAGAAAGAAAGAAAGGTAAATAATAGATTGCTGAAATAAAGAATGAGATAAAAAAAGAAAGAAAGAAAGGTAAATAATAGATTGCTGAAATAAAGAATGAGATAAAAAAGAAAGAAAGAAAGAAAGGTAAATAATAGATTGCTGAAATAAAGAATGAGATAAAAAAGAAAGAAAGAAAGAAAGAAAGGTAAATAATAGATTGTTGAAATAAAGAATGAGATAAAAAAGAAAGAAAGAAAGGTAAATAATAGATTGCTGAAATAAAGAATGAGATAAAAAAGAAAGAAAGAAAGAAAGAAAGGTAAATAATAGATTGCTGAAATAAAGAATGAGATAAAAAAGAAAGAAAGAAAAGTAAATAATAGATTGCTGAAATAAAGAATGAGATAAAAAAGAAAGAAAGAAAGAAAGGTAAATAATACATTGCTGAAATAAAGAATGAGATAAAAAAAGAAAGAAAGAAAGAAAGGTAAATAATAGATTGCTGAAATAAAGAATGAGATAAAAAAGAAAGAAAGAAAGGTAAATAATAGATTGTTGAAATAAAGAATGAGATAAAAAAGAAAGAAAGAAAGAAAGGTAAATAATAGATTGCTGAAATAAAGAATGAGATAAAAAAGAAAGAAAGACGGAAAGGTAAATAATAGATTGCTGAAATAAAGAATGAGATAAAAAAGAAAGAAAGAAAGAAATGTAAATAATAGATTGCTGAAATAAAGAATGAGTTAAAAAAGAAAGAAAGAAAGAAAGAAAGGTAAATAATAGATTGTTGAAATAAAGAATGAGATAAAAAAGAAAGAAAGAAAGGTAAATAATAGATTGCTGAAATAAAGAATGAGATAAAAAAGAAAGAAAGAAAGAAAGGTAAATAATAGATTGCTGAAATAAAGAATGAGACAAAAAAGAAAGAAAGAAAGAAAGAAAGGTAAATAATAGATTGCTGAAATAAAGAATGAGATAAAAAAGAAAGAAAGAAAGAAAGAAAGAAAGAAAGGTAAATAATAGATTGCTGAAATAAAGAATGAGATAAAAAAAGAAAGAAAGAAAGAAAGGTAAATAATATATTGCTGAAATAAAGAATGAGATAAAAAAGAAAGAAAGAAAGAAAGAAAAAAGGTAAATAATAGATTGCTGAAATAAAGAATGAGATAAAAAAAGAAAGAAAGAAAGAAAGAAAGGTAAATAATATATTGCTAAATAAAGAATGAGATAAAAAAAGAAAGAAAAAGAAAACAGGAAAAAAGAAAATGATAGATTAAAATACGAAAGAAAGAAAAAAGAAAGAAAAAAAGAAAGAAAAAAGTATAGATTGTTGAAAAGGTAAGTTAAATAATAGATTTGAGAAAGAAAGAAAATAAGAAAAGTCAATAATTTTGGCAAAGAAAGAAAGAAAAACTCGTGAAAAGTCAATTTTGGTAACGAGAGAACGAAACTAAACAAGTACAAAAATCGCATAGAAAAAAGTAAACAAATCTATATCAGTATATGAAAGTAAAATGTAATTTTCAATTAATGATTTTCCGATTGGTGCTTAATTCTATCACAACAATGACGAATGAATAATTTGAATAAATTATTTTGGTCTCTAATAACTTCTTTCTAATATTTCATAGAAAATGTCAGGTTTAATCCCATTTTATACTTTGTCTTCATCATTTGTTTCTCTAGACAAGCATCCATAAAACCTTTCTTCCCAACACGATCACATACATATGAGATATAAAATTACAGAATAAAATTGCGAAAACGCAACTCATGCGTTCTAGATGCCAATATAAAATTTGCGAGGAGAATATTGATTAAAATTAGATTTTTAATCATTCAAGGACTTTCAATTTTGATTAACTATTACAAGAATGAGAAAATCAACGTATTTTTTAAATCATTACTTTTCTTTGTATTAAGTTCACATTATAAATATTTTTTACTTAATGTCAACCAAGAAGATAAATGAATGATGCTATATAGACGTAAGTGGAGCAGGTAAATGCAAATTATGAACATGCATAGGACAGATAAGAATTGAACCTATCTTTGAAGAGATTCAGATTGTAGTGATTACGAAAACGTCCTCCCTGATGTCTGCTCCATGAAGAAACTGTTTTCATATAGAAAATGAGTAAAACTTGTTTTTTACAAATGAAATACAAATAGAATGAGACTGATTCGATCCAAAGTTTCTAAAATTGGGTGTCTGAAATGACTGAAGAAAGGAATATACTTCGTTTGAAATACATTCCTTACAGCGATCGATTAGCGAGTATTTCGTGACCTATCTTCAATGGCAAAATGGCTGTAGGGCTGAAAGTATGTCATCACCCACAAGACTTCGTAAACGCTTGAGCACTTTTTTCACTGCTAGAAAATAAAGACTCGGCAGCTCCACTTCACATATGGCAGTAATTCTCCATTTTTTCTCTGATGTAAACTGTTCTCTTTCAAACACCATTGAGAAACTTTCCTGCCAGTCATCAGAATGAATGACACTAGTCTCCTAAAAGGAAACTGTCTGCCCCTCATCGGCCTCACGTTCTCAATCTATCTGAGTGGACCGACTACATCGAATCTGTGAGTAAATCTATTGCTAAGATTACTCTGTCGGGTCAGAAGGTATTTCTCGCCTGAATCCATCTTGCACATTTATAAATTTACCATTCGTCTGTGCATCGAATACTGTTGCCATACCTGGTCGGGTGCTTCTGCTATTCATCTCGAGGTTCCAGATAAAATCTAAAGAAGGGATCTGCAATGTAATTGGTCCTGACTTGGCATCTCTACTTCAGCCACTTTTTTTTCACCGATGTGATGCTAATTTCTTACAGAGGAAGGCAAGTGAAAATTCTACAAAATAAACCTAAAAAAAATAAAATCGTTAATATGAGCGATTCTTCCATATTATCCATATTCACTCGATGTATAGGGTTTCCTAAGTGATCTAACATTCACAATGAAAGAAGTGAAAAACAATATTTAAAACAGCAGGTTTCATTAAATGTGTTTTAGAATAATCACCTTACTGTTGGCTGATGAAGATGAAAGTGTTTACGTTTTTAATAAGTAATATTTAAATAAGAGTAAGATCTTTTTCTTTTTATATCCTTTCTGCTATTGTATTTTATATCATTTTTGGCCAAACCTAATTACTTCCCAAACCAGGTAATATATTCTCCATAATGAATTCTACATGATTATATTAACGAAATAAAAAGAAAGATAATAAATATCTCAAGATAGATTTTCAAAATCCACTTAAGAACTTAGGGTATCTATTTCGATCACCGAAGTTTGAGCCTGGTCAGTACCTAGAGAGATGACTGCTTGGAAATAACATGAGCTGTAAACTTGGATATGCGAATGACGTCATGAATAATAAATCGTGATCATTAATCGGATAGCCGAGTTCCAGTTGGCTACCTTTATTCACTTACGTAAAAATAAACTTAGGAAGTGAATACATCCACGTCTTCTATTCTCAAAAAGGGATTAATTAGTAAGACTTGTAACTGTACATTATTATTATGGCCAAAAATTCTTAAAATATAACAATACTTTCTGACTTCAAATATCCAACAAAGAGTTCATAATTTTAAATTCTACTCAATAATATTAACTTATATAGTGATAGAGAAAACTATTATTTTTGGTTGGAAAAAATCTTACTAAGTTAAAAAAAACACACTAATTTGACTATCAGTAATTTATTTGCAACTATTTATTTTGATACTTTACATTAACATACCTTGTAAAACTAATGTAAAAAATAATATGAAAAGATTTTAGAACGAATTCTTCAATTTACTAAAGAAAAAAACTTTTATTTTAAACATAAAAGATATATTAACACAAAATAATAAGAACCTCCTAAAACCTTTTACACAAATGCTCCTTTCTTTTCAATAACTCTTAGCAGCCTCATGTCAACATCTGATGTTAGATTTGCAATTTTATCGTGTGGTAAGTTGTTTGCAGCAACTTTAACGTCCTACCAGAGGTCACACTTGCTGTTGAATTGCCTTTTATTAGAATAAATATCTCTCTTGGGGATGCTCCACAGGTTCTCAATGGGATTCAAGTTACAGCTATTTGAAGGCCAGTCCATAAGAGAATCTTCAACAAATCCCTTTTCTTTCAACCAGGATTTAGTAAACTTTGATGCATGACTTGGTGGGTTGTCTAGCATAAAGATCATAGATCTACGCTTGTCTGATGATTGGTTATCAGGCCATTCAAAGAAATATTGCTCTAGAAAATCACAGTAACTTTTGGAATTTATTTTAATCCCGTCTGTCACTTTTAGTAGACCCACGAGCTCATTAACAATAATCCCAACCCATGTCATGATTCCACCACCGCCTTGTTGGCGTTTAAAAATTTTCTTGAATTATGTTGCTTGCAAACCCATCCAAGAGCCCATCCATCGGGCCCATCGAGGGCGATCCTTGATTCGTCTGTAAAAAGCACTTTACTGAAATCGGTTTTCATGTATTTTTTGCCCACTGCATTTCAATCACCAAAGTTTGAGCCTGGTCAGTACCTAGAGAGATGGCTGCTTGGGAATAATATGTGCTGTAAACTTGGATATGCGAATGACGTCATGAATAATAAATCGTGATTATTAATCGGATAGCCGAGTTCCAGTTGGCTACCCTTTATTCACTTACGTAAAAATAAACTTAGGAAGTGAATACATCCACGTCTTCTATTCTCAAAAAGGGATTAATTAGTAAGACTTGTAACTGTTCATTATTATTATCGCCAAAAATTCTTAAAATATAACAATACTTTCTGACTTCAAATATCCAACAAAGAGTTCATAAGCCATTGAAAACGAATCAATAAAAATCAATTTGGTTTTAGAAAAAGTGAGAATATAATAAAATTATTTTCCCATAATTATAACCTGCACAATGTTTTAAAACATTAATATTCATGCCAGTTTACTCAAATGCATACATTGAAATAAAGACAATGCAGGTAAAAATTAAATAAAAACATTAAAACTTTCCCCTGAAAATTATTGCGTATAATAATGTCATATATGCACGTGTATATTAAGACACATCAGACTAATGTTTAATATAGCCATGTTTAGAAACATTCAGTTGTTCAATTCTAGCAATAATTGAATATCGCAGTTTAGGCAAAATATCCGGAACTATCGATTCTTACATCTTGGACGGAATTCTATAGGCTCTCTTGATTATATTAAGATGTTCACAATTGTATTCACATCCGGTGATTGATCAGGCAAGGACGTGTTTTGACAGCCGTTTTTTTATCAATCAGTTTTCTCTAGAAAAATACCAAAGACCACTTTTTTAAATATTTTCATCAGGATATACTTTCTTGGCATCAAAATAAATTAAAAAAAAGAGACTAACAAATATTTAGTTCTTTTCATCTCTAACTATAGAAACTTTCTCTTCTCATCCAATAGAAACCACCTTCCAATCTCAGATTTCACCTAAACCCTATGTCTGATAGACCAAATATACCGAATATCAAAGTTGTACATGATTGGCGAGAACCTCAATACGGAATAATTTCTATTCTCATCAAGAGTACTCAGTCAGTCAGTTAGGTATCATATGTGATAATAAATAAATTAAAAGAAACCACATAAGTTGAGGGTTTTCAACAGAAGTAATTATTAAAATGAAAAGCATATGCAATTTGACGAAAAGAATGATGTAATCCAGTATTGATGTAATCCAGTATTGATGTAATTTTCAATCCTAACCATTAATTTAAAGTATCATATAAAAGGTAATGATGAAAATCACTTCATTACTAAATAATAATTCAAAAGTTAGAAGTCTTGAGAAACCTATTCCCCTGAAAAATTGTTTTCAGAGTAGCATTTTCTGAATTTCAAACGTAAGTGTCACTGACTGCTCGGTCAATGAATGGTGAGTTGGACAATGATGTTTTGTCGTGAATGGAAATAATTTGCATAACTCAAAACAGAGATTTTTCATTCTTCTCTCTCTCTCTCTCTTTCTCTCTACATATTTGCACACCCTTCATATTTTTATATATAAATATATATATTTATATATATAACCATATATATATATATATATATAAACTGCGTCTAGAGATGATATGCAATTTGATAAATTGGTAAAAATAGTTGGGCCTTTAATGTTAAAAGTCCTATTATGATGTTGTTTAGATTCTACTCAATAATATTAACTTAGATATATAGTGATAGAGAAAACTATTGTTTTTGGTTGGAAAAAATCTTACTAAGTTAAAAAAAACACACTAATTTGACTATCAGTAATTTATTTGAAACTATTTATTTTGATACTTTTACATTAACATACCTTGTAAAACTAATGTAAAAAAATAATATGAAAAGATTTTAGAACGAATTCTTCAATTTACTAAAGAAAAAAACTTTTATTTTAAACATAAAAGATATATTAATAATAAGAACCTCCTAAAACCTTTTACACAAATGCTCCTTTCTTTCAATAACTCTTAGCAGCCTACTGTCAACATCTGATGTTAGATTTGCAATTTTATCGTGTGGTAAGTTGTTTGCAGCAACTTTAACGTGCTACCAGAGGTCACACTTGCTGTTGAATTGCCTTCCATTAGAATAAATATCTCTCTTAAGGATGCTCCACAGGTTCTCAATGGGATTCAAGTTACAGCTATTTGAAGGCCAGTCCATCAGAGAATCTTCAACAAATCACTTTTCTTTCAACCAGGATTTAGTAAACTTTGATGCATGACTTGGTGGGTTGTCTTGCATAAAGATCATAGATCTACGCTTGTCTGATGATTGGTTATCAGGCCATTCAAAGAAATATTGCTCTAGAAAATCACAGTAACTCATGGAATTTATTTTAATCCCGTCTGTCACTTTTAGTAGACCCACGAGCTCATTACCAATAATCCCAACCCATGTCATGATTCCACCGCCGCCTTGTTGACGTTTAAAAATTTTCTTGAGTCATGTTGCTTGCAAACCCATCCAAGAGCCCATCCATCGGGCCCATCGAGGGCGATCCTTGATTCGTCTGTAAAAATCACTTTACTGAAATCAGTTTTCATGTATTTTTTTACCCACTGCAATCTTCTTTCCTTATGTTTTTTTGTTAAAATTTTATACATCAGCAAACTTCCTTAATGCTTTACACCTTGTTTCCCTTGACACCATAGGAGCTCCAGACGGCCTCAAATATGAACGCACTTGACGCATTTGGGTTTCTTATTAATTCTCTTCGGATATATGATAGATCTCGCTTTGTTAAGTTCCTGAATTCAGCCTGAGACGTTTTGCTTTGGTTGAATTCTCAGTTGACATATTTTTTTGATTGTGCAATGATCTCTTTTCAAATACTTTGAAATTTGAAGCGAAGACTTTCCTATGCTAATTTCTTTGATTATGTAGTTCTTTTCATTCATTGTTAGTTCTTTTTTCGGGCCTTAATACTAAATTCTAATCTTGCAAATAATCTCTTGACACTGCAAGTTGCTATAATTAGTGAAAAAATGCTGAATATCAATCGGAAATTAAAAGTGGGACTTAATTGCTTTCATGCTTACTCGCTATACATAATAGTACAAATTGTTTCATTGGATAACACATATCTATGAATTTTACATAAAATATTTGACAATACCTATTTTGCATATAATCTCTAGACGTTGTTTATATATATATATATATATATATGTGTGTTTGTGTGTGTGTGTGTGTGTGTGTGTGTGTGTGTGTGTGTGTGTGTGTGTGTGTGTGTGTGTAAAGATAGAGAGAGAGAGAGATAAACGGAGATTGATAATACCAAGAAATGAGTGGGTATTATTTTTAATCTGATACTATTTCTTACTTTAAACGTTATAATTCAGTAGAGACGCGTGTTTCAGAAGACATCCTGATTTTCATTTAAACAGAGGGAATTTCAACGGGCTGTCAAAGGAATGTAAGCACCATCGAACAATCAGTTTAATGAGCCACATAACAAAAACCATCATCGGGATTCTGATGAACAAAGCGAGCAGCAGAATCGACCCAGAGATAGGACAGGAACAATGGAGATTATTTAAAGATACCAGAATGAGTAATTCGATATTCATGCTCAGAATACTCTCTGAACGAGCAACACAAATGCAGAAGGAACTTTATCTGTCCTTTATAGACTACGGAAAAGCGTTTGACAAAGTACGACACAGGACCTGATAGAGATGCTCGACAACCTCGACATTTTCGGAAAAGACGTTAAGATAATCAAGAATCTATATTAGTAGCAAACCGCTTGTGTACGAATAGGAGTTGAACTCAGCAGGTATGCAAAAATTGAATGGGCGTAAGACAAGGTTGTGTTTTCTCATCGGATCTTTTCAACCTGTACAGCCAAGCAATTATGAAAGAAATAAAAGTCTTGCCAGGATTCGTCATTGACGGCCCCAATCTCAACAATATCCGATACAAAGATGACACGGTGCTGATAGCAGACACAGAAAGGAAAATGCAGGACCTTCTACAGAAGTTAGCAAAAGAAAGTGAAAAGAAAGAACTGAGCATAAACCTCAAGAAAACTGAATGTATGGTCATCAGAAAAAAAGAAGACTAATATGCCAACTGCAAGTTGGAGAATCTAAAATAAAAGAACTAAAACAATTCAAATACCCGGGAAGGGTTTTGACAAAGGATGGACAATGCGACACGGAGATCGAAAGTCCCATTGGCATGCACAAAGACGCATTTCAGAAGCTAACCAAAGTACTGAAAGACAAGAAAATCTCATTAGAAACAAAGAATTTATGGATTGCTTTGAGATATCCGTCCTTCTGTATGAAGGAGAGGTTTGAGAGAGCAGCAATGTGGTTTTACAAAAGGATGGTGAGGATACCATGGACAGAGCACGTGTGCAACGATGATGTGTTGGAAAGGATTCAAACGAGAATAAAACTGATAATAAATATCAAGAAGAGACAAATGTGGTTCTTGGGACACGTAATAAGAAAGGAAGGCCTGGAGAACTTGATACTCAAGGTCCGATAAATGGAAGAAGAGACAGCAGCGCGAGACGTACTTATTAGGTCTGAGCAAATGGTTGAAGGAACTGGGCTTAGAAGAGATACCAAGAGAAAAATTATTGGGAGCAACAACAGACAGAGCCAAGTGGAGGTCGATGATCGCTTATGTCCTGAAGGGACATGGAACATGAAGAAAAAGAAGAAGTACGCTTATAAGGAAAATCCTCATCAGATCCGATGTTTCCCATGAAAATTGAGTCGAAGGCACGAACCCTGACGTCAAGCACATTCCTCTTAAGATTCTCGAATGCACAGGAGGTAGATGTATTTCACACTTTAGGTCATTTACTCATTATCTACTAAAGTATCATTTTTTAAATAATAAGAAAAAAACTACACACACACACACACACACACACACATATATATATATATATATATATATATATATATATATATATATATATATATAAGAAAGCGGGAATAAATATATATATATATATATATATTTACATTTTATATAAATTATATATATGTATATATATATATTGCAGTTTCAATTACTTTTTCTGATATATATATATATATATATATATATATATATATATATATCAGAAAAAGTAGCTAACATCACTACTGTCATTCATGTTCAGTAATTCTCACTACCATACATTTTATGGCGGTAACAATGATGTTAACTAATATATTCGTCTTGTAAAACGCACTAGTGTTATATATCGCCGTTTGACGACAAAACAACAAACACGCATATATAAAAATACAAGGTGATATTTTTATTACTGACAATGAACCCGTGTGGAATAGAGAACGGAAGGGTGAGAGCTGTACAGGAGGGTTGACGGGAGTGTAGTCTGCCTGTGGTGTTTCTCGCTGCTTCACTGGCCGTTCTCTGCTACTAGCGAATCCGTGTGTCGAGGTCTTTATATAATCCTCTAGAACCGGGACTTTCCTTCCGGTTTTGCCTCGCCCACGCAACGCCCGCGTAATTCTAAGACACCTGATCTGTTTGCCTCTGTAGCCATTTCCGCCGCTGTCGGAAATAAGGTCAAAATGATATCCGCTCCGGCCTTAACAGGATGTATTTCACAAACACCTGTCTTGTCGTTTCGCCGCCCCCTTCACCGACGGAAAACACCATCGCTTGCATCACTTCCTCGGGTGGGGCCAGATTGTTATATTACACTAGTATTTTCAGGGCATTTTATGAAAAAACAGTGTGCATTGTAAACCGATATTCAGAGCAACTTTAATTTGTCTATGACTAGCAGTATACCCCGGCGTTGCTCGGGTGTAATGAAAGCTTTAAAACTAATTCATGGTCCTGGAGCTCAGACTCTTTGGACGTTGGCACGAAAGATTAAAAAGCAATAGTTGTTTCCAGTTAAAGTGAAACCGTAGACTGAAAGAAAAATGAATGGATGTAAGTCAAATTTTGATTTCCTGGTATCGATATCGAATAAGCTTTTTCGTCGTAAACTGAATTTTGAAGACTAAATAAGTGCTCTGAGTAAATGGTATCATGGCTGAGACTAAGAACTGCAATTATACATACTTAGAGCCAAACCCGAAGCAAAAACTAAAATAAAATGGCTGGAAAAATACAGACATACTGGCAGATAAACAGACACACAAAAACATCTTACCTTTTATATATATATATATATATATATATATATATATATTATCAATTTTCTGCACTATTGTAAGAACTGCAACCTTGAAATTTGTGAATATCGTTTCTTATGTCTTTGTCTATGAGTGTATGAAATTTGATTAAAATCAGACCACTCCTTCTATAACCCGAATTTTTCGATTTTCGATATTTATCGTGGGTACCTCGACACAAAACCTAGCTAAGAACACTCGCAGACGCTTATAGTACAACTGTGTAAATTTCCACGAAAATCGGTTCAGCCGTTTCGGAGTCTATAGGTAACGGATACACACACATACACACACACACACACACACACAGACGCACGCACACACAGCAAAGTTCCATTTATAAATAAGTTTAGATAGATTTCCAAAAGTTAAAGGTAGAGTGGCGTGTGTTGATGGGATGACCTGATTCGCTTCTGACTGGAGCTGAAGAATTGTTTCCGTTCCATGAAAAAAAAGGATGGATCAGCTTGCTATCTGTTCAAAATGTAATCTATTTGGTTGGTTATGATCACATGATCAAACATTTTTGCGCCAGAAATTGATGACGTAAGATTTGGTGGTTAAAATTTGAAAATGTCAAAACTCAGGGATCATGTCTAATGATAGCGAAGGGTAAAGTAGTTCATGGCAACGAGGTGTTAAATAGTCCACGTGTTAGGTAGTTAAATATGTTTGTAAAACCGGTAAATTTACTCTACATATATATTCTACAATAATAAAATGCACTGATTATACCAGTAGACTGTTATTTAAAAAAGTGCTCAATGCACAACTAAAATAACTGAATATGCAGTTCCAACAATATATTGAAAAACGAAATGTCCATCACTATTTTTTAATCGTTTTACCCCAAGTAAGGGGCTACATAAGAGAGTAAAGTTTAAGCAGGATAAGAAGGAAGAGAAAGAGAAAGTCGAACCAGTTACAATAGGTTTCTGTATAAAGGCAAGAGAAGGACGAGAATGCAGGTGCGATGATACTTGCGAAGGTAAAATAAGAAAGAAAAAGAACAAGATACACAGGGTGATGTGGAAACGACAAGGGAAGGAAGTCAAGTGGATAATAGATGGGAACTGACATTTACTTGCTACCAAAATTTTAAGCATTTAGGTATAATGTCAGCCTGGAGTAAGTGGTGAACATTTCGCTCTTTAATATATATATATATATATATATATATATATATATCCAAAATTATACTCAGTTATAATCTGAGGAAAGGAACGGTATGGTTAAGTGAAGAAAGCAAGAGGTAAACTATTTTTCTCGCCTACGCGTTTCCTCTTGTGATGCACTTTATCAAGGCAATGGCAGGAAAGAAATTTTATTTTAAATAAAGCAAACATATACAACAAATATAAAAATTATTCCAAATAAAACGAACATTTTCCATCATTTTAACATCTCATAACGTAACATTATACTACACAGAAAACGGATACTTTCCATCATTTTAACATCTCAAAACGTAACATTATACGACACAGAAAATAAATTCTTTTTAAATATGAATTATGACGTTTTTTAAATGTTTAATAATTTCAGTTAATCTTATAAATAATTTATGAGCGTTTGATTTTCTAGCATCCAACAATTTCTTTTTTTCATGATACTTTATCTTAAAAACAACTCATTTCATCTTTTTACCTTGTTAAAGTCCATTACAGGACGAAATGCGTAGGCGAGAAAATATAGTTTTTCTTTTGTCTTCATTTTTAACAATAATAATAATAATAATAATAATAATATATATATATATATATATATATATATATATATATATATAATATATATATATATATGTATATATATATATATATTACAAACGGACATATAGGTGTTGTTTTCAACGAGGGAAATTGGTATAAAAAAAGTGCGACATACCGTGAACATTTTGTTTAAAGTGCAGATTTATTGCTGGTATTATTCTAATTATTACTTGCTTTTCGTATGATATATTAAGTGTCTATAATAGTATTTCTGTCACCATTATGGACACTTAATATATCATACTAAAAGCAAGTGATAATTATAATAATACCAGCAATAAATTTACACTTTAAACAAAATGTTCACAGCTTCTCGCTCATATTCTTTTATATATATATATATATATATATATATATATATATATATATATATATATATATTATTATTATTATTATTATTATTATTATTATTATTATTATTCAAAATAGAAACAGTATAATTATCTTTATTCACCATTTCATCAATCCAGTGCATGTTTTGTCACACTTGGTGGGTAATGGGTCTTATCCTAATATATACGGTCAGAGGTGTGAAGTTTGCCTTGCCACTGACAGTTTGCCCACGAATAAATACTGTAGTCTGTACTGACAGTGGATTGCAAGTGAAAACTTGATTCATGCATTTCTCAAGTTTATTTGAGCGTCGTTAATACAACAATCTCGCTGACAGATCTAATCATATCCTTTCTCAGAGTAAATAATCGCTGGGCCCTCTTCACACACTATGAGTTTATAGAGTAAATAAATATATTATACTGTGTGTATTTCAAATTCCTCCGTGGTAAATGTTTTATATTATTAAATAATTTTTCTTTTTTAAACCCAATAAAATTGATTTTTGAGAGTAAATGTCATGAGTATTTATTTATTCATTGAATATTTATAGTTTTTTGTTTATAGAACTTTGTTTTTAGTCATAATATTATTTACATATCTTTGCAGACGATGCATATTTCCTATATCATAAGGTCATATCTATGTTTCCTTTTTCAAAGCTATTTTACATTTTACATTCTATGTCTGTCTGTCAATCTATCGATTTATCTATCTACCTATCTCCACTACCTCTCTCTGCATATATATATAGCCAAGTGAATGACCTCCTGCCAACATCCCACACACAACTGACCAAGTATAAGAAAAGAAATTTAAAATTAAAAATTTAATTGAAAAAATCGGTTTCCAAACTGTGATCTAATTAAAATTTAAAATTTAATAGCAAAAATCTATTTCCTAAATCCAAAATTAAGATTAAATATACAAATTTACATTACTAATAAAGACTCTGCTTAAATACAAAAATATTCTGTACAAAATAGGCATCCCACCCCTTACCGGCTCCTCTAAAAAATCCAAAGGATATAGTCTAGTCGCAAGATAATAAAATCTTACTTTTTAACTGCTAATGTTAAATCTCTCTAGAAATCAAAGACCCTCATTAATCAATCATTTTAAGTACACACACCACTTTCTTCAAAATTCTAACGGTCAGTACACGAGACTTGTTCTCTTATCACTAACCCCCACCAACATCCCACACACAACTGACCAAATATAAGAAAAGAGGCTTTCCATTCCTATCCATACCGCATGATGAGACATTGAAGTTTCAATGTCGAAACAAATGTACGATTTTTAGTGGATATATATAAAAAAAATTATGTACGGGTTCTAAAATATAATCTATAATAAGTACATATATATTGAGCACTCTGGAAGTATAATAGAGTTTGAAAAACAGTAACTAGTCTAGCATCTACGCATCGCTCATTCAGTAATGAATTAGAGCACTCTGGTTACTGGCCTATGATACATCATACGCTAAAAGTATGCCTCCTTCTACCGAGCGTCCATCAGAGGCAGAATCGCCGACTGACGCCAATTACGTCGGGTTTCAATCCTGGGTTAAAAAGCAATCGGATGTCTAACCGTACGGATGAGCTGTGATACAGCAAAACAGATCTGTCTGCGGATGACTACGCTCTCACACCCTGATTGAGCACTCGGGAAGAATGGTAGACTTTGAAAAACAGTAGCTACTCTAGCACCTACGCATCGATCACTCAGTAATGAATTAGAGAACTTTAGTTACTGGCCTATAATACATCATACGCTAAAAGTCTGCCTCCTTCCACCGAGCCTCCATATCTCAGAGGTAGAATCGCCGACTGACGCCAATTCGGACGGGTTTCAATCCTGGGTTAAAAAGCAATCGGATGTCTAACCGTACGGATTAGCTGTGATACAGCGAAACTGATCTGTCTGCGGATGACTATTTACGCTCTCACACCCTGATTGAGCACTCTAGAAGAATGTTAGATTTTGAAAAACAGTAGATACTCTAGCACCTACGCATCGCTCATTCAGTAAAGAAATAGAGCACTCTGGCCACTGGTATATGATACATCATACGCTAAAAGTATGCCTCCTTCTACCAAGCGCCCATAGCTCAGAGGTAGAATCGCCGACAGACGCCAATTCAGTCGGGTTTCAATCCTTGGTTAAAAGCAATCGGATATCTAACCGTGCTGTGATACAGAGAAAAAGATCTGTCTGCGGATTACTATATATATATGTATGAACACCTCAAAATCATATATATATATATATATATATTGTCATATGCTCAAGAAATATACTGAAATATGTTTGCTTTTCATTATTTCAGGTGTATACATAACATTTTACCTACCATCCTATCTATGTATCTCTCTCGATCTATGTGTCTCTTTATATATATATATATATATATATATATATATATATATATATATATATATATCCAGGTGAAGAGAACCAACAATTTTAGTTAAACTCCGGTATTTACTTTTTTTAAAGTTCCTAATCCAACAAATATTTCAGAGTATAATATATATATATATATATATATATATATATATATAACGTGTGTAAAACTGTATATGTATATATACTATTTTTCATTGCTTTTCATCCTGGTATCTGCATATGTATGTTTCTCTACATTTTTACCAATATATATATATATATATATATACGCCTCTAAAATCGTATATATAATATGCATATATGGTCTCATTCTTTACTAGATATATTGAAATACTATGAATAAATTATTGTGTAAGAAATTATGTCTACATTTCTGTCAATCTCAGTTCTCGCAAGAATCACATTTCAAGATGAATGCTGAAAATTGTTTTGAAATTTACCAACATTAATCATTTAACGAACGAAGCATGCATCAAACAGATGATACGTGATTTCAGCTCAGTTTTTCTTCTGTTCATGTAACGATTTATTTTGTCCCTTTATTTTTTCCATTTTTACTGGATATTCTTAACTTCATTTCAATTAAAAACTACAGACTCTTTCGTAATCTTTAGACAACAATGCGTATCCCTGCAATTTCAACTAAAATTTAAACACAAAAACTGCACAAAAATTAACGGATCTATTCACAGTATCGTACTTTATGCCAACATAAAAGGTATTTTTCTGAAGCTTTCATTGAGGTTCAGTGACTTTGATATCCTTACATATACATATTTATGCATATCAATGGCGGTTGTTATTGAAAGTAATGAATGTATTATAATTAATCTGCATATCTTAAGGCTCGCAAACACATAAGTAATCATAATGAATTCAATGATATATTTCTGCAAATATATATGCGTATATTGGATTTTTAATTGGTCCAAACGTTTTCACATAGCTTGCGATTGTTACCGCATTAACCTTTTATTTCTACCACTTCCTTCAATTTAATTCCTCACCCTCTCCTCTAACTCAATTGATGATTGATATTTCAGTTCTATGATAAGTTTGGGATCGCTTTTAACCATGGTCATTCCGTATTTTTTGTGTTTGATTCATTTTCTGAGGCTTTTCAAACGTTTACACGTTTTTTAAAGCCAGAAAAGATTTTCTGATTGTAAGATTGTTAAAGAAAATAATGATTTAGTAATAAAAATTTTATTAATTAACTCAGAGCAAGGGGAAAAGAAGTGGATTTATACCTTTCCCAGGATAATTGCGTGGAATTAAATATAATGAAACTAACTGTAAAAGTGGAACTCGGCTCTCCAATTAACATCTAAGATTACGGTACCTATTATTTCCAAGCGGTCACCTATCTAATTAGTGATTAGGCTTGATGTTGCTTAACTTTGATGATCATATAGGAATCGATGTTCAAGCGAATATGGCCCTAAATCAATTGTGTTTGAATATCTGTTATGACGGAGTGTTTGTAGTATAGATTTAACTTACTGATCAAATCTCACTTTGTTCGATTACGTAACTGGTATTTCTGTCACACTTAGAATGTAGAGTATGTTTCTAATGCCAATAGACGTTTTGTTTGTTTTTGTTTATTTATATGTCATAGGAATCTATATAATTTGGGGGTAAAAAATTTAATGTTATGTTTTATCAATCGACCCCACTACCAATGAAAATCGTATATATAGAAAAAGTTAGAACTACAGAAACTGCAGTATTTTAGTTTGTGTCGTAGGACTACACCTCAGATGATATATTTTGGCAAAAGACTGGATGGGTTGAGTGGCTTGTTGGGCTGAATGAATGGATAAGTGGTTGTATTTTGTTACGTTCGCGCTAAGAGAGTGAAACCCAACTCTCTTGCCTACCCCATTTTAATCATGTGCTATGTTTATACAAATTTCAGCAATATATATATATATATATATATATATATATATACACACTACCGGCCATAATTATTAGGCCACCCCAGTTTTTTTTAATGATGTATTTCATACTATTTTTAATATTTATTGCTAAGTGGATAATTCTAAATGAAAATAGATTGGTTCTTTTGTTAATACTACACAATAGCATCTGCATCAAATAAATTGTTCTGGTGTCCACTTTTTGTGCTCTCTTCCCCATGCTAGTCTCTTGTTCTTATTGGCTGACTGAAGCAAAGACTTCCTGGCTGCTTTGTAAAGTTTTGCAAAGTAATAATAACAAAAGAACCATTTTATTTTCATTTAGAAGTATCCACTTGGAAATAAATACTAAAAATAGTATGAATTTTTTTAAAAAAACAGGAGTGGCCTAATAATTATGGCTGGTAGTGTGTGTGTATATGTGTGTGGGGGTGATGCAATAGGTAAATTATAGCCACAGTATGCTTTATTTTGCGCGTGCGCATTGTTTGTTTTCGTCGATTGCACATTATAGTAAGGTCAGTTGAGCACTGTCTGTAGGGAAAAGAGCACCGGAACGCAATTCACTCTTCCATAGAAGAGAAGTGTGAGAAAAGAAAATACTAGAATAGAACATACGGTTGCATTTTGCAATTACAACAGTAAAACGGTGAGACATAGTTGCCAATCAGGTAAAACGCTTAAATTCATGCAGTCGAGGCACCGAAGAGAAAAAGCTCATCTGAATATTTGCATTGAAAATAGTGACAGAGTAGAGATTGGTATGCAGTGTTTTGTCTGCAGAAAAGAGCTGCTGTGTGTAAATGATTCATCGCCTGCAAGACTGCGTAAAATCTTTTGATCATCGCATGGGATCAAAAGGTAAATTACTTCCCGCTGCAGTTGACAATTCAAATAAAGTCTTTAAGAATATTAAATCAGAGAAATTCTACCGGTTTAAACAGATGCAAGACATAACATGGCATAGACACATCTCTCTCTATCTCAGTTTAAATTTTTAAAATCATAGATCTGTGAAACTGATTAAGTTACTTTAAATAAATATTTTTAAAAATTCCAGTTGCATTTTCAACTTATTTACCCTGTATACACATAGGTTGCAATGGTTAAATTGTCGTTATTTTATATTTTTTTTAAATTTCAAACATGACCATTGTTCTTTTATTTTAATTGTTTTGTCAACAGCACAGTCTACAAGGGTTAGTTGAGTAATGTCGGTGAAAAAAGAGAACCATGATGCAATTCACTCCGCTAGAAATTTAGAAACTATATTATATACTGTTAGAAATCGCGCTGGAAAATTCAGTATTTACATTTCAGAGTGTTTGGGTCTCAATCTGAGTACAGCGCACAGGATTCGGAAAGAGTTGGATGATATATCAAGTCAACATCATATTGTTTGGAGTAATCCCTAGTGTTGGCGCTATTATGTCTCCATTCGTCTTTCCACAGGGCCTCAGACTCAACACGGATGTCTACATCAAGTGCTTAGTGGGGAGTAGTGCTGCTCTGAGTCAAGAGAGTGGCTGATAGCCACAGGCCTCAGCACCATGCCACACAAACAAAAGAACCCAACCATGACTGTCAGACAATTTCTACTGCCACATGACCCTTTAAATCTGGTCGCCTAAATCCCCAGACTGCCACACTCTTTATTATGTGTGGTACGCAGTTGAGGAAGATACCAAGAAAATCTCTTGTAACACTAAAAACGAAATAAAGGTAAGGAGTAAGGAAGCAAGAAAACTGTAAAAACTAAAGGCAGGAGATTCCCAAGTCGTGTGGAGGTCATGGTTGAAGCCAATGGCAACTTTCTTAAACAAATGTTCTCTCTGGTGAATATCACTGTTTAAATCAAATGACAGTGTTATTTTCATTTTCGCAAAATCCAGACGACAGTTTATCCACTGCACTATATATATATATATATTTTCTTTTATAAACGAGTCATTTCGTTCCCTTGGTTTCCACCATGAGTAGTTTCTTCAGGCGATTTTTAAATATCGCCTGAATAAACCCACTTATGGTGGAAACCAAGGTAGCGAAATAACTCGTTTATAAAAGAAAAATTTTCAAAAGTTCTACAATATAATTGTATAGAACATTTTAATACAAATGTGTACTGATCTAACCCTATTAGGACCGAAAACTAAGTATTAAACAATCAATCAATTAATATATATATATATATATATATATATATATATATATATATAGTTATGAATTAATAAATATATATGAGTATACACACGTATAAAAATATTATTCAGGTGTTAATAAAACAGTGCTCAGTGTAGAATAAACAGAGACAATAAATATACATATTATCCTACGTCGGTAGCACGACTCGGAGTTTCATGCACTACGCAATCATCAGGTATATATTACAAACGTACCGTTTAATAAATATAAATTTAAGTTCACTCGATGTTCGTGGAAGTTAGCTCTTACAATGTTAGGTTGAATGTTTTTGTTTATCAAGAGTATCATATAATTAAAAAAAGTAAATAAAGATGAAAAATTCAAATAAAACAATCAAATTCAAATTTTAGATTTAAAAAATCAAACTCTGCGAGATGAATTAAAAAGGGATAATTCATAATTATTATTGTTGAAGTAGAAGTTGCATTTAACTTTTTCAGCAGAAAAAGAGAAGGGACTTAGATTCCAAATTGTTGTCTAAATTAATCAAAAATGAAGACAACACAGTTCATCTTACACATTTTAAAATTTATCACTCGTTCGTGCATTGAGTACGGCTGCCATATCTAGTGTTATTCATCTGAAGGTTCTTGACAAAATCCTAAAAAGGATCCTCTTTGTAATCAATCCTGACTTCGTATCTCGACTACTTTTACTTTCTCACTGACCAGGTGTGGCTTCAATACAAATATGTTCATAGCAACTGCTCTGACGAGCTTTATTCCAACGGTGCCCCAACTACATAAATTTAAGCGTACTACTAGATTGGCAGTTAGGTCCTACTCCTTTTCTGTTGAAAAAGTTAAGACAATAACCACTTCTACTGCACCGTTTGCTTTTGCTAGCTCTTCCCACAAATGGAGCTCCTTTTTGTTTATTTTTTCCCTGATATGCATAACTTTAAAAATTCAAATGCAACATCAAATCGACATCTTCTATCTTCTTGAATCTCGTTAATCATTTATCCTTTCCTAAATTTCCCCTAGACTCAGTCTTATCACTCATTTTCACTATCTGTAACACCCTACATACAAGTGATATTTCCGCCTTGCTTGAGGTAAAATGGTTAAAAAATAGTCTTTATAAATTACTCTTTTTTAATTAATGGAAATTTTTTAAAATAATAGTGGGCCTTATTAAAACGAACGAAAACTTTTCGCTGCATTTTGTTATACACCACCCCTTTTTAGCTCATGTGCGTCGTGGTGAATTGGTGAAATCGGGGAGCCGAGTTCGAATTCCAGCATTCACTTATGCGCAAATACCCTTGGGAAAGGTATTAATCCGTCTATTCCCTCCAATTATGGGTCAAATAACAGGACAGATTGGGTCCTTTGGCGTTGGTCGGCAACCAGTCTACCGCAGAAAGCAATGGCAACCTACTGCGGGATAATCTTCTGCCGAGTCAGTCAAATCTCTTTCGAGACATGATCGCCCAAGCGTGTATCACGTATGGTACTTAACTGACTGAATCTTTTATTTAAATTCTGTTATAGGTCTGGAGTTCTTGCTAGAAACGAAACCCGTCACTTATAAGTTGTTTTCCTTTCCATTATTCAGTTCTATATTTCTTGTCGAATGTCTACAGTTTATTTTGTAAAGTTCTACTTCAGTTTCAATCGTAATTGTTGTATCTCATTTTTTTTTTCAAATAGTTGTGATAAATTTATATTTCGTATTATATTTATGGCTTACATTTATTTTCAGGCTTAGTTTTTAAGGTTAACAATCGTGTTAATCTTTCGTTATAGTCTGTGATAGTTTTCAGTTTAGTTTAAATAATTCAGGGTTTAGAGTTATGTATTCAAAGTTAGTTTTGAGTTTGTTGTTTGCGTTTTGTTTAACGGCATATCAACCTCCGCGGTTATTTAACATCAAAATGTGGGGGCTTAAGGTATTTTTATAATGTTCGATTATATTGAGAAGCTTGATTTAGTCAAAGTTTCATGAAATGTTTTTTAATCTTTTTTTAATTTTGGAAAACTGAAGGTATATTTTTCTATAAAATTCTATATTTATACCTTCGTAGTGTTTTGACCACAGTACGGGGGTTAACTATTTGCACATAGCTCGGACCCTAACAGGTGCTACCATTTCGGATCAGGGTGGACCTGTGAACCACAGCAATTAAGAGATGTCCCATGCGCCTCACAACTTCCCAACCAGAAGCCTTGCTGCCGGTAGCATTTTACCGTCATACTCCAGACCAAAGTCTTAGCGTTTAGAATATCCTATTAACTTTTTTTTAGGTTTAAAGCTTGTATTTGGAATTAGGCTAATGTTTGAATTAAGGTTTCTGTGAAGTATTTAAGATAAGTTTCTTGTTAGGGTTAAGGCCTCATTTTACTGTCTTTGGTTTGTGCTAAAAGGGTTAACTTTAGGTCTAAATTAGTGATACGGTTAGCATTGGTTATTATTTTGTTTAGCTTAGTGGTCTATTGATTTTACATATTTGCATATTTTGAGTAGAAGTGATATAGGATGCATGACAAAATAAAAGAAGAGCTGAGGTAGCACAACACAATACAACATCTAGAAATATGTTTAGGTCTTTGGTTGCAGTTAAAGTTTCAGTTAAATTTTAATTCTAAAGTTAACAATAAATTTGGTTTTAAATGTTTTTGTTTACGGTGAGCATTTAAATTTAATGTTTAAGTCGCTTCTGTGAACCAGAATATACCGAGACTTGGATCCGGCATGTTTCAGCCCAGGCTAGGGATAAAAATTGAAAGACAACCAGACAAGAGGAGGAGAAAGTGAAATAACTGACCTCTTTCTAGCTTCGGCAGGTTTTGAGGCTATAACGAAAATTTATGTGATGATATACCCCAAAAAATTGGAGTACTTTTGCCGAATCTTCAAAAATTATAAGAAGTTTACGGCTTGTCCTAGCAGCAATAATCAAAATTCTGTTCATTAGGCAGAAACAAGATGTATCGATGATGTAATATCGTCACAGATTTTGAGAATCTAGAAGCTTTTTCGAATTTGAGAAACTTGGAACTCATGATTTGATTATTAAGGATGAATTGATTCAATTAAAGTTTATTGAAAGTATGGATAATATTTTATAAATATAATATATTGGAACAATTATATGACTATAGCTACACGTGTGGAAGTTATACAACAGCTGGAACTGATAAAAATATAATTCTTCTGAGGACAATGTTGAAACGTACATTAGCATAGAGGAACGTAAGAAATGCAAATACTGTAACTATAAACATAAAATTGACAGCAGAAACTTCCCATTTTTTTCATGTCTGCCGAACAAGAAAATCATTTTCAGTCTGTATGCAAAGTTAAGAAAATACACGGAATAGAAAAAGTAAAAAGAGAGAGAAATGAGAATGTTTTCTCCAAGACAAAGCCCTAAGGGAAAGAAATCCTTTGATAAAAATAATGGCATGACGTTTTCATAGCAAGTGGATATAGGGGAGAGAAATCACTAATGCCAACAAATTTTTGCGAACAAATAGGTAAAAAAAAATTTAGATCTGAAGTTGAGACAATTTGATGGATCTTTCATTAAAAATACTGATATACTCGCAGAAAAGACCATTTTAAAAATCATTGATCTCAGAAATGAGGTTACGTTAGCTATCGATTTGAGCGAGCGAGCTTTGTCAGCAATTTTATCGCAACATGAACATCCAATAAGATACCTTTCAAAAAGATTGACGGAAGCAAAAATAAATTATTCAAATATTTAAAAGAGACACTGGTCGTTGTCTGAAGAACAGACAGGAAAGAAGTTTTTTTTATTAAAGATGGACCATGAACATCTAGAGTTTATTTTTATCCCTAAAAATAGCTGCCAAAAGTTACTTCTTCCAGGATTTTAAGATGAGCCATAATGTTAATGGCATATGTTTTTAAAATTGCTACCTAAAAGATAATACAATACCACATGTTGACGCACTGTCAAAGTTAAAATTTGATCAATCAGTTTAGTGCCATATGTGATAAACACTTGGGTGAACATGTCTCGAAGGAGACATGACCGCCTGGGCAGAAGATTTTCCCGCGGTAGATAGCCATTACTTTCTGTGGTAGACTGGTTGAAAACCAAGTCTATAGAACCCAATCTGTCGTGCTATTTAACCCATAGCTAGAGAGAGAAGCGACGGATTAATACATTTCTTAAGGGTATTTGTGCGTGTGTGAAGGTAACGAATTTAACTGGAATTCGAACTCGGCTCTCTGACTTTTCGTTCCGAGCCGATAACCACTGCACTACAATTTAATAAGGATCAAAAAGAAAAAAAATGGAAACCCTGGATTAAGAAATATTACATTAGGTTAAACTTGACTTATTATCTCTAACAAGATTTGACATCGGAAAATCTACAATATCCAGTATTAAGAAAGGTTGCTGAAAAAATAGCAAAAAAATAGCAAAAAAATAGATAACAGTTCCAAAGCCGACAGACATTGTACAGAAATAAAGGAAATACTAACGATGGAAAACGGCATTTTATGCAGTGGGTATACCTTAGTACCACCAGAAACACTAAGAAAAGATATCTAAGAAATGTACGTAATGATGTGCATAGTGAGATTACCACTACGCAGAGAAGATTGAAATTGGAGGCATAGTGGTTAGAGTATTATCGTGATATAGAAAGATACGTACATAGATATCAAGTGTGCAGAGTTAAAGAATTTTAGACAACGGATACTATACATTTGGCCTAAAGAAACAGAACCATATTCGCGAGTTCCTATATATATGAATGGCATAGAACTATTTCTAATTTCGTGATGAAGATCTATATAATAGGTTGAGGTGGATTGGCTACTTCCCTTACAAAACACCACTGTATCAACCACAACCTAATGGGATCGCGAAAAGAAGAGTGAAAATAATGAATATGGGATTAAAAGCATTTTCCCTAAGTAGAGTTATTTACCAAGGTTACTGCTTAGTTATAGGATGATTCCACGTGCAGACAGAATGTAAAGCCTATCGACAAATGAAAGGGTGTTGTAGAAAAAAAATAAAGTAGTAAGACACGAGAGACATATTTTCATCATGCAAAGGGATTATACCATATCAAAGAAGGGAAAAGACCTAATGGCTTGCTTTGATTAAGATCGAAAATTGAAGAAGGCGTACTAATAGAATAAAATGTTTACAGAGAGGAAAAAATGAGTTCTTCAGATCCGGATAATGCAACAAAATTGGTGCTGTATTGCCAAGGTGGCAGTAGGGTACCAGATGACATATGTTAAAATATCTACAGCACAATATCCGTTGCAAATGGATATTAAGTACAAATAAGGCAAAAACAGATCTGACAGGAAAACAATAATTAGGAGATAGGAGGTTAGGTTGCTAGCGTCGCAGAGAACACAGTCTGATAATTATCGTCAAACACACTCAGAATTATTTACAATGTCCCTACGTGATAGCGCAAGCCAATTAACTTTGGTAATGCCGAGCCCGTAAGCTCGGACAGAAATTCTTGTCTGATTTTCCACAGACAAGACTCAACCTTTCGGTAAAGCCTTGTCTGGATTCTTACCTGTCCGAAAGCAGAGAGTCCGACAGAGTGAACGACTGACGCACACAGTCGATCTCCTCAGATTTTCAATAGCAGTCTGAATTTTTTACGGCCTGCTCAGGTGGGCAGATGCCCGATGTAGATGCGGAACAGGGCCAATTAACGTGAGTAAAACAAAGTCCGTAAGCTCGGACAGAAATTCTTGTCTGATTTCCCCCAGACGAGATTCTACACTTCGGCGGATCCACATCTGTCTTCCTCTACGCTCGAAGGCAGAGAGTCCAACTAAGTGAACGACTGACGCACCTCAGACCTTCAATGACGGTCCTCTTTCAGAACAGCTCTTAAATTTTATTTATAGAGCTATTTCGGTCTACAGACAATTCCATCTTTGGAGGCGCTAGATAGAAGGTGACAGCTGTCTTACAACAATGATAGTGCATCAGGAGAAGATGAACAGAGATCGTGATCTCTATTTAGAATTCAGGAGATTAACATCAAGGGGAAGCGGAGGAAAAAGGTTGTAGAAGTTCAAGAACAACCAAAAGCATTAAACTTCTGCGGTTAAGGGCTTTATGGTGGATTGGTAAAGAGGATTGTACCTATTTGCATATAAGCAGAAAAGATATAAGGTGTATGATAAACTTAGATTTAGCTGAAAGTTGACTACTGATAATGTACTATAGAACAGTACAATACAACAATTATAAATAAGTGTAAAGTTTATTTTTTGTTAAAGTCTGGTTTAATTTTATGTTCTGAGTTAATGATATATTTAGTGGGACATCTAGGTATCTCTATTACATCACAAAAAATCCAGCATAGTATGATTTAAAAAGGTTCAAAACTTAATAAAACAAACTTTTTATATCAAAAGGTTTATAATATTATTAAGAGGAAAGATCAAAGTAACTTTTATTAATTTTATAAAAATTTTTAATCCCTTGTTCAAAATTTTGGCAGAAAATTTTGTTTTGATTTGAGTTAGCGTGGTAGAAAATGTTACGACTGTTTTACAATCGATTACGTAATTTTTTACGTAACTCACTTTTTCGGTGACAAACACATTAATTTGGGAATTCTCGCAAAAATCAAATAATTGTTGGGTTTTAATGAAACTTTCAGTACTCATTCAAAAATGAATAAAATTACTTTTGAAATTATGATTTTTTTTAAATATTGAGGAAAAAATTTTTTGACTCTGTTACCCCCACTTCACGTAAATTCATGAAATTTTAATAAATTGTAATTTTCTGCGATTTAATTTTTTATGAGTTAAACGTAGAACTCATCAAGAAATATAAATCATCTATTTTTTTTATTTAAAATTATCATTCATTATACGAAAATCTGTTCTGAAGAGAAATATAAAAAATGCAATAGAACTTTGATATAATTTAATTTGATAAGCTTTAAATTGCTGGGATAAATAATAAAAATTAAGGACATTATAGTTTGAAGAAAAAAAATTTTTCGATGACTAATATAATTTTTAAAGAATTGTTTTCAGTTTTTTATTATAATAATTCATAAAGTTTTAAAAATATTTTAAAAATCTTTTAAAGAACTGTATTATTTTTTTATTAGTTAAGAATTGATGATTATACTGCTTCTCAAAAAAAATTATTAAAAATTTTTCTGACCGTATATTTTTGCAAAAAAAAAATTAATTTGTGCAAATATGTTCAAATTTATAAAGTACGACTGTCAAATTTATAAAGTACGGTGTTTCATATGGGTCAAATTGATTTTATAAATTAACAAGCGTTCTGGGTTATTCCTCCTTACATAGCAAAACAAAAGATCGCTCTTTCATTCTTACGATATTTTATTCTCTACGTTTCTATAATTTAACAACCAGTTTTGCAAGTAATTCCTTCAACATTTAAAGTAAGTATTTTTTTTTCATTTCCTCAATTTTTTAATTAATTGTGACCGTTGGTGCATTAACTAATTTATGATAATAAAAAATTATGTATTGTACAGTACAGGAAAATGTGAAAAATATTATATAAGTGCTGAAATTATGTTAAATTTTTAATTTTGCTATTTAGTTAAAAACAAAAATAATATTCTCACGATTGCCGCCATACATTGCATTTTTGTCAACACCTGGTATCAGTCATTTATCATCGCTCTCATGACTGACATAAAAACAGGGCTACCATAATAATTTTTTTATTGTAAATTTCTGGCAGTAAACATTATTAATTGATTGAAAACAGATAGAGGTAAATTTTAATTTTAAAATTTGAATTAAATAACGTGTCAGCGAGGTATATTTTATTCTTTCAAGATTTTTAAAAACAGAAATTTGGCTACTATTTACGTAATGTGTCAATCAATCAAAAATGGCGGTATATTTTTAAAAATTAGTAAAATTTCAAAATTTTAGATTCCAATCAATATAATTTCGGGTAAAAATACACCAGTATGTTTTGATTACTAGAATTATTAAATATCATCTCTTGGCTTTCAATTAAAGCTAATTTTAAAGCTTGAAGATAACTTATTTATTTTGAAAATTTAAATTTAAATTTAGGTATAGAAAAATGCCTGGACTCCAGTGGAGATACCTAATATGCACCCTTGTTCTTCAGATTATGTCATTTGCAGTGGCGTGCAGTAAAATTAATCTATTTTGGGGGGTGTATGATTAAATTTGTTTAGTTTTGAAAAAAAAATGCGCCATTATTAGTGACAGCCTTTCAGCTGTCAGTTGTATCATAAATGGAAAGAAACAAGCTGGAAACCATCAGTCCAAAATGTAAAAGAAAATGTGGACAAAAGAGAATAACAACGCGAAGAGACGGTGTATACGTGATCAGGAAAAGTGTGATAGATCCTCAGAAGACATTATTCGTTTTTATCAATTAATTTGCACAATAGTGTTTTTTTTTACGGTGACCAATCAAATTTAATGTTTGTGATTGATTCTATATTTAGAAATAGATTTGGGCTTATGTATTTGCTTGATTTTTTAAAGCAAGTTCCCCACATGCAAACCATTAAATACAGTGAGCTGTGGAATATTTAGAAAGCAGAAGCATTATTAAAGGGCGGGAACTAAAAAAAAGTTAACCAGGAAGATAGTAAATAACGATTTTCTTTGCATATCAATTTTTTAAGTTTAAATTTGAAAGTATGGTGTCAGAAGAGAGTTCCACAAGGGAAACGTGCGACAAAAAGAAACTGATAACATAGAATTTACGGTTAAATCTCGCCAACTCTATTGTAAACTGATGAGACCTTGTCATCAGTCTAGTTCTTCACTTAAACTCATAATATCTACGTTCCATTCCGAAGTGTTCATTACAACAATTACTATGAAAGTATTTATAGAAATGGCACAGGTAAGTAACTTTAGAGCGGTGGAAATGTAACTGAATCCGATATGACGACGAGTTTCGGAACGGATTTATATACAAAAACTCTCGAAACAGTAAACAGAAATTGAATATAACAGTCGTCGAATTCCTATTCTTACAACGGAGCGAAAGTTTTAGTTTGCGCGTAATGTTTGTTTACTCCAATCGGAGATTTCAATTTTTCAAGTTTTAGGAACCCGCGAACATTATTCCGTTTCTTTAGACGAAATGTTTAGTCTCCACTGTCTAAAATTCTTTACTTCTGCACACTTTTGATATCTATGTACGCAATAATATTGGTGATTCTTCGTTGGATTTTATTAAGGTTCTTTTGCTATAAAGCAACGTTTGGATTTCTCTGTCTTAGGTAAGTTAGGTGTTCGGTTAAACTTTAAGTTTAGGGTCAACTTTAAATTTGACTTTCAAAGTTACGTTGGAATCTTGTAAAAGTATAGAGCAAGCTCTAAGAACACATCTTTTGAAAGCCATAAGAGACCAACTTTAACCAAAAAATTCTTGCCCCTTTTTTTCAGCGTGAACTTATTTCCTTTTTTAATTGTCGCCAGGTTCTTTGCGTTTAAATTGAGAAAAGTGTTCTGGTAAGAATGTCTCTTTGAGTAACGAAAGAAAAATATACTCGAACTTTTCTACCAAGTTCAAGCACTTTTTCTGTGCTGTGACAGTTCAACTAAAATCAGTACGATAACCATTACACTACGCCGAAGTAATCCACAAGATACGGCCGCGCTGACTGTTCGTTGATTTCGAACAATTGTTCCCTCACACAGGAAATCTCAATAGAAACAAAGAAAAGAGTGCTGGACTGCTACGTGATGTCAGTTCTTCAATACAGCAGTGAATGCTGGAAAATATCATCGAAAATGAGGACAAAACTGGAAGCGGCCGAAATGTGGTTCTACAAAAGGAAGCAACGATGAGGTGTTGGAAAGAATGGCAACAAAAAGGAAATTGATATTGAGCATCAGGAAGAGACAACTGAAGTTCCTGGGACACGCAGTGAGGAAGGAGAGCCTGGAGAACCTGATATTGACTGGCCAGATAGAAGGAAAGAGAGACAGAGGAAGGCAGTGGATAACATATTTGCAGGGCCTGATCAGGTGGATGACGGAACGGGGGTTGCCAGGAGCAACAAGCTCAAACATACTAATAGCCACAAGGGATAGGGAGACATGGAGAACCATGATCGCCTACGTCCTGAAGGGACAGGGCACATAAAAGAATAAGAAGTTCCCTAACTTACGTACTCTCTATGTCTCTTCTGTCTATATCCCTTCTCTACCTCCCTCTCTTTATCTCTCTTTCTCTGTATCTCCCTTCTCCTATATACTACAATTCATCATCTATGGTTCTCTATTTGTCTATATCCAGCTCTCTCTCTCTATCTCTCTCTCTCTCTCATTCTGTCTCTCTCTCTCTCTCCATTTTTCCTGGCAACTCAACGTGATGTAATGGTTAGCAATCTTGAAATCCTTACAATTGAATAGAGAGTTCGATCCTCACTGGGTGCCCTATGCACTCGGCCTAGTGCCGCATCTAAGTTGTACTGAAAATAATCTCTCCCTATCTTCTCCTTCTAACCACACACACACACACGCACACACACAAACTCTCTTTCTTTCTCTCTCTCTCTCTCTCTCTCTCAATATTCCCCTCCTTCTCTATGTGCGTAACTCTCTATATGTCTACTTTTTCACGTATTATTGCCTTTCACTTTCTCTCCCTCGCTCTACTTTTTAGTTCTCAATCGATCTTTATATATTTTTCACTCTTTCTCTTCTTTATCATTCTTCCTCATGATACATATCTTCCTCTCTCTCCCTTCCCCCTCTCTCCTTCTTCGTTCTCTGTACACTTCTCTCTTTTTCTCTTCCACTCTATTATTTTCTTTTATTATACATGTCTCTCTATTTCGCTTTCAGTCTCTTTTTCTGTATCTTACTTTCTTTCTCTTTCTCTTTCCACTTTTTTTAAATTTTTCTCTTCTGTCTGTTCTGTTTTCTGCCTTTTTTCTTCTTCTTTCTCTGTTTTTTTCTCTCTTCACTTCCCTATTCATAATTTACTCTTGGTTACCTTAAATTTAATCTCACCAGTTCAGTCCCAGTGTTTTCCGTTTTCTAGTTTATTTTACTAAGTAGACGAAAACAGTATCGAACCAGAAAAAAAGCCTAAAACAGTAAATTTCTACTTCCATGATTATATGACAGTTTGCCTTTTGTTAGGGTGTGTAAATGCTTAACAAACTATTTTATTCGTTGTTTTAAATCGTTTTCCCACTTACCGACTTTTAATTAGATTTACACCAAATTTAAACATTCAAACTTATTCAAGTTTTTGAATGAATAGAATTGTCACGCTATCTGGTATATAAAAAGTAGGTGATATACGAAGAAAATTTCTTTCATCCTAATTCTTGCTGCTGGTTTAGATTTCTGTCTCATCTCAGACAACAAAGATCATTTCTCATAAGAAAATACGAACAGATGGCTTATGGCCATATCACATTATACACCAGTTCTTATACGATCACTGAAATTACCAACGTCGAGGCTAGATGGGTGACCCCCTGAGAAAACCAGGTGCAGTAAGCTTCGATGTGTGGATGTTGTAATGGATAATCGGAGAGCCGAGTTTCAATTCCAGCTGGGTTCGTTATATTTACATATGAACGAATATCTTAGAAAAAGTTATGAATCCACCTCTTTAATTAGTAAGACATGTATCACTTGATTTTTATTATCTCCCAACCAAAATTCATACGATCTACAAATACTTTTTGGCTTCAAATAACTTGCTATGGGTTGATAACTCGTAAAAAATGAATCAATCAATCAATGAACAGACAATTTAAATAGGTAGGCTAAAGAATATTTTGAAATAAGCGATCTGACTCTAAAATCAACCACTTTATCTATTTAATTATTACTTTCCCGCCGCCATAAGGTTGCCTCTTTTTTTCCTTTTTTAAAAACACTTTCGCGCCTTAATTGGCCAAATATGCTCTTCGCTATGGTGTCTAGATTTTTCTTATAGTGCAGTACTATACATGCGACGAAGTCTCACCAATTTACAGTTGAGCTGATTAGATTTAATCGTAAGTTCTATTCTTTTCTTGCGGTTCTTGCTCGTGGAACTCCCTTCTAGCCAACTTAATTTGCGGTAATTTAAATACAGATTATGTTTCTATTTCTAATTATCCTGCACCAAATAACCTCTTGCGTCTTGGTTACCTGATTGACTTGCTTGGGGTGAATTCAATTAAAAGATATTCGAGTTAATAAAAATTGTTAGTTTGAGAGAATAGTACTTGTAGCAAGAGTCAGATCAGACCAAAAATGGAATGTTAGTACAATATCTGGGCTGGAACTTCACTTTCCAAACTTTGTCAGGGTTCAGAATTTTTTGCACGTCATTGTGCTTCTTGAATTGTTTCCCACCCTACAACCACTTTCCCATAGATGAAACGTTGCTAGCCTCTATTATTGTATTCGTTGACCGAGCAGTCTGTAATCCTCGAGTTACACTACCTGGTCATTAAATTCAGATCAAATTGAAGTATCTGTTCTCTTCATCTATAATAGTAACAAATACTGTTTTCTGACAAGGAGATATTTGGCCTTCATTAACCTAGTAGCCTGTGATCGTCAAGTTACGCTGTTCTTGACAAAGAAGCCAGTGAAATGTTTTTATTGACAGGCTGGCGATGAATCGAGGTATTTGTAGTCTTTGAGAAATTTTGAGGTTAACGAAAAAACACACTAAGTTGGTCGTACAATTATTTTCTTTTTACTCTAACTGAAAAAATGTTTTACGAATTTGGGTAAACAATGAAAATTTTGAAGTTTTATTGATACAAAACTGAATTGACATCAGTCTGTTTTTTGAGATAATGGAATCATTTTTAAGCCAATGACTTACAACTTCATTTTTGTTATGCAAATATATAGTCAACATGAGAATCAGCTCTACACACGAAAACTTACTCATTCATGTATTTATATCCAATTCTTTTTAGCTTTAGACGTTTACATATGCGCATAAACAAATATAATGACATATATGTATGTGTGTTTCAATCATATTCACTTAATATATATATTAATATATATATATTAGTTTTTTCAATAGCGTGAAATGCACATTATTCAACTCACTTTGCAATTGCATTGATGAAATATTCTGTAGAAGTATTAACATTATAGAATTTCATCTCTACGGTAAAATCTATTCGTAGCATCTAGGGAAGTAAGCGTTTTTTAATTCCCTGAGAATTAAAAAATTATGTCTCCATATACATGATGATTGAAAAATAACTTCCTATTTTATGTATGATGGACTCTCCTGTGTATATATTTTTACAAAATGGGAGAGTTCATCATACATAAAATAGGGAGTTACTTTTCAATCACCCTGTATATTAAAACACGACATGTTCAATCATAACCGTGGTTGAAAACCTACCGTTGGCAAAATTATTAAATGATCTCTATCCTACTAAAGTGAACATGATACAAAATGATACAAATTTACATGTGTTATATATATATATATATATATATATATATATATATATATACATATAACACATGTAAATTTGTATCATATATATATATATATATATAAATTGTAATGGTTGTTAATTGTAACAACCATAACAATATAAATCTCGTTGTATCGAGAACTCTTTATAAAATGCATGAACAGTGGGTTTAAAAGTCGTTCTGAATGGGCGTGCCTCTTCGTCCTACAGCAGGAATGCCGGTGTCCCACAGGGCTCTATCCTGGGCCCGACGCTCTTCCTTATTTTCATCAACGACCTCCCAGATGAGATCAAGTCCCAAGTAGGCATCTACGCAGATGACACTACAATATTCTCCCGCTCCAGTAAGAAACCTGTCGTGGCGGACAGACATAATCTCGCTGCTGACCTTGAGCGGGATCTACACTCTGTGGTGAACTGGGGCAAGAAGTGGCTTGTCAACTTCAATTCATCTAAGACCAAGCTTTGTCTGTCAACCATTACAGGTAACCTCTCCTGCCTCCCATAAGCATGGACCAAGCGATTCTCCCGGAGAGTAATACACTACGCCTCCTCGGACTTACCCTGTCCTCAGACCTCAAATGGAACCACTATATTGAATCCATAGCAAAATCTACTGCTAAGAATGTTGGGTCACTATGTCGATCCAGGATGTTTTTTCCACCTGAATCCATCCTGCATATATACAAGTCAACCATCCGTCCGTGCATGAAGTACTGCTGCCATTTATGGTCAGGTGCCCCTGCCGTTCTCCTCAGTGTTCTTGACAGGCTCCAAAGGAGAGTCTGTAATGTGATAGGTACTGATCTGGCGGCTCGATTGCAGCCACTTCCCCATCGTCGAAATGTGGCCTCCCTTTGTCTGTTTTATAAATACTTTCATGGCTTCTGCTCAGACGAACTTAAGTCACTGATGCCTCCTCAACAGGTGTTTGCTCGTGCAACCAGACTGGCAACTGGGTCCCACCCATTCACAGTCAGGTTAGCCAAATGCAGACGACAATTCTACTCCTGCAGCTTCTTCTCTCGCAATTCTCGCTTGTGGAACTCGCTCCCGTATTCTTGCTTTCCTGACGGCTACAACCTCCAGAAATTTAAATGCAAAGTCAATACTCATCTACTAACCACTGGACTCTAGCTCTCTTCCCTCCCCTGTATAAGCTTCCCTTTCTCTCCACCTATGTATCTGTCATCGCACCTGCTTTCTCAGCTTTTTATTGTTCCTTTCTAACTAGTTTGTACTCCTCACACTTTTCTAATTAATCTTTTTACATTTATGTAGCCCCCTGCACATCAGTGGCGTTTCTGTCTTGCTCGGGGTGAAATGATTAAAAAAAAAAAACCTACGTGTTCCATAACTTTCTTACAATTACACTATATATATACATATATGTATATATATATATATATTATTGTTAATATTATTATTATTTTATTATATATATATAAAAATCTGTGTGTGTGTGTGTGTGTGTGTGTGTGTGTGTGTGTGTGTGTGTGTGTGTGTGTGTAATTATTAAACAATTATTAGTCAGAGTCAACAAATCTGATCAGTAAACAGTAGTATTAAAAGTGTCTGGTACACATTTAAATAAAATTTAAAAATTTAATATGCACAGCTATTAAATTTTTTAAATTAGGAAGATCAGCTGAGTACACTACCATGGTTTCAACCTTTCGGGATCGTCAGATGTTATAGACTAACTGATTCCCTAACGATATATTTTGAACGCACAACAGGAAGTTGAGAACGGGAAGTTTAAAACAAGGAGAGGAATTAATGAAGACTATCGGAAGTTTATTGAACATAAAGTTTATCCGGGTTTTTATGAAACGAAAATGTGTTTTCTAATGTGTATACATCCGGACACTATTTCAGACATTTTATTTCGTAACCATTCTCGTTCTAGAAATTATACTATTTTCTTCTTGACACAATCGGCAAAATTCACTGTTGCTGTAAGGTTTGTTGTTTTTTAATATACTCCAATTTATATTAGGATTCATTTTATTTTTAATTTCCACGTAGGTAATTTGCTTCAATCCCTAAGTTTTTCTAGCTTAAATGATGATTTATCATTACACCGTCGTTTTTTTTTAAATTGTCTTCTGTGCCGTCTACGTATACTTTGCTCCGTCTATTTGTGTTTTGTACATCTTCTTTATAAATAACTGCTTCGATTTTACAAACTCCATAATTTACTTTTATCTATACAGTTACATTTTTCAGTATTAATGATATCTTACTGTTATTCTTAAAATTCCCGGCTTTTTGTCTTTTTTGTAATTTTCTAAATTACAATACAGCTATAGCTTAATTTAACTCTGTTTCTATAAATTGAATAAAGTAATTCGGAAAATATTGTCCCTATTTTGGATTTCACCTCTAAATTAAAAGTTGGGTTACCAAATAATATTTCTTTTTTTCGCGTTATTTTTTCCTTTGCTTATTTAATTGAGTTTTGTATTGTAGTTTATATTTATGCCACTTTTCTTTTAAAGACTAATCATAATCTTTCTTCTATCAAAAAACATCTTTTTCAAGTGGAATTTCTGGACAAATTGTATTTCATTCTTATCCTTTAGCTATGTGTTTCATTATACTAGGAGGGCCGTTAAAATCTAGTGTTTAAGTACCTCAATTTTGTATTAGGTTTCATATACAGGGAGACAGTTTTTAGATTAAACTCCACATCTAAATATTTAACATGGAACCGAGATTTCCGAACTAATGTGGCTCTATATTTTATATAAGATCATCAAAATAGTCCACATGAACAACTGCGGATGGTAAAAAGATTACCGGCTAATGGAAGACTACAGAAGAGTTAATGACAATATAATTAAAAAGCTTTCAAGAGCCTCGACTTCGAAATGGAGGTAAGTATTAACAAGAAGGTACTCTAAGATTTAGATATAAACTCTGTTTCTTTATTGTCCATCCTCCTCACTAATCTCATTCTCTTTCTCTAAGAGTAACCCCTTGCGTCTCTAGTGGTGTTATTGCTTTGCTTAGGGTGAAGTGATTTTTTAAAATTTGCTAAATTTATGTAGAGATCTGCTCAATACTGCGTTTACATATCTTGTCAGAATGTATTTATGATATTACTTTAACGGATGTATGTCAGTTAATACATGTGTTTTCCTTTCTCTTTTTTTACAACTGGAATTACATCTAATGACATTTAGCTTTGAAAATCTTAACAAAATAAAAGGCACATTCTGAGAGGTTTCTGTTGAAGATAATCGTCTGACCCGGAAGCTTGGCTAAAGAGATCTTTACAATCCACCAATAATCAATAACCCATTTTAGGAATGCACATCATCTCAAAAGCCCATATTTGCTCGAACGTTCATTATTCTCGTATCGGAAAGACAAACGAATTCATTTTAAGGGAATTAAAGAATTTTAAATTTCACTCCATTACTGACAGCCACGGGATGAATAGTAATTAGTATTTGTTTTATGATGCTGGTCACGAGTATTTTTGTTTTTGTGGTCTTGTAATAAAGGTTACTACAACTTTTTCATTGTTTTTTATGTAAATAACTGACAGAAATAAAAAAGACAGCGCACTTGCAACTAAAAACATGAGACAATTTCTTTCTTGAAAATATAACACATAAAACTAAAACTAAACCATCTAAACAAAACCCTTCAACATCTTTTTTTCGAACATCCGTTGTATCTATACCAACATTTGCAGCGAGGAATCCTTCAGCTACAAAAACTCCCTTTACATCGTAGCTCTCTGCGAAACTAAAGTTAAACGTTCAATCCCTTTCTCCGATTACTATATCCTGGTTACCTTCCCTATCTTTAGGAATGACTCCAATGTTCTCCCTAAAAACTCCAATGTATGAACTTGGCGTTTATGTCAGCGAACATCTCCCTCTAGGTAGAATGATTCATCTTGAGTCTACAGATCATTCTTACGTGTGTCTCCGTATCTCTCTATTAAGCTCAGCTAGCTACCTTTTCATTCCCTTTCCTCTTCTGACTGTTCCGTGCTAGACAGCATCTTGGACAATATAAAGGCCATTTCCACTTCGCTAATGTGTTTGTGTCTGGTGACTTTAATGCCCACCATGTCAAGTGGCTGGAAAACTCTGTCCCAGATCCTGATGGTGTTTATACTATGAACTTTCATATCATTCAATATCCCACGCAAGTGTCGAATTTACCTACGCATTTCCCCAATAACCCTGATGAACTCGGCTCACTGCAAGATCTTTGTTTCACTATCTATGTTTGAGTCTTGCCATGTCACACAGCTCTACCCTCTTTGCAATTCAGATCATTTTGTAGTTTCTATTAACATCTCTTTCCGCTTCCACTCCCCTTTCTTCCAGGAAGCTCTTACCAGCAGAATAACTTATTGCTATCAAAGAACGGACTGGGAGAGGTTCCGCGACTTTCTTTGTGATGTCACTTAGAATAAAGTCTTATGTCCCCCGTTGAAGATTGTGCATCCGATGAAGGTCTTCTCCTGAGTATATGCAGACATCGATGCTTTCATCACATCCAGGAATTCCGAGTTAAGCCTCATTCTTCCCTTTTGTTCTCTCCTCCTTGCACGACTGCCATTGCCCACAAAAACTACTTTCGGTTTTACCGGAGTGACGTGTCTGACCACAATGGGCGATTTTTTTTTGTCTTTGCTCACAATGAATGCAAGCGATCCCTAAATTATGCTAAGCTGTTGTTTGCTAAAAGAATGAAGAAGCGTATAGCATCCGACAGTTTGTCCCTAAAGACAACTGGAGGCTCTACAAAAGTGTGTTAAGTAACAACAAGCTTTCGATCCCTCCACTACTCAATAATTTTGAGGTTCTCACATCCACAGTAGAAAAGGGTAAGTGCTTTGTTCAAAGATGCTCAGACAATTCAACACTTGACTCATCTGGGTTTAGGTGAGATACCAAGAGGAAGAAGTTTGAGAGCGACAAGAGACAGAGCCAAGTGGAAGTCTATGATCACCTACGTTCTGAAGAGACACGGCTCATGAAGAAGAACTCATACACGTATACCGACTAAGTATAACGCTGAAAGTACCAGTATATATATATATATATATATATATATATATATATATATATATATATCCAGTATATATACATATATATATATATATATGTATGTATCGCTAATTCTGTAAAATGAATTAGAGCACTCTGGCTATTGGGATCGTATAATGATCATATATGCGCCAAAATGTCTGCCTTCTCCCACCGAACGACCATAGCCCAGAGGCAGAATTGCCGACTGACGCCAATTCTGTCGGGTTTCAATCCGGGGTTAAAAAGCAATCGGAGTTCAACCGTACTGATATGCTGTGATACAGCGAAACAGATCTGTCTGCGGATGACAATATATATATACACCCGACTTTCCTCTTAATGGAACTGAGTTATATATACATAACCTCATTTCTGGTTTCTAACATTATTTTTAAGCTTGACGCGCATAAAGCAAGTGGATGTAATGGTATTCCAGTCATCGTCTTTAAGAAATGTGCCTCAAACTCTCTCCTGCCATCTCCAAACTCTAAAACTATTACCTTGCTGCTTCTTTCTTCCCTGCTTGGTGGGAGTCCTTCACTTTAGTTCCTGTCCTTTCAAAACTTTGATGGGACTTCGACCCTTCTACCTATCGAATTATCAGCCTCTTACAGCATTTTGGTAACCTATTCGAGGCTATAATACTTTTATTCCAAACAAGTCATACAAATGAATTACCAATTTCATTACAAAGGTATATTATGACATTATATAAGAGAACTTTGTGTATTGTTAAAGTTGATATATTAATAATTTCTTCGTATCTATTGCTGGACTAGAAGAAGAATTTTATTTCTTGAGGTTATTCTTTTATTCTATATTTTTAGCTGAAATTATAGTAATATAGTGATTTCTGTTATATTTTATTACCATGTGTTTAATAGAGGGAGGCCCGATAAGTTAATGGATTGCGGCTCAGATTGAAGAAGCCGAGTTCGAATTTCAGTCAAGTTTATTACATTCCCTTATGTGCTGATACTCTTCGGAAATCGAAATCTTCTTCCTTAGCTATGAGTAAATAACAGGACAAACTGGGTTCTATAGTTTTGGGTGGCAACCGATCTATATTTTATTACCACGTGTTTAATAGAGGGAGGCCCGATAGGTTAATGGATTGCGGCTGGGATTGAAGAATCGGAGAAGTCGAGTTCGAATTTCAGTCAAGTTTATTACATTGCCTTATGTGCTGATACTCTTCGGAAATCGAAATCTTATTTCTTAGCTAATAGTAAATAACACACTGGGTTCTATAGCTTTGGGTGGCAACTGATCTAGGAGAAGGAAAACATCTAATTCAAAGCTGTATGTAGCCCTACGCATACTACGCAGCTAAGAAAGGGATTGGTCGCATTGACGCGATTATTCCGACTACAGTCGAAAAAACAAATAATGTTGAAGGACAGAAGGAAGCAGCGAATGACCTTGTGTAAATGGTTAGCAGGACAGAGATCAAGAGAAATAACAACGAGATATTCATTGCTAAGGGTTAAAAGGGACAGAAAGATGTGGAGAACCATGACCACTCACGCTCTACATAGACACGGCACAAAGTAGAAGAATGATATCATAGTTAAGACTAAGGACATTACACAACTAATTCTCTCAGATGTAACATTATTCAGGCCCGGATGTCATTAAATACTGTTGGCGAAGATGGAAGAGACTTTTTATTCCCTCTCTAGTGATTTCTTATATATACTCCTGCCATCGACCGTCCCCTGTAAACACATCGACCACTTATTAATATGCCATTGGCGCCTATTGACATCTAGTAAAGGCACAGATCTGCACCTGGCACATAGTAGGTCATCTCTTATGTCAATGAACCACTACACCTGGCATCTCTGATGGACAAAACGTTCAAATCTATATTGATATCATACAAAGTGTGTCACATATTACAAGAGAAACACTAAATTTTTCGTTCGGTAAATAAACTTTCAAGTTAAAATTTGTGTAAATATATGAATGAACTCTGTCTATATTTCTAAGATGACGGATTGCAACTATTTACAATCATTGTTCGGACTGTTGATCTAATCTTTACTGACATACTTATGATGTTTCGGTTGTTGTACCTTGCAGACTTCTTCAGCAGATTGCAATTTTGAACTGACCAACGTAAATAATGTAAATATTTTATCTCAGAAATATATACAAATGTTAAGGTATTGTAACATTTTATATTATATTGTTCGGACTGTTCTTCTCATCATTATCGAAATATTTACGGCATTTTTGATCCTTGTACGTTTCAACATTCTTGCTGTACATTGGGTAAATATGAAAGAAGCTTAGTGAAACATTCTAGTTCCAACCCATTTTCCAAAAATCTGTTTAAGTGATAAAATTTTAAAATTTTGGGGGAAGGGTCTCTTCTTGGTCAAGAGGCGTAATTTTCAGCATCCCTTGGAAATAGTAAAAATGATTTCATGATTTTAAGGAAGAACAAGACAAAAGTAATGCGTTCATTTTGTTAGCATTTACATTTACTTAATATTACATACTAGAGCCAAGAAAATAGATGTGGTTGGTTTTGTTAATATTATCCTTCGTCTATGATTAAATATAAGCGACGAAGGCCCCTTGAAATACTTTCAAGATCAACACAAGTAATGTCAGCTGTTACAAAAGAACCATCTGCATAGAAAACACCTGTATGAAATTTAAGATTAGACAGCTACGTACATCGTCCTTTTCAATCTTTCTGTATATCTGCAGATCATGGACATTAACAGCAAAGCATAACGAAGAAATCATTGGAATTGAGACGTTAGAGAACAACTTTAGGTATCTTCTACCCAGACTGTCTCATAAATGACGCGGTGCAAGACACCATCAGACAATAAATAATCACGCTGAAAAATCTTATACGCACGGTCATAAGTGCTAACAATCTTTCCACGGCTATCCAAAAAATCAATAAGCAGACCTTAGACAAGAGTAGAACAAGAAGAACACAGAAGGAAAAAAACGTGCTAACGCCGTCACTGAGTGAACTGGAAGAGTCTTTGATAATGATACGCACACGATGTATATGGTGGGTACTATTCAAGCGCTCAGCTTCTCAGGAACCCTATTGTCACACGTGTTTATGGAGACGATGACGATGATTTTGGTTTAGTGCCGCATTTACGTGAAATGCATTAATGCGCATGCCTACACAGAACCAGGAATGTATATGTTCGTACATTAAATTGTTACAGTATTAAAATGAATATTAGGAGAAAGAAAACGACGAATGAAAATACGCCAAAAAAATCAAAATCCACATTTATTTTGAAACTACATACAAATGGCGACTCTTTAGACTAATATGAAAAAAATCACAATTTGCTGAAAAATTACTGATAAAAATCTAATGTTGTTCTTTTATTTCTTTCTAACTTTTTTTGTCATTTATTTGTTTTTCGCATCCACCAGTCTTTACTCCCTGAAGACTCCGGCATTATCAGTTTTAAAATGAGACTTTTCTTATTATTTGTCTTTTTATTATTTATATTACAACCAAGAGAAAATTGAATAAGAACACCTCATGTAGTCATTGCGGAAATAGTTTTGTGAAATTCTATAATAATAAATATTTACACGCGCCATATTTGCACTGGCTGTCAGCTATGCTGAGCCATTTAATTTTAAATTAATCATTCCAAAACGCGGAGAGTATTAGTCGCCGACCATTCATACTTCCTTGTTGAATACACACCCTGTAGACAGAAATGTCAGCCCAAAATAAAAGCTGGTTTCACGAATTTTTAAACGAGTCATGGAATTAAGAGCATTTATTAATGTACTATTCTGAAATGGTTGACAGTTCCTGAAACAGCCACTTGCAATTCAGATGTTGAAATTCAATTCCGATTTTGGCTTTTTTTTCTTGAGAATACTTGCTTTATTTCAACTGTAATAAAAGTACTGAATAATATTCTTCTTTAATCAATAAAGAAATCAATTTATCTGACAATCTTGGAAAGTAAGAAAAAAGAGTGTATTTTAACTCTCGTTATTTCTGAGTATAATTGATTCACTTTGGTTGTGTCTTGTACAGACTTTGTAAACTATACTATCTGTTGGCTACTTATAGAATTCCATGATTAAACTGGCGTATATTCTATTCATTTTTAAACAAGAATTAAGCAATCAAAAGTTGAGAGTAACTCAAGGTAGAGTGCTACTATTAAAGTGGTAATTATGAGTAAAGTGCGTGATATAAATGAAAGATGAGATGGTAAAAAGATTAGAAGCCTAGATAAGTATCGATCCTTGATTTGAAGAGGTTACGATTATAGTGTTCAGGGAATTACACACTTTGCAGTTCTTAGAAAAATGGTGGTAAAGTATAATTTGTAACGGAGAAGATAGAGGAAATTTCGATTACTCAAATGAGGTAGGATTAACCTGGCTGTGAGTATCTGAATTAAGAAACTAAACAATGGAGCTTACCTGAACATTTACCATAGAAATAGCGATGTGATCGTTTTACGTGCACTGCCGTCATTCAAGCACGTGTCATGTTAGTCATATCTTTCAGATTTAATTCTTTAGTTGAATTCATTACATGTGATTTCTTCGTGAATCTCTTTGAGTGAAATTTATCATAATTCCGTGTTGAAAATAATTTAACGCTAGATACTAAAAATATTGATAGATTTTGTTTTAAAACAATTTATGGATATAGAAAAACCACCTCTATTATAATAATATATATATTATATATATATAAATTTTCTTCCTTTCACGTTCATGGAGAGAAAGACAATAGCGAAGCAGCGTCGGCTAGGTTCCTTCTCTTTACTACAAGTTAATAAAATTTACTACTAGTTATGAAAGTTCTTCCAACGTGTTTACTCATTAACAGTGCATTATTACTTTTAAATAATCACGTCGTCAAGTAATGAAGATTGTTTCATATTTGAACGCAATCCTTGGACTATGAGTATTATGTATTGGTTTAACTATTGGGACCTTGAATAAGCTCCCGCTGATTTTTCATGAAAAGTAATTTTTTATTTACAAAAATCATTTAGAAAATTATCACTGAAGTTATTGTACATAGACTGCCACTACTTTTCCCATCTTTTTAGCAGCATTTGAATACCACGTCGGAAAAACGACACGTATTTTAATAGCTAACTACGAGTCGACACATTTATTAGCATCTTTTTATGAGTAATCCATGTGTCATCGATCGAAATAATTCATAGTTGGGACGGACAATGCCTGGTGAATACTTAGTGTGGCATAGGACATTCCATTCATTTGTTTCCAACTCGGTTTTCAACCATTTTGCAACCTGTGGCCTAGCGTTGTCATGTTGCAAGATTATTTTGTCCTGACTCTGCTCGTATAGTAGCCGTTCTTTTTTCACTGTTCTGCACAAATACATTAATTATAGCCGATAGCGATCTCCTCTGATGATTTTCGTCGATTTAAACACTTCATAATGAATTAGAACCAACTGATTCCACTAAATGCAGAGTAGAAGCGATCCTAATGATACTGCAATTTAGCTTGTGTCTGACATGAATCTTCATGAAGTAATGCCTCCAATTTTTCGTCTTCAAACTTTTTCGGTGCGCCTAAACGTTGTTTATCATCAGCATCGAAATGATTATTTTTGAAGCAACTAAACCAATCTATGTATGTCGTTTCTGAGAGAGCATGGTTGCCGTAAGTCTCAACAAGAATTCTGTGTGCTTTACCTGAAGATTTTTGAATAAAGTAGTGCCGTAATATTCCCCGCGAATACGTTATCTTTGGGGCAAAACCCGATATGTATAACGCTACGAAAGGCAAGGTGGTTTACACTTCGGCAATATGACATACACTGAATCACAAGTTTGCTTATAGCACTTCTTTATAGATGCGTTAATATCTCAAACTACACGCACGCGTTTCTGGAAACGCCATCTGTTAGAAAACTGAGAGAATTTATTCATGGTCATAAAATTTATATATGCTAATTACTGGTGGATTATAGGTGACAAAGTACATTCTATTTTCCTGAACCTTATTGGGTAGGCGGTAATGATTATATTTTTAATTATTCTAAACGCTTTTGAAAAGAAACAATTGTGGATCTCTTTACAGTTATTTGTAACTAATTAATAGTGTTGTTCGTTCACTTTTTACTTATTATTATTTAGTTATTTGTAGATGATTATTAATATTATCGTTACAATATGGTATGTATGTTAACCCATCTTCGTTGTATGTAGTACGTATATTTGCATTAGTTATAGTATTGATATTTTACAAGTTATTTTTAACTTTCGATTTTTAAAGAATTTGTTTCTGTGTTTGCATTTTGAGATAACTTCTGATCGTTTATTTAGTAATTCATGTTGTTATGGGAAGATGTGTATAGTAATTTTATCCTTTAGACAACGTTTACAGTTTTTGTATTTGATATTGTAATCTTATGAGGCCTTCCTAATTTTTCGTAATGCATTTTATGCATATTCGTTTTAAATTTCCCATATATGCTTAGAAAGTGAAGTGCTGTTTTAGTATTTACAATTTTTAAAGGGTATTTTTGTGCGTAGTTTTTCTGTTTCTTAGGTTTTTCAATTATTCATACGTATGCATTCTTCTTCGTCATCTGCTCATTTTACAATGGGTTGATATACTATATTCTCTTGCAAACGATTTCCACTTATATATATATATATATATATATATATATATATATATATATATATATTGTCATCCGCAGACAGATCTGTTTCGCTGTATCACAGCTCATCAGTACGGTTAGACTCCGATTGCTTTTTACCCCGGATTGAAACCCGACAGAATTGGCGTCAGTCGGCGATTCTACCTGGTCGTTCGGTGGGAGAAGGCAGACATTTTGGCGCATATATGATCATTATACGATCCCAATAGCCAGAGTGTTCTAATTCATTTTACAGAATGAGCGATATATATATATATATATATATATATATATATATATATATATATATATTATACTGGTACTGTTAATACGTTATACGTATATATATATATATATATATACTGGTACTGTAAGCGGTATACGTGTATGAGTTCTTCTTCATGAGCCGTGTCTCTTCAGAACGTAGGTGATCATAGACTTCCACTTGGCTCTGTCTCTTATCGCTCTCAAACTTCTTCCTCTTGGTACCTCACCTAAACCCTCCTCTGTCATCCATTTGCTCCGGCCTATCAAGTAGTTCTCGCTCTGCTTTCCCCTGTATCTCTTTCCCTCTATCCGTCCTGTGAGTATTAAATTCTTCAATCTCTCTTTACCTTTATTTCGTTTCTGGTTTTACGAGGAATCTTGTTGGTATCTCCCTCAACCGCGTACTATAATCAAGGGTGTGTCAGTCTTGGAACTTAGGCGACCAGATTTAAAAGGTGATGTGTCAGCAGTAATTGTCTGACGGCCATGATTGGTGCAGAGGCCTGTTGCTAACAGCCCTTTTCTTGACCCAGAGCGGTACTAGCTTCACGGGGAATTTGATGTAGACCTCCGTGTTGTGTCTAAGACCCTGTGGGAAGATGAATGGAGGCATAAAAGCGCCATCACTAGTGATAACTTCAAACAAAATCATGTTGAAAGTATATATCATCCTCTGAAACGTTCTCAGATTTCTGCTGCCTCAAACCTTTCCTTCATCCTTGAGGAGATCGTCCAGTACTCACTGCTATACAGAAGGACATACATCACCTAGCAATTCAGCACTCTCTTTTTTTCAATGAGACCTACTTTATTTGCTTAAACAGTGAAATTATTATCTGCTGTAGAAAAAAAATGATATATTAAAAGAATCTATGTACTGTTTAAAATAACTTTGTTTAACTTTTAGGTATGGAAATAAAGTGAGCAGATATAGACTTCAGAATGTCCTAGTCAAAAATGTACATTTCTTAAGAAGGCTAATTGAGCCTTGTTTTGCTGTAATGGTTTCTTGAAGCTTAATGGTAAAAACAACTCCTGGCTTGAAGACGGTTCCCCAGGTGAAAAGAGGTTTGGTTCTTGTTTGTGCAGAAATAAATAAAAAAAAATGATACTAAAGCTACTATCCAAATTTAGAAACAAAACACAACTGCATGAAATAATAACACTACTTAAATTATGATGTGTAATATTTCAAGCCACAAATGAGACATGAAACTTGAAAGAGCAATATTTGGATTTCAGATATTCTTCTTTTTTCTTAAGCACTTAATTGAATGCTGAATATTAATTGTACCGAAAAAAATCACAGATTAAGAAAACAACAAATCACGATGGAATTCGTAAGAAATACTTTTATTCATAAAAAACAAAATGCGTAAAATGTAAAATAAAATCAGGGTATAGATATGTAACAGTGTTAGATATAAATCTCAAATCTCTCATATAACTAACGTATTTTTATTACTGTCACTTCCGTGTGGAGATATAATTCTATAGGCGCAGATCTATAGTCTCTCAACACTGACGGACGCCAACTGATAGCATTCATATTTAAGATTTGTTAAATTGGAGATATTTTTCAAAACCCAAAGCGAGATAGGCAATGGAATCGATCCTGATCTGGTAGACCACCTTAAGTCACTTTCTCACCAACGTGATATGGCTTCTCTTTGTCTTTTTACAAGTATTTTCGTGCGTACCGCTCTAACGAGCTTCTTCCCTTAGTGAACCGATCAAATGTATTTACGCGTGCTACTAGACTAGCATCAATGTCCTACCCATTTTCGGTGAAAAAGTTGAATGTAATCGTCTCTTCTACTCTAACAGTTTCCTTTCTCGCACTTCCTCTTTGTGAAACTCCCTTCCGTCTGCTTGTCCCACTGATAGCTATAATCTCCAGAAGCTTTAATGAAACGTCAACTGCCTTCTTCTATCCACTTGATTCCTATCATTCTCTTTCTTCGACGTTCCTTGTACCTTGGTATTGTTTTATCTCACTGTAAGCCCCTGCACACCAGTGGTGGACCTGCCTTGCGTCGGGTGCAATGACTATAAGATCTAAACTTATTTATAAATGGAACTTTTTCTGTGTGTGTATGTGTGTATTTGTGTGTGTGCCGTTACCTATAGACCCCGAAAAAGCTGAACCGATTTTGTTTGAAAATTTACACAGTTGCACTATAAGCGTCTCCGAGTGTTCTTAGCTAGGCTTTATGTCGAGGTACCCCCGATAAATATCGAAAATCGATAATCAAAAAATCGGGTTATAGAAGGAGTGGTCCGACTTTAATCAAATTTGATACATTCATAGACAAAGACATAAGAAACGATATTCAGAAGTTTCAAGGTTGCAGTTCTTACAATAGTGCAGAAAATTGATAATATATATATATAAAAGCAAGATATTTTTGTGTGTGTCTGTTTATCTGCCAGTATGTCTGTATTTTTCAGCCCTTTTATTTTAGTGTTTACTTCGGGTTTGGCTCTAAGTCGGTATAATTGTAGTTCTTAGTCTCAGCCATGATACTGTTTACTCAGAGGATTTATTTAGCCTTCAAAATTCAGTTTACGACGAAAAAACCTTATTTGATATCGATACGAGAAAATCAAAATTTGACTTACATCCATTCATTTTTCTTTCAGTCTACGGTTTCGCTTTAACTGGAAACATCTACTGCTTTTTAGTCTTTCATGCCAAAAGAGTCTGAGTTCCAGGACCATGAATTAGTTTTAACGCTTTCATGACACCCGAGCAACGCCGGGCTATACTGCTAGTATAAAATAAAATAAAATCCAGAGGAAGTTGTATCGCATGTTCCATCACATGTGATAGCTGAAAGCGTGCCAATGGTGTTCTGAAAAGATAAAAGTATATTAATTTGTTATCACATCACTGCAGACGCAGGATTCGTGCACATTGGCTGCGATCCAAAATGCCAAAATCTCAGGTGATCTACTCTTATATTTTTAATATTTTATTTCTAAAAAAGTGATTCAAATAATTGTAATATATTAAATAGGATATTATCTGAATTTTTATCTGGATTATTCATTGTATGAGCCAATAAACACTGTATAACTTTCAAAGTTTTGCATTAACTCCTCTTGTGTGAACTAATTTCAAACCACTTCCGTTTGTTGATTAACGCCCCAGGTTGTTCTGATTGAAGGTAGTCTTCTATTTTATGCCCCTATATGAGAATGGCTTTCGTAGCTTACCACAGTTTTTTGTCCCTTTTAGCTTTTGGTCGCCCTTCATTACTAACTCTCTCATCTATTCCCACAAATTCTTTATGTAGGTTACTCCATGTTTCTGTCTGCACATCCTTTCTTTGTTCATGTTATATCTATAAACTTATTTCTTCAGTATGTGTCTCAAAAATATCAACACCTCTTTATCTTTTTAAGTATAATTATCCTTCTTTTAGTTATTACATTTTCTTTAAAACCTTTTCAGGTTTGATCAATCTACTTCTGAAATCTGTCTGTACAGAGATTTCAGAAGTAGAAATGCGATGGATAAATTTTCGTCTAAATTACGCCAAAATGAAGATATCATTGAGATTATTTTAATAGATATATTTACCATGATTACACAAAAATATCAACACCTCTTTATCTTTTTAAGTATAATTATCCTTGTTTTAGTTATTACATTTTCTTTAAAACATTTTCATGTTTGATCAATCTACTTCTGAAATCTGTGTACAGACAGATTTCAGAAGTAGAAATGCGATGGATAAATTTTCGTCTAAATTACGCCAAAATGAAGATATCATTGCGATTATTTTAATAGATATATTTACCATGATTACACAAAAATATCAACACCTCTTTATCTTTTTAAGTATAATTATCCTTGTTTTAGTTATTACATTTTCTTTAAAACCTTTTCATGTTTGATCAATCTACTTCTGAAATCTGTGTACAGACAGATTTCAGAAGTAGAAATGCGATGGATAAATTTTCGTCTAAATTACGCCAAAATGAAGATATCATTGAGATTATTTTAATAGATATATTTACCATGATTACACAAAAATATCAACACCTCTTTATCTTTTTAAGTATAATTATCCTTGTTTTAGTTATTACATTTTCTTTAAAACCTTTTCATGTTTGATCAATCTACTTCTGAAATCTGTGTACAGACAGATTTCAGAAGTAGAAATGCGATGGATAAATTTTCGTCTAAATTACGCCAAAATGAAGATATCATTGAGATTATTTTAATAGATATATTTACCATGATTACACAAAAATATCAACACCTCTTTATCTTTTTAAGTATAATTATCCTTGTTTTAGTTATTACATTTTCTTTAAAACCTTTTCATGTTTGATCAATATACTTCTGAAATCTGTCTGTACAGAGATTTCAGAAGTAGAAATGCGATGGATAAATTTTCGTCTAAATTACGCCAAAATGAAGATATCATTGAGATTATTTTAATAGATATATTTACCATGATTACACAAAAATATCTTGAAATACAAAACAATTTCAATAAAATCATAATTTGCTTCAACCATGGCATCCAGATAACTTCAAAATCTCCTGCAACTCTTCTGGATGGTCTCCTTATTCAACTTGGTGAATTATGCCACAATATCTTTCTTCATTTCATCTTTGGTGTTACAGAAATTTTCGTTCATCTCTCACTCAACCGCGTCCCACACATAATAATCAAGGGGGTTGCAGTCTGGGGAATTAGGAGACCGGATGTAAATGGTGATGAGTTTGCAGAAATTATCTAAAATCTAAAACTGCATTCTCATGCATTTGTAGCATGGTGTAGATTCCTGTTGCCAGGCATAGGCTCTTAGCCATGACACAGGACAGCACTATCTCCTCAAGACACTTGATGTAGATCTCTGTATTGAGTCTGAGGGGTTCATAAAAATATATGAAAGTTCTTTTCTTATTGGAACAATCAGAGAATGATTTCCGAGCTGCCATATCTTTGTAATCATCATTAGACTTTTTGAGTCTGAGGAATTCAGCAAAAAATGCGGAAGTTCTTTTCTTATTGGAACAATCAGAGAATGATTTCCGAGCTGCCATATCATTGTAATCATCATTAGACTTTTTGAGTCTGAGGAATTCAGCAAAAAATGCGGGAGTTCTTTTCTTATTGGAACAATCAGAGAATGATTTCCGAGCTGTCATATCTTTGTAATCATCATTAGACTTTTTGAGTCTGAGGAATTCAGCAAAAAATGCGGGAGTTCTTTTCTTATTGGAACAATCAGAGAATGATTTCCGAGCTGTCATATCTTTGTAATCATCATTAGACTTTTTGAGTCTGAGGAATTCAGCAAAAAATGCGGGAGTTCTTTTCTTATTGGAACAATCAGAGAATGATTTCCGAGCTGCCATATCTTTGTAATCATCATTAGACTTTTTGAGTCTGAGGAATTCAGCAAAAAATGCGGGAGTTCTTTTCTTATTGGAACAATCAGAGAATGATTTCCGAGCTGTCATATCTTTGTAATCATCATTAGACTTTTTGAGTCTGAGGAATTCAGCAAAAAATGCGGGAGTTCTTTTCTTATTGGAACAATCAGAGAATGATTTCCGAGCTGTCATATCTTTGTAATCATCATTAGACTTTTTGAGTCTGAGGAATTCAGCAAAAAATGCGGGAGTTCTTTTCTTATTGGAACAATCAGAGAATGATTTCCGAGCTGCCATATCTTTGTAATCATCATTAGACTTTTTGAGTCTGAGGAATTCAGCAAAAAATGCGGGAGTTCTTTTCTTATTGGAACAATCAGAGAATGATTTCCGAGCTGCCATATCTTTGTAATCATCATTAGACTTTTTGAGTCTGAGGAATTCAGCAAAAAATGCGGGAGTTCTTTTCTTATTGGAACAATCAGAGAATGATTTCCGAGCTGTCATATCTTTGTAATCATCATTAGACTTTTTGAGTCTGAGGAATTCAGCAAAAAATGCGGGAGTTCTTTTCTTATTGGAACAATCAGAGAATGATTTCCGAGCTGTCATATCTTTGTAATCATCATTAGACTTTTTGAGTCTGAGGAATTCAGCAAAAAATGCGGGAGTTCTTTTCTTATTGGAACAATCAGAGAATGATTTCCGAGCTGCCATATCATTGTAATCATCATTAGACTTTTTGAGTCTGAGGAATTCAGCAAAAAATGCGGGAGTTCTTTTCTTATTGGAACAATCAGAGAATGATTTCCGAGCTGCCATATCTTTGTAATCATCATTAGACTCATCCAACTCTTTCCGAATCCACTGCACTTTCCTCAGATTGACAACCAAAGACTCTGAAATGTTTTGATTAGAGCTTCTTATGCTAATCCTATTATAGTGTGCAGTTGACAAAACCAAAAAGAAACAACGTCCATGGATGAAATTAAGCATGTAAAATGGCGAAAATTTACCAATCGAATCCTGTATCTTTTTCATCTATTTATCTGTTCAGTATACTCCGAAACTGCTCTCATTTGTCCGAGAGAACCCCTTTTCCTTCCATCAGCCTGGCTGATGCTAACCTGCAGGAGAATGACTGATTGCGATTTTTCAGGATAAGTTTGTTTTTTTTCTGACATGTAGTGGAAAGCTTATCAACTGTTACAAAATTCATCGTGATAATCAATTGTCAGGTCTGCTGCGAGGAAATTTGGTTCACTGTGTTGTGCTAGATAATGTTCTCCAAACAATCTATCTTACATAGTTATAAATCTACATGTCATCCTTGCTTTGAATGTTGCTACTGCATCTGATCTGATGTTCCTGATATATATTTCGAGATTATTGATAAAATCACGAGAAAAATCTTGGTTCTGACCCCGCATCACGGTTTACATAACTTGTGCCAAATGTTATGGCTGTTTTCTTTTTTAACTATTAAGGTGAAAACTCCTAACAACATGATATGTAACAGCAATCCGACATATTGTTAATGTTTAATGAAAACTGTACTTTAAATAATATATTTTTTGATCGCCATAATAAATCATAGTGCATTTTTTATCGGCTTTCATATGTCCAGATCTTTTTATAACATAAGCTTCTGTCGACACTACAAAACAGAGAGGATTTTAAATCAGTTTCCTAAAACAAAGTAAGTAAAAATAAAAAAGATTGGCCTACTATAAAGAATGTCTTTGTATTATGCATACGCACGTTAATATAAAAACAGGCAGCTATTGTAATGACGTAGCATAAAATGAAGTTTCTTTTTCCCACGTCAACTTTCCGTTCTCTCTCTCTCTCTCTCTCTCTCTCTCTCTCTCTCTCTCTCTCTCTCTCTCTGTTTTCCCTCACAATCACTTTCTTACTCGCTCTCATTTCCTTTCTCTAACGCGGTCTCCTTTCTCCCTCTTTACTCCTAGTACTAGTGTTCTACATAGTGTTCTATCTCTCTTGTTAACTTTTCTAACACTCACACGCGTATAAATGCATATATATATATATATATATATATATATCTGGTAATTATTATTATTATAATAAAAATAGCATGCTGCAACTCAATAGCTATAAAGTTTTGGTGTTAAAACATCATCATCAGGCAGTAAAATGTGCTTAATTTATTTTGTGATATTTAAGGAGATTTAAAAATATATATAATACAACAAATAAATAAATAAACAAAATAAACCATAATAATAAAGAGGTCAGCCAATGTGATAAATTAAGTGGGGTGGGAGGTTTTAAGATTTTAAAGAATGATGTGTGTACGACTCAAAGACAGTCGTGTTTGAACGTTTTGCAACCGAAAAACAGAGATGTCAAAAATTTTAAGAGGGTAAAAGAAAAGGATAAAGTAGAAAAAGGAAAAGAAAAAAGAAAAAGAAAATAGAAGAGGCGAGATAGTAAAGGCAAAAGAGAAAGATTAGCAAAGAATTTCAAACATTTGAAAAAATAAAAAAAATAAAGTAATTATAAAAAAATAAAATCAAAACCAAAAGATAAGAATAATGCAAAATAAGTTAAGCACATTTTATTGCCTTACGATGGTGTTCTAACACCGAAACATCATAGCTATTGAGTTGCAGTATGCTATTCAGTCAGTTAAGTGCCATACGTGATACACGCTTGGGCGATCATGTCTCGAAAGAGACTTGACTGACTGGGCAGAAGATTATCCCGCAGTAGGTTGCCATTGCTTTCTGCTGTAGACTGGTTGCCGACCAAAGCTATAGAACCTAATATGTCCTATTATTTAACCAATAACTGGAGGGAGGAGGCGGATTAATACTTTTCCCGAGGGTATTTGCGCGTAAGTGAATGCAATGAATTCAACTGGAATTCGAACTCGGCTCCCCGATTTCTCGAGTAAGCTATTACTGTTATATATTTATTCTTAATGGAGCAGTGTTGTTTCAGTCATACCAGCTTCGAAGTTTCGTGAAAGCATTATTATGATGTCTTCAATCTTCCACATTATATTATGGACTCTCCCGTCGATCTCGACGTATGAGTGTCTAACTTAGACTACCACACAAAGAATTGTTTTGAGTGGTGAAGGCTTGTGTAGCACCATCCACACTTTATGGAACTGCTGATAACAAACAATCGGTGCAGATGTTTGCCACGGAACGCGTGAACAGCAGATCTCAGATATTTAACCCATAACTGGAGGAAAGTGAAGGATTAATACCTTTCTCAAGGGTACCAGTGTGTAAGGGAATGCACAGTATTTGATTAGAAATCGAACTCGGCTCACCGATTTCTCTTTCTGAGACAATATCCACTGCCCCACAACGCATATCCGTCAATAATCGCTTACAGCAGCTGGTATTCCCAAACGGTCACCTATCTAGTACTGACCAGGCCCAACATTGCTTAACTTCGGTGATCGAGCGAGAACCGGTGTATTCAACGTGATATGATCGTAACCACATTTTATTTATATATATATTTATTACTTTTAAACTAAAGTTCATCGATTGTATAGATGTAGCATTAATATATATATATATATATATATATATATATATATATATATATATATATATTAAAGTTACAACGTTCTTCAAAAACTATGTTTTTGTGTTATAAATCGATGACATGTAGTTTAAATGTAAGGAAAATGGCATAATTCAAATTTTACCCTTAATGTTTTAAAATTCATATTATTTTAGAATAATTTCAATTTACTAATGCTATAATAGATACTGCTATAATTGGATAGTACTTATGTATTCTGATGCATAGCATATAACAATTTATAGCTATAGCATAACATACAAACAAAAATAGTTCAATAATCATAGTAATATTATGCGTATATAGGATTTAAAAATGACGTGTTAGAGGTGACTTTTTAAATAAATGTAAGCTGAAATAAACGCTTCTAGATTGTTTTAAAAAATCATTGAATTGTGATATAGAGAATCAATTACTTTTTTAAAATGCAAAAAGTCATACTATGGTGTTGTCTATAGTTTTCAAAATATAGATGTATTCCACTTTTTGTTTATTTCTTATTTCAATAAATATTACTTTTTAATTTATGCATAAATATATATGTTCATGTGTATGTGTGCCATTATGCGTCTATTTATTCATGATTACGTATGTAATAGTCAAACTTATACTCAAGAACTTTATTTCTTCCATTCTAAAAATTTGTCTAATATATTCTGAGCGCTTTCAGTGCGAAACCAGATAACAGCCGAAGAAACACACAAAGGATACTTTAATATTATCATATGAATTTCAAAAGACCGTCTTCTTCTTCTTTTTCTTCTTCTATATGTCGTGTACCTTCAGAAAATAGCCAATCATGAGTATCCACATCTACATATCCCTTGTAGCTCTTAACTTCTTTTCTCTTGTTACTCCTCTCAAACTCTGTTCTAACATTTATTTGTTCAAGCCCATCAAGTATGTCATGCGATATTTTCCTCGTTCTCTTTTTCCTTCTTGTGAGTATAAAATGATTCTCCAATTACAAGTGCCAGAAACTTCAGTTGTCTTTCTCTGGTCTTAAGTATAAATTTCCTTTTACGTTCCTATCTATTCCAAAACATGGTAGTTGCTAATATGTTCGGTCCATGGTAATATCAGCATCCTTCTATAGAACCACCTTTTGCTTGATTGAAGTCTTTCCTTCATCTTTGAGAAGATTGTCCAACATTCACTGTCATATTGAAAAACAAACATCATATGAGAAACGAGTAGTCTCTTCTTTGTTTTCAAGAAAAATTTCTTGTCCCAATATTTCATTCAGCTTTTGAAATGCATTCTTGGTCATGCCAAAAAATATTTTATGTCAGAAGCTATCAAATTTAAGTCAGAAGAAAACTTTTTCAAATTCTCAATGAAATACAGAATATTATCCCCTTCACAAAATGATGTGAGGACTAAATGACTCTCTCAGACTATGAGAATTTGGGGTTACAAAGGCCACTTGGAGATGAGACAAGATTCCCTACATTAATAATCGTAACCTTACCCACTTTATCCTTCATTCACCCAACCCTCATTCTCGGTGTCATTACCCGTCTATCACCCTCCTTCTGACATTTCCTATGTCTAACCATCCTTTCTCACCACTTTCCCTTCCATGTAACCCCCTGCGCAATAGTGTCAGTGAAATGCCTTGCTCGGGGTGAAACGATTATAAAAAAAAAACATATTCATAAAATTTCCAAGGAATACTACCTAGTGACTCTCACTTTCACGTAACTGTCCATCGCCAGACCAAATATGACGCGTGAGTGAAACGCACTGTGACTATCAGTATTGTCTTCAATGTCAAATCTCGCTTCGCTCTCTCCTCTTTATATCTTCTTTTCTATATTTTAATCCGTGCAACGAAATATCGCCACTGGTGCGCAGTGGGATACAGTGAGAGAAAAACAAAGTACGTGGGATGTCTAAGAAATGATAAGAGATATATGGGAATCAAGTAGCTGAAAGACGGCAATTGACTTTGTATTTAAACTTTTGGAGACTGTAGCTATAAAGGAAGCAAGCAAATGGAAGGGAAATCCACAAACTGGAAGTGCGAAAAATATTTTAGTAGAAAAAGCGTTTACATTTAACTATTTCGGCAGAAAAAGAATGGGATGTTGATGCCAATCTAGTAGCACTAGTAAATATATGGGGTCAAGAAACCAGGAAAAAGTGATCGTCAGAGCAGTTGCCATGAGATACTAGTAGTAAAGGCAGAGAGAAGCCACATCACGCCAACGAGAAAGTGACTGAGGCGAGCTGCTAAGTCAGGATCGATTACATTGCAGATCTTCTTTTGGCTTTTGTCGAGAACCTCAAGATGATTAGCAGGAGTACCCGACCATACATTGTAACAGTATTCAATGCACGGACAAACGGAAGATTTACAAATGAGTAAAAATAACTTCCTTGCCTGACATAGTAACCCAACCTTCTTAGCAGCTGATGCAGCTATAGATTTGATGCAGTTATTCCATTTGAGAGTGTGAGGTTTAGGTAATGCTCTCTAGAAGTCTAGTGTCATCAACTTTGATGTTAGACAGGAAAATTTCTCTATAGAGAATAAAGAAGAAGAGTTTCGTTTTCGAGGGATTACAATTTTCGAGCCATTTTATTGCACATTCAATCACAGATTGGAGATCGTGTTAAAGGAGAGCAGTCAGATACACTTTGTCAATCTTGGCAGATTTCTTATTTTTTACGAGAGTAAAAGGTGGTGTCATCTGCATAGGTGCCTTCTTGGAAACTGATTACACCAGGAAAATCATTGATGAAGATTAGTAAAAGTGTAAGAACAAGGATATAGCCTTGAGAGAAGCCTGCGTTTGTATGAAATGCGCTTGAAGTTTCCTCGTTCAAAACGACCTTCATTTCACGATTTGATTAGATTGATTGGATTAAATCAAACAATCGCCCAAACATAGTGTAGCTATAGAGTTTGCACAGAAGGTCATCATGCCAAACTCTGGCAAATGCTTTCCATATATCAAGAGCAGCAGCTGGAGTTTCGCAGTTCTTAACAAAAGCCCGGTATATATATTCAGTGATGGTCGTTAGCATAACAGGGTTAGGCCTGACGGAGCGGAAGCCATACTGTCTGTCAGAGAGGTTAAGGGATGTGAGATGCCAGACTATTCCAGCATTGATAATAGCCTTGAATAGTTCGCCAAAAAAGGTAAGAGACTAATAGGGCGAAAATTAGAGGGGTCAGACGGCTGACATTACGAAATTTAACAGTCAAATAAAATAAACATTTGGCATTCAAATTAAGACTCGAAACGCTATGACAAATTGTAAAGTATATCCTCGTCCAAATTAAAAATGTTACTGACAGACATTAAATAAGAAATGTATAGGCAATTAAATTTAAAAATTGACTTATTCATAACGTTACAAAATGTAAAATCCAATAAATTAACATTTCACATTCAAATAAAAATAAACATCATGACTTGAAACGCTCAGACAACTTTTTAAATATCTCCTCGTCCAAATTAAAAAATGTTACTTGTAGTCATTTGACTATAAGAAACTAATAGGCAAATATTGTTAAAAAGAAAAGAAAAAACAAAACGTTTAAGTAATACATGTAGTAAAGAAAACCAACGATACTCTATTGATAATAAGACTCGCAATTGTCTGAGGACCCCAAATGCTATGCCAGGATTTGTCATCAGAGGTCACAATTTGAACAACATAAGGTACTCAGATAATACAGTGCTAATAGCAGACATAAAAAGAAAACTACAAGAGCTCCTACAGTAGGTAGCTGAAGAGAGTGACAAGAAAGGACTACAAATAAACCTGGGGCAGAATGGAAGCGAACTACTGCAGACTCAGGTGCGAGCAACTTATGGCCTGTTAGCGCAAGCAACATAATTTTGAGACCAGGAGAGGTTAGGGTGTCATAGTCGTACTTTCTATTTTTTTTCTAAAATTGTTCTTTTTTTACTTATTTTATTTACAAAAGATTACTAAAATTAACAGTCAGGGCTATCTAAGAATTGTAAACAATTTCATCTTATGGTTCAGGAACAGTTTCCGGAGGGAAGTGTCATCTTTTTGAACGATAATAATAAGCCTATTCATACTGCTAAACTTGGGGTTGAATGACACGTGGAACATTCTAGTGAAGTAGAACAACTTATCTGGCCACTACAATCTCTAGATCTCAACATCACTGAATATTTATGGGTTATTTTAGAAAAACAAGTGAGGAATCGATATAATCATCGCTGAAACAATTCGAGATTATTTTATCAGAAGAATAAAATAACAATTCCACTAAAAAAAACGTCAAACTTAGTACGAGTCGATTCTCCACATAATTCAAGCTGTAATTATTGCCAAAGGTGGCCCTACCCAATATTGGAATAAATTTGCCTCCTATATATGTTTCTTTAAATACAACTGACTGCTTTTAAGCTTTTTATTTAATTTTTCTTGTGTTTGTATAAGTTTTGATTTTTTCTTTTCTGGGCATAAGTTGTGTAAAAATTGTCAGAATGTTTCGTATATTTTGTCCGAGCGCTTTCGGTTATTTTTTTCGCCATTATCTATGATTTTTTCAAATTTGTAATTCTCACTGAATGTATAGTTTTTGTTCTAGAAATATTCATAAGAATCTGCACGTTCAGTTAGAATGATTAATAACAAACATCATTGATAATGGCTAAAAGAATAAATGAAAGAGCTCGGACATAAAAATCATCTGGACAGTTTTTATATACCTCATGTCCAGAAAAAGAGAAAAGGTCCTATAAAAACAACAAAAAAAGAAATAAAATGTTTAAATGCAGTAGCTTGACTTCAGAGAGTTTTCATATACTTGCTCTGTTATTCAATTATACTCTATTTCGAATTTCAGGCTACAGTTAAATCCCTAAAAAACACTTTTTACTACATGAAATTACCTTTTTAGCATGAATAAGGAGGAAGGACTTGGAGAAACTAATACTAACAGGCCAGATAGAAAAAATATAGAAAAAAGAGAGAGAGAGAAGAAGGCAGCATGTAACATACTTGACGGGCATGAGCAGGTGGATGGCAGAGCAGAGGTTGCGTGGTTAAGAGCCACCATGGATAGGAAGCAATGATTGCCTACGTTCTGTCCTGAAAGGACAAGGCACATAGAAGAAAAAGTTCGTTCAATTGTCTTTAAAAGTGGAGTAGATGTCATCTGGTTTCAGAGATCCTTATCTTTAGTAAAGTTAGAGTTCACTGGGTGGCCCACATGATCTCATGCTAGACTACGCTAAACAAGTCCCGAAATCCACTCGAGGGATAGTGTTACAGATTATGAAGCAGAGTTTCTAGGAATATGTGGGAAAGATAACAGTAAATCCTACACTTGAACAGGTTCAGATTGCAGTGAACGAAGACGTATTCTCTTAAGAGTCGGTACCAAAAGGCATCGGTTCGTCGAAAATAAATTGCCTAAATGGAACTTACATCTCACTAATGAAATCCGAAGATAACGAGCGTGATTTGCCACAATGTGAGTGGCATGACGAGTTTTAAACGTCAAGGTTAAAACTAGTGGGATTAAGGAATGTAGCTCGTCTGAGCACTTACCATCGAAATAGCAAAAGAGGTATAGATTAAGAGATATAAAAGAGAGGTCGACGGAGATCAGTTATGTCTCGTTACTGGCAAAGTTGAGATTTGTTTCGCTGCATGCAACTGATATTCGTTGTTGAAATGGTATTATTTTATTATTCAAAATATGAAAAATTTTAACTTTGTTAAGGTTGAAAAAATCTAAACTAACATCAAGTTCTTTCAGTATTTTTTGTAATCATTTATCTTCTAGGGAAATACGCGAAACTCAAACTTCATGCGAAACAAAATAAATAAGGAATAAACAGACATTAAATATTTAATATTATAAGAAGAGAAGGTAAAAAATATATAATTTCAAACAAAATGACTCCACGCAATTTCAGAAAGCCAGTTTATTTCAATATTATTTTCCTCATTTTGTATTTTCAGTAAGCTATTTCGTGTGAAAACTCACCCACATATGGCAGTTCCATTATTAGGATTGAAACTCCCAGTGTAATACTTCCGAAGCGGAAAGAGAAAAAATAACAGGTGTTCTCTAGAGCGAGAACCATTTCTTTTGTTTGTTTTCTTTTTCTTTTTTTTTCTTTTTTTTTATACATCTAAAAAAAATAAACAAATAAATAAAACTAACAACATATTTGATATCCGGGGAATAGCGTATATAAAAATTACTGATATATTCTAACTGGAATACATTTCTCAAATACATTTCGTCAAAATTCCACATTAATTTTGCGTATGTGTCTAGTTTTCATTAATCATTTATTTCTTGATTAAAATATTCTAAAGCTTTTTAATGTCTTTTTCAAATGTATATTCTACTTACTGTATGCCACAAAAACTGTATATTCTACTTACTGTATGCCACAAAAACTGCTTTCGTAAGTTTGTAATGATTTTATGTGAATACATACGACAAGACTTAGTCATTTATAGATTAGTTTAGGTTGATTAAACCACATACATTACATTTTGTTGAATAATGTTCGCCATCTTTAAATCAGCTTCATAATTGCATCCTCCAAGAACTAGTCAATTTTATGCATGATGAAAAATTCTACGTGGTTTTAAAAACTTCCAAACAAATTGAATTTATATATGTATATATATATATATATATATATATATATATATATATATATATTTCAACATTAATCCTATACATAAATATATATATATATATATATATATATAGGATTAATGTTGAAATGTTTGTTATATAACTGAGCAGAGTCATGCTGACTTCGAAGTTTCCTGAAGTTACCATTATCATCTAATAGTAAACATCCTCACTTCTCAGGTCTTGTTTTTCAATCTGATATATATATACGGTGTGATGTGTAAATCTTTCAGCATTGTTTATTTTTAATTTCGCGCATGCTGTTTATGTTTTATTTTGTCGACTGCACAATTTTTGGTCAGTTGTGCATCGTTTGTGAGAAAAAGAGTACTATGGCGTATTTCAATCCACCATAAATTTAGAAACAACATGATGTACCCCTTCGCGACAAAGTCTCAAATATAACATTTCAGAATATTAGTGTGTCATTCTCATGATAGTGCAAAAATTCAAAAAGAGTTCAATGAGTCTAATTGTGATTATGAAATTGCTTAGAGTGATCACTAGTGATGGCAACGTTATGTCTCTATCCATCTTCTCACATTGCATCCAGCTCAACACGGAGACCTATATGAAGTGTCTTATGAAGCGGGTGCTGTTCTGGGTGTAGAAGGTGGCTGCTGAAAAATACTGGCAGCAGACCTCTGCACCCTACATTACCTCTTACCCTGGTTATCTAACAACTCAGACTGCACCCCTTAATTATTATCTGTGGGCGCAGTTGCGTTAGAGAAAAAAAAACATTTCTTGTAACACCAAAGATGAACAAAAAGCAAGGGTTATGTAAGCATTAACCAACTTAAACAAGGTGACCGTCCAGAAGACATGCAGCAATTTGGGAAATGAGCTAGAGGACCTGGTTTAAGCCAATGGCAATTTTATAGCTAATATTTTCTAACCTCCTGGTATAATCTGCATACATTGCCACTGTTGTATGGTTTGGCTATTTTCACTATTCTTTAAATTATAAATGTACTTTTTCGTATTGCAAGATAATTTTGTGTAGTTTTGGTAAAGATGTCCGTTAAAAAGAGATATATGTTATTTTGATTTTGAGAATTTTTTTAAACAACCGAAAATTTTCAAAATAATAGAGTTATTCAAGTCTCTTACAGCACTTTCAACAATGTTTGTATGATTCTAGTGTATTCTATTTTTAGGTATAATTACGTCTGGACAAAATTTCTGAACTTTTATTGAGAAATTTTTTCTTCCTGGGACAAACATAATAACTAACATCCTGCAATTATCTTCATACATTGTCACCGTTGTATGGTTTGGCTCTTTTCACTATCCTTACAATTATATCACTTATTTTTTCATTCTTTAGTTTTAACTTTCACACGTGGCTAACCAGTTTGGAACAATTTTTGAGGTTTCCGGTTGAAATATAGATTTATGATTATTCCTATATAATATATTAATATAATATAATGTTATAATACTATTCTTATATTATTCATATATATATATATATATATATATATATATATATATATAGTGTACTAGTTGTTACAATGGTTTATAAATTCATGAATTTATAAACGATTGTAACAACTAGTACAATAGAATGCTCTACGTTGTATTGAGCACTCTTTATAAAAGTAAATGCATGAACAGCAGATAAAAGACCTACGTGCTCTACAACTTTGTTACAATATATATATATATACATATATATATATATATATTTTCTGAATATGAATTTTATGAAATTTCCTGTCAACCATATATATATATATATATATATATATATATGGTTGATTAGAAAATTCATATTGATTTTAAGGGAAATTAAAACAGAAAGCCAAAAACAAAATTATGCCATTAAATTTTTATTCAAAGGAATATAAACAATTTTGTTGCGTAACCTTCATTTATTTTATCTTCAGCTTAAAAATTCCGTCTTCCCAGAATTTTGGTAGTTTCTCAGCAAAGAACTTGTTAATGTGATGTTCTATGGGATTCAAAAAATTAGAATGTTTACTACTGAGATTAATTTGCAAATACCTGAATAAACAGAAATGTGAAGGTGAATATGGCGGGTGGATTAACAAAACCAAGTCAAGCAGCAACAATTATTGCGGATCACCAAATAAATGTGGTGTCTGCCATTATCCTGATGAAAAACGACACCCTTCCTGCTCACTGATTCTGGGCTTTTCACTTGAGCGGCTGCCTTTAATTCGTCAAATTGCGTGCAATACTTTTCAAAATTATTTCAAAAGCTCATAGTACATAATTCTTTTCCAATCCCACCAGGTGCACAGCATGACTTTCTTAGGCTAAAGATCTGCTTTTAGTGTGACTAAAGTTGGCTCATGTGGCTTACTCCAGGAGTTTTTTCGCTGAATATTGTTGTAAACGATCAATTTCTCATCACTCGTTATAATTTCATTCGAAAACGATGCCTTTTCATTGCGTTTATACGGCAAATCACAGACAGATATACAAGCCAAAAAATGATTTTTACTCAGATAATTTAGGACCCAAACATCGAAGCTATTTGAGTATCTAGAGTTCACTAAATGCTCTTTAATGGTGGATTTCGATAACTCTAGTGTTTCAGGCAATTTCCGCATTGTGTAACACGAGTTAATTTTAAGTACTGTCTTGATTTAGTCGTCATTTGTATTGGGTGCCTGTTTGAGTGTTTTTCACCAATAAGACTACAATCACCAACTGTAAATTTAGCGAATCACTTCTGTAAAGATCTCAGCTAAACCTCTTCACTGTATACTGCACATGTCTTTTTCTTGATTGCGAGACATTTTTGACTTTATGGTAACAAAAATATCAAAAAGACACTTTATAATATTTCCTTTTTTCGGGTACGCAAAATTGACATGAATTAAGTAATTTTAAACTTGTTTTTTCTTAAGATATATTTTGACTGTTTGCTCTAATCAGAAATGTAATCATCTTATATTTGTCAATTGATTTTAATTGTTCTAACGTGTTGGAAAATGAGCGACTAAAAAACAGCATGAACTTTCCGGACAGCCGTTTGTGTGTGTGTGTGTGTGTGTGTGTGTGTGTGTGTGTGTGTGTGTGTGTGTGTGTGTGTAAAGCAATATATACATTAGTAAATATCACAAACAAGGTTAGAGAAAATATTTTCTAATTTGTCATAATGTTTTCCCTATTGCATGCATAGTGATTTTCTAAGCGCAGCATAGATGTGGCACAAGGCCGAAAGTATGGAGTACCCAATGAGGACCGAACTCACTACTTAGTTGTAACAGGTTCTAGCGAGACAAGCTTGCTAAACATTACACCACGCCCCATTAATGCATACATATATACATACATATATATATATACTCACACACACATGTATATATATACACATATATATATAGAGAGAGAGAAAGAGAGAAAGTAAGAGGGAGATGGAGAGAGGGAAAGAGAGATATGTGTGTCTGTTTTGATTATGCTGAAAATGCAAAATCAACCTGATATTGGTGTTCTTGACAATTAAATCAACTTTCGTGGAAATATTGCAAATCCATCATGATTCACTTATTTGAAATACAGAACTGGAAAATGACGTTATTTACCCATCTAATTCCTTGTTGGCTAACGTTTGCATCAAATAACACACTTAATATCTGGAAGTTTCTATCAATTTCAAAAAAGCTTTGTGCAAAATTGAATGATTCTATTGAAAAAAAAAAAGAAATGAGCTGCACAACTCAACAACTCTAATAATTACACCGATTTTTATTTTCACTAAAAACGATATATGTTTCAATAGCGGCCTGCAAACTATCTACAATCACATGATTTCCTCATATCGGGAATATATATTGCATACTTTTCTTCGTTTTTGTTTTATGTACCGTTTCTACTCAGGACGTATGTGATCATTATCACTCCACATCTTCCTGTCTTGTGTAGCTCTTAATAAGTTTTGTCATTTTCATATTTCTCTCAAACTTTGATCTACCATTCATTCACAAGTTCATCACATATATTACGCACTGCTTTCCTCCATCCCTCTGTCCTTTAATCTGTCTTGTGAGCATTAAATTTACCAATCCCTCCTTCCTCATTACATAACCTAGTAATTTCACCTGTCTTTTCTTGATATTAACTATAGGTTTTCTTTTTACTTCCATTTTTAAATACCCTCGTTGATGCTTACATGTTCGGTATATGATATCATCAGCATCTTTCTATGAATCCAAATTTCTGTTATTTCAAAATTCTTCTTTATCTCGGAGAAGATAGTCCAGCACTCACTGGAGTACAGATATCATGTAACAGTTCAGTATTATTTTTATGTCTCTTAATAGTCTCTTCAGCTTTTTGCATGCATCTTATTTTATTATCTTTGATGTATAATTTTCATTTTGATTTCAGCTATGCAGGCAACTATGCATTCTGACTTCTTGTAATATATTTTCGTCTCTCTCTTTCTGCTTTCCTTCGCTACCTTCTGTGGGAGTATTTTTTTATTCCTTTCCGTGTCTGCTATCAGTAATGTATCATCGACATATATTTTTAAGATTGTGGTCACCAATAATGAATCCTGGTAGGACTTCTAATTCTTTCAGAATGGTCTTGCTATATAGTTTGAATAGATCTGGTGAGAAGACAAATCGTTCTATTTTTGTGTATCAGCTTAGCTCATTTTCTCTCCGTATTGAGATCGTTTGCTGCCAGTATAGGTTCTTAATTATTCTAACACCCAACCTAAATATGCCAAGGTTACTAAACCGCTCTAACAGATCTTTGTGGTGTCAGTCAGTCAGTCAGTTAGTTGCCATACGTGATACACGCTTTGGGTGATCATGTCTCTTTTGAGACATGACTGACTGGGCAGAAGATTATCCAGGTTGCCATTGCTTTCTGCGGTAGACTGGTTGCTAACCTAGGCTATTGAACCGAATCTGACTTGTTATTTAACCCATAACTGGAGAGAAGAGACGGATTACTACATTTCCCAATGGTATTTTTATGTAAGTGAATGCAAGGAATTCAACTGGATTTCGAACTCGGCTCCCCAATTTCTCGTTCCGAGCTGATATCCACTCACCACAAAAGTTTGAATGAATCCGGTGAGAAGACACATCTTTCTATTTCTGCGTTCCTGCAGAGCTCATTTTATCTCCGTATTCAGCTGGTTTGCTGCCAGTATAGGTTCTCAATTATTTTAATATCCTTCCCAAATATGTTAAAGCTGCTGAGGAATTCTAACATATCTTTGTGGAGTACTTTATTGAAGGTCTTTGCGTAATCTATAAAGCACAATACACGTGCTTCTGCTTTTCTGTTGTTCTTTCTGATAACATTCTAATTATAAATATAGCGGTACTTGTTCCAGTGTCTTTGACGAAATCGCTCTGTTTTTGTCGTATCTCTGTTTTGATTCTGCAGTGCGGTCTATTCATTAGAATTCGGATGATGAGTTTTGTTATATAGCTCATTAGGCTGATTGTTCGATGGTGATCACATTCGTTTGCGGTTGGCACTTGACTGACTGACTGACTGACTGACTGACTGAAGGGAAAATAAGCCGATTGTTCAGTTGTGTTCACATTCCTTTGAGCCTGGCTTCATAGGCAGTGCTATAAAAATTGATCTGCTTAGGTCTTCCGGTATATCGCTGTTGTTGTAGATTTCATTTATTATTTCTGCAAATTTGTCTACGCCTAAGTCAACCTAAGGCTGTCGGCATCTCCATTGAACTACCTTCAAATCCTGTTGCTTTATATCTATTCCGTTTAACCATTGAAGCTTCCTTGCTTCCTTTTTGGCTTTTAATATTTCTAGTCCGTCGGAATTTCTGTGTATCGCCGGCTACTCTCTCTTGTGGTAGATATCTCCGATATATTCATCGCATATCTATAGTATTTTCTTTTCCTAACCCCGTCTATGGGTTTTATGCATCCTGTTGCTGAGCATTTCTTTTATCCTGTTAGTTCTCTTGTTTTCCACATTCCTCTTATTTTGAAGAAAATGATGAAGGAAAAACCTGTAGCATCTGAAATGTGGTTCTACAGAATGATGCTGAAGATACCGAACATGTGAACAACGACGATGTTTTGGAGAGGACGGAAACGAAAAGAAAACTTATTCTTAACATCAGGAATCTGATATTCACAGGTCGGATAGAGGATAAACGAGACAGAGAAAAGCAAGGCGTGACACATTTGATGAGCTTAAGTAAGTGCTGGCAGGGTTTGGGAAAAATAACAAGAGAAATGGTGTTAAAGATAAAAGAGATTGAAGAATGTAGAAAGGCATTATTGCCTCTGTCCTGAAGGAACACAGCACTTAGAAAAGAAAGAAAGAAAGAAAGAAAGAAAGAAAGAGAAAGAGAGCTATGATAAAGGAGTGGGTACGCTCTCATGTTTAATGTCTGCTGTTCCCTTTTCAATTTTAACCTCGCAGTTCTTTAAATGATGATATTCATATTTATAGTTATCATTAACCCTCTAGGGCCATTCGTATCATATTTGATACAGTATTTCCCTATAAGGAAACATTTGGTATTTCCCTATAAGGAAACATTTGGTATTTCCCTATAAGGAAACATTTGGTATTCATTGACTGAGCAGTCAGTACTACTTTCATTTGAAATTTATAAAATATTTCTCTTAAAAAGTTTTTCAGGAAAATGTTTCTTTCAAGGCTTGTTTTCATACTGTATCAAATATGATACGAATGGCCCCATAGGGTTAATATTAATGACTGTCATTGTAATATTTTGTTAAATTTATCAAGTTCAAATATTTTAAAATGCAATATGAGACTTTTAATGGGCATATTATAACCTTTGAACACACAAAATGCTTATTTACACATTAGCTTAAAAAGTAAGATTCATTAGAAAATTCAAATAGGAAAAATCATGAAATGTTTTTGCAGATTGATCAGTTAAGTGCCATAATTGATACACGCTTTGGGCGACGGCTGAGCAGAAGATTATTTAGCAGTAGGTTGCATTGCTTTCTGCAGTAGACTGGTTGCCAGCCAAGGCTATAGATTCTAATCTGTTCTATTATTTAACCCATTACTTGAGGGAAGAAACTGATTAATACCTTTTCCAAGGATACTTTCGCATAAGTGAATGCAAGGAATTCAACTAGAATTCAAACTCTGCTTCCCAATATGTCGTTTTAATTTTTTCGTGATCTTTGAGTGCCACCACAAAAAATATATATTGCTGGTAATTTTTATTAATAAGAAAATATTTTGCTGTTAATTTTTTCTAGTATATTTTTATGGCTGTTTGGATGTTCCCTATTTACCCAAATCTGGAATCAAAACAGATGCTAGCACCCTTGGTCAGTGTGAAACTTACAACAACAGTAATTTAAAAATAGTTCCACGCTCCTCGAAACCACCCGATCAGACGTCTTGCTGCCGGATGTAGTTTATTGTCATACCCAGGACGAGTATTTCTCAGAGTTGTATATTTCTGTAAACTACTGCGTACGACACGGTGTCAATAGCAGATACATAAAAGAAACTATAGGATCTCTGATAGAAGGTAGTAAAGGAAAGCGATAAGAAAGACTAAACATCAACTGAATGAATGATTGTCATTAAACGAATCACCTAAAATGCAAATACCAAATTGAAGATACAAAACTTAAAAATTGGAAAAATTTAAATATCAAGGAAGTGTTTTAGCAGAGAACAGAATATACATACCAAAATCCGAAGGTGCATGCGATAGCGAAAGATGCTTTTAAAAAGTTAAACAAAGTATTAAGAAGCAGGAAAAGTTCGTTGGGAAAAAAGAAACATATACTTAACTATGATGCAATATCGATACTCTTATATGACAGCGAATGCTGGACAATATCATTGCAGATGATGGAAAATAACATGAGGCAACAAAAACGTGATTCTACAGGAGAATGCCAAGAACATAACACGTAGCAACGATGTAATTTTAGAGAAAATGAAAACAAAGAGAGACTTATAGGTAGAATCAGAAAGCGACAGTTGAAATTTCATGGACACATAATGTGAATAGACTGATTAGAGATTGTGAGACTCATACATTAAATTGAAGTCAAGAGGCATTGGGGAAAATTAGCGATTAACATATCTTGCGGATAGCCATAATCGTCATCATATTTCTGAAGAATGTATCTCAAATATTTGTATGGGATAAAAAAAGCATCATTTTTTCGGGGTAGACCTTATATATGCAGAACTGATTTTAAAGAAGTCATACAGATATTATGGAATTCTTCCAACTATAAGCTCAACATTTGCTTAAAGAGCACCTGGATTAAAAATCAGTGTTGGAAATAATCACTCCAACATAGAAAAACCAGTACGGAGTGTATTTAAAGCCATATAAATGCTGCCAGCTGATAGGAAACACGTAAATCAATTGTACTTAAAAAAGAATCCTTACAAGTTTTCTCGGTCAGGACATAACTGTGCGAAGAATTCCTATTTGATAACAAGCTTCGAGGATCAGTAATGGACCTACACATAATACAGCAACCAAACGAGTGATAACTATTGCGGCCTGTCCACACCATGTCAAGTTTTATATAACGTTATTATTTTCGCAATAAAACAGACAATTTTAGTAAAGTTGTAACCAGCTGATCTCTCTAAAATATTCTTTATATATATATATATATATATATATATATATATATATATATATATATATTGTCAATAACTAACCTAGAGAGCCATCGAACCTACCAAGGTTTCACCAAATTCAATCTCAATCTTCAGGGAAAGTTGGCTTCAGTTTGCTCTACTTGCGTATTGAGCGCTTTTATTTTAGGTTACTTGCCTCGGGTTTTTTTCTTTGGGCTGCGTACTTTGACTGATGTTGAAGTGCTTAGCTCGTTCTTTTTTTATCACCATTTTTTCCTTCCACGTATGTGCTCGGAGGATTTTTCGAAACGAGTATAACGATGAGTTTACATTTATATATATATATATATATATATATATATATATATATATATATATATATATTCGCGTATTAGGCATCATATTTTCCTTTAGACTTTTCCCATTAAAAAAATTGCAAACATTGTGTCTGCTCATTTTTATAAAATCCGTTCATACTCACGGATAATCTTTCGCGTTATTTTAATTTAAAAGATGTCAAAAATGAGCTGTAACGTTGACAGATGTTATTATCATTCATTTTCCAAGGTACCCAAATTCTTTCAATCTCTTTCCGAGATCATCTCCAGGGGCGTGAGGTATGGTAACAAAAATAACCGCAAAACTGTGTTGCTAAAAATTACTGTAATTTTTTTCTGCTTCAAATATAGCGTTTGACAAATTGCTAGCTTTCATTAGAACGTGAAAATTATCCGAAATGTAACATTTTTATATGTTGTGATCGTAGAAAATATATTTAAGTATTCAGACAATCAGATTTTTTTATGACTTTCAAAATGTATCTCACGAAAAAAAATCGATATTTAGTAACCCAAAAGTTTGCAACACATTTATTTATAACAGCTCATTTTATAATAGTGATCTAGAATGACTAGAATGTTACTAGAATGTTCCAAAATAAGATGTGGTTGTTTTTTAAAACGTTCCATATTAATTTCATGATTACTTTTAGGAATGATTAAAAGTATAGCATTATTTTTCTGTCAACTGTTCTGTAAACATTGACAAAAATGGGAAAAAGCAAAATATTTAATTAATACCTCCGTAAAGTATTGTTGACCTTCCTACAAATTAACTTGGTTACAAGAAGATATCTAGTCAGTTAAATGTGCCATTAAATTCAGTAGATGCGATAGTTCGTCACTGCAAGACGTATCATTCCACTCGGCAAAAAAAAAGGTCTGGTCGTCCTAGAAATGTAACGAACGCACGGTAAAATTATTGGCGAGAAAGGTTGACAAAAGCCTCGAAATACCATTAAAGAAATTCAGGGAAGATTGGAAGAAAAGTAAAAGTGAGTTAGGATATAAGTTCGTCGATATGACATTTCAAGAACTGCAAGGAAAAAAAAACTTCTTAAGTGAAAACAGGTCCTTGCTAGACTGGATTTTGCAAAAAAGAGTTGTATCAACCCTGCAGCATTTTGGAAAATGTACTTTGATAAGACGAAATGAAAATTGAAATTTTCGGGAGAAATGTCGTGGAAAAGGTCTGGAGAAAAAAGGGTAATGAATATTCGCGGAAGAATACTATCCCAACAGTAAAATCAATCATGATCTGGGTTTCCTTTCGTTCCCAGGGTGTAGAGAACATTGAAACAATAGAAAGGAGGATGAATGGAGTGTATTATAGGAACCATTTTGGAGAGAAATGTATGTCAGAATGCACATTCTTCTTCTTCTATGTGCCCTGTCCCTTCAGGACGTAGGCGATCATGGATCTCCACGTCTCCCTATCCCTTGTGGCTCTTAGTATATTTGTTCCTGTTTCTCCTGGCAACCCCCGTTCCGTCATCCACCTGATCAGACCCTGCAAATATGTTATCCGCTGCCTTCCTCTGTCTCTCCTTCCTTCTATCTGTCCAGTCAGTATCAGGTTCTCCAGGCTCTCCTTCCTCATTGCATGTCCCAGGAACTTCAATTGTCTCTTCCTGATGCTCAGCATCAATTTCCTTTTTGTTGCCATTCTTTCTAACACTTCGTCGTTGCTTGTATGCTCAGTCCTAAGCGATAACAAAGTGGGTTCTTACAACAAAACAACAATCCTAAATATACTGCAAACTTACAAAGTCATTGTTATGTTCAAATAGAACAGACATTCTAAAATGTCCAAATTATTCTCCAGATTTCAATCCGATTAAAAGTTTATGGAGAGAGATGAAACTGGGAATTTAAAAAAGGAATCCGCAAACCCTGCATGAACTAATGAATTTTAACATGAAGAATGGAAAACTATTAGCTAAGAAACAAGAAGCAAGGAATTTGGAGGGGTCTATACTAAAGGCCAACATGTTCTAATTAACAATAACGGTTACGCTAAGAAATATCTATAAATGATTTAATAAATCTATTGCGTTATTAAATATTGGTTTTTCTTCGTTGGATAATTTTATTGATTATTTTTTAATCTGATCTAAAGGCTTAGAAATATGCATTATTAGCAATAAAAGTTTCATTAATTTTTGTTAGAAATACCTAAGCAAACATTTTTGGAAACTTTTGTATATATGTGGTATATATAAAATATCATTAACGTCTAGAGATATATAAAACATCATTGTAATATTTAGAGATATATCAAATATCGTTATAAAATCTGATATATATAAAATATTATTAAAATAGGTAGAGATAGATAAGATAGATAAAATATTATTAAAATAAGTAGAGATATATAAGATAGATAAAGCATCATTGTAATATATAGAGATATATCAAATATCGTTATAAAATTTGATATATATAAAATATTATTAAAATAAGTAGATATATCTATCTAAACTTATTTATAAATGGAACTTTGTCTGTGTGTGTGTGTCTATGTGTGTGTGTATCCGTTACCTATAGACTCCGAAACGGCTGAACCGATTTTCTTGGAAATTTACACAGTTGTACTATAAGTGTCTGCGAGTGTTCTTAGCTAGGTTTTGTGTCGAGGTACCCCCGATAAATATCCGATTTTAATCAAATTTCATACACTCATAGACAAAGACATAAGAAACGATATCCAGACGTTTCAAGGTTGCAGTTCTTAGAATAGTGCAGAAAATTGATAATATATATATAAGGCAAGATGTTTGTGTGTGTGTCTCTTTATCTGCCTGTATGTATGTTTTTTCAGCCCTTTTATTTTAGTTTTTGCTGCGGGTTTGGCTCTAAGTAGGTATAATTATAGTTCTTAGTCTCAGCCAAGATACCATTTACTCAGAGATTTTATTTAGCCTTTAAAATTCAGTTTACGACGGAAAAAACTTATCTGATATCGATACCAGGAAATCAAAATTTGACTTTCATCCATTCATTTTTCTTTCAGTCTACGGTTTGCTTTAACTGGAAACAACTATTGCTTTTTAGTCTTTAGTGCCGACATCGAAAGAGTCTGATCTCGAGCACCATGGATTAGTTTTAACGCTTTCATTACATCCGAGCAACGCCGGGCTACACTGCAAGTATAAGATAGATAAAACATCATTGTAATATATAGAGATATATCAAATATCATTATAAAATTTTATATATATAAATTATTATTAAAATAAATAAAGATAGATAAGATAGATAAAATATTGGAAAATTATCTAGACATCTGAAGTTATGCTCGACTCCAACTTGACAATGATGTCGCATTCTCCTTGAAAGAAATCACTCCTGAACCTTCAAAAATTCCTCTCATTATACTCCACAAATTTGTATCCATTATAGCTCTAATCAATGTATTTTACTATCAAAGCTTTATCCAGTTTTTGTTCTGACATCTATTTATTTACACAAATTTGTTTTCCTCTCTACCGCTGGCCTAAAATATTTTCTATGAGAGAAATAATTTTCAAGGCTGCTTTACTCATTATGCTAAATTATAACCCTTTCGTATATGTAAGTAATCTTTTTTTAAAATTTACCCCCGTGCTTATATGTTCTGTCTGTTACTCAGCATTATATGGGCGTTTCACCAAGTAGTTAGAACTTCGGTATTCGTTCATAAAGCCCGTATTCAAATCTCACCCAGTTCAATTTGTCAGGAAGGTGAATTTCTGATGTTATCGGTCTGCAAGAGGCAATCAGGTGTTGCACACTGGGTTGATATTGAGTACGCAGGGTCCTTTAGGAGCCGTCAATTTTTTTGCTAGCACGAAATCACAAGTCATCGTGACCATGGGTTTGAGGGTCTTGGCCATTTCTTCACAATAGATAATGCTCTGTCTCTGTCACTCTCTGTCACTCTCTGTCACTCTCTCTCTCTCTCTCTCTCTCACTTATTATTATTATTATGGTCCTCTCAGCATAGTTGCGTTATAAACCACTTTGTTGAACAAACACCAATGTGCCTGAGCAGGCATCGGCCATGTGGATTAGATAGATGACAGGCATCTTTGGGTATTCTCAACATTAATCGGTACAGCTTCAATACTATTACTTCAAGTCTCTTCTACATCTGTGTGGAGATTGTCTAGTATTTATAGCCATAAAGGTTGACCGATATTACACAGGTGTACAGATGCCATAGATATCATTCTTTACTTCCCACATTTCTTTGATTGATAGAATAAATCAGCAGCGGATATATTTTTAGATTGCAAGAATTTTTTTGTAGATAATAACGATTTCTTATTGATTAACACACAACTGGAGAAGAAGGTGTGAATTTATAGCTTCCTCAAGGGGATTCGTATGTAAGTGAATGTAATTAACACAACCGGAATTGGAACTCGGATCTCTGATTTTTAATCTAAAGCCGATATCTATTACTCTAACTGAACGTCTAAGTTTACTGACCAGATTCGATATTTCTTAACTTTTGTGATCGTATGGGAACCGGTGTTTTAACGTGATATGGCCGTAAGCCTTTCTTCGATTAGGTATTATTTTCCATTCGCAAAATTATCTTCTTAATGATGGAATACGTAGTTTTTGTTGGATTAAACATGCAAATAGTCTGAGAGCTTGTTTCTATTATTTGGATGACTCTGAAACCATTTTGGCAAGGTGGGAAATTGTTATATTTGCAGACTATGAAGAATTCTTTTCCTGATTAAATATATTCTTTATCTAAAATGTTTGAAGCAATAGCAATTCAAAAGATTTCATATAAAAACATGCAATAAAGCATTAATTTTATTTTGAAACTAGCAGTATAGCCCGGCGTTGCTCGGGTGTAATGGAAGCTTAAAATTAATCCATGGCCCTGGAGCTCAGACTCTTTGAACGTTGACACGAAAAACTAAAAAGCAATAGTTGTTTCCAGTTAAAGCGAAACCGTAGACTGAAAGAAAAATGAATAGGTGTAAGTCAAATTTTGATTTCCTGGTATCGATATCAAATAAGTTTTTTTCGTCGTAAACTGAATTTGAAGGCTAAATATGTCCTCTGAGTAAATGGTATCATGACTGTGACTAAGAAGTACAATTATACCTACTTAGAGCCAAGCCCGCAGCAAATACTAAAATAAAAGGGCTGAAAAAAAATACAGACATACAGGCAGATAAAGAGACATACACACAAACATCTTACCTTATATATATATATATATATATATATATATTAGGCAAGATGTTTGTGTATATATATATATATATATTATCGATTTTGTGCACTGTTGTAAGAACTGTAAGCTTGAAACTTCTCAATATTGTTTCTTATGTCTTTGTCTATGAGTGTATGAAATTTTATTAAAATTGGACCACTCCTTCTATAACCCGATTTTTTCGATTATCGATTGTCGATATTTATCGGGGGTACCTCGACACAAAACCTAGCTCAGAACACTCGCAGACGCTTATAGAACAACCGTTTAAATTTTGAAGAAAATCGGTTCAGCCATTTCGTGGTCTATAGATAACGGACACACACACAGAGACAAAGTTCCATTTATAAATAAGTTTAGATAATCTTTATCTTTTAAGGATTCTATAATGTTACTGCCAACAATGCTAACCCAAAACATTACTTCGCCTTCACATTGAAGTTTTCTTTGTGTTAGTTGACTATTTACATAAACCACCTCTCAGGAGAACAAATTTTCTATTCAATATACTTCTCAATCTCTCATGAGAAACTCTTGTTAAAAATAAGCTTCCATATGGTTCGGCCAACTTAATACGAATCTCTTCGTTATATTTACTTAAAGTTCGTTACCCCATGTCTTAAATATTCTTATTCGTTTCTTCCTACTTACATTCTTAAAAACAGCTTCTATTTAAAATATATTCTTTTTAGCCAATGTTATGTTTATAATATTTTTCATTTATTCCGAAGTCACTTTTCCTGACTTCAACCTATCCTGTCGATAATTTCAATTTTCTTTATTGATTTCTCTGTGATATCCATTAAATTCTTGCAATTAATAATGTTGTATAACCATCACTAACTAAATTTAGAATTACATCGGAGGTTTATATCTTTATTAAGAACAATGTAAAGTTCTATATCAGAAATTGAAACATAAATAACTGTAGTATGATATATATTTATTTACAATATAATAGTCACAAATTAAGTTATAAAAAGCGGTTTTTATAAGGTGACACACACACAAATATATATATATATATATATATATATATATATATATATATATATAGCGTAATGATGATCCACGTATACTGTCTTAATATGTATAGGAAAATGTACTAAAAAGTTGTAAGTTTAAAAATGGATTTTTAAACTTAAAACGTTTTAGTAGATTTTCCAATATATATATATATATATATATATATATATATATATATATATATAATGCATATTTTTAGCAACTATTCTTTCAAACATGTTTTATTGAATGTGTCAAACAAAGAAAAGTTGATGTATTTTTTATTAAGAGTTTCTAATATTCTTGAATTTTTCCTTTTGGTGATTGGAATTTTTCCGTCGGGTTGTGGCGCAATGGATTTCGACGGAAAATTGGAGAGCCGAGTTTGAATTCCATTTGAATTCGTTCCATTGAAATATGCTCAAATACACTTGGAAAAGATATGAATCCATCCGTCCAGCTATTAAATAAGTAGCAGAATAGATTTGAGTCTAAAGCATTTGTTAGCAACCAGTCTACCACAGAAACTAATGGCAACCTACTGTGGAAAAATCTTCTGCTCAGTAAATCATGTCTCTTTCGAGTCATGATCGCCCAAGCGTGTATCCAGTATGGCACTTAACTAACTGACTGAGGCTAAACGAGTGTTACAATTTTCCTTAATGTCTATTTTGACACGAGCTTTTGGACACTTCTTTAACTATTTTTTTCATTTTTTCGACTGCACAGTATTGTACGGTTAGTATGTGAGGATAAGCACTCTATGTCGTAATTCATTCCTCTAGAAATTTCAAAAAGGCATGATACACTGCTTGGTATTTGAGCAAGGAAACTCCAATACGAATATTTCGTAGTGTTTGGGTTTGAATCTAAGGATAGCGCACATGATTTATTAAAAGTTGGATGAGTCTAATGATGATTATGAAAATGTTTGAACTGATTATTCGTGATATATATGTTAAAATGAAATACCAGTGTTATTTTCATTTTTGTGTCATTTAGACGACAATTGATCCATCATATCAGATAGATAGATAGATAGATAGATAGATAGATAGATAGATAGATAGATAGATAGATAGAAAGAAAGAAAGAAAAAACAAATAACCCTGTATATGTGTGTGTGCCGGTGCATGTCTGCGTGTTTGTGAAAAAAGGGGATGATACTCAGTTGTTTTTATGAAAGATAATGCATATCCAAGCAAATTAAGACGTTACTTATTTTAATTAAAGAAAATTTTCACAACATAAATTTCCATATTCAATTTACAGATGATTTGTAGCACAACTACGCCAATATATTTGATAACAAATTCCTATTAGATCAGCTTAGGTTTTTGTATACTGGAAATAACTTCAAATATATAAAGAATGCATTGCCGTTTTAGAGTTTCTCCGTAAACGACGTGATTTCTTGCATTTTACATCTGAAACTGTTACACTCAGTTTAGCTGTTAATTATTTTCCAAGTCATCTAATCATCTTCAGTTACAAACGAAAGTAGGTAGTCTAATTTGAATTCAATCAGTGTTGAGATGCCCATTGGCATAAGAATTGTTGTCTTCCATCAATAAACAAATACTTGTCAACTTAGTGCCAAGCATGTAGAGATAATGACGAGAAAACACACGCGTTATTCTTAATGAAACAAAGGAATTTGTTTACAGATTTACACATTTTATTTTCAGTAGCTTGTTTCAGGTATATTAATCAAACATTGAAGGTTCGTTGTTTCAATGAATTGTCAAAAAGAGAAAATGTTCATATTAAATCATCGGTTTCGACGTCATATTCCAAAATGCTTAAAACAAATTGGGAAAGTTTTATTATCACATAAAAGTTATACGGTCGCATTCAACATGAATAAAGAATATATTTAAAAGTATTTAGCTTAGAAGTTGAATAGAGTTATTTGAAATTTCCCTGATCTCATTAGAAGCTGATTATACATCAGCGTGTAATTTGACACCGGCGTTATTCAGATATGTGTTCTCTTCTTTACTCTCTCTCTATCTCTCTCTCTCTCACACACACACACACACAAACACACACACACACACACACACACAGTCTTCTGTCTTGATTCAACTTTCTCTTACTATTTATATCAAAATGCGATTTGACATAGGCTCTTTGCTTTTTCTCAGATATAAACTGCTCCTTTTTTATTAGTCAATGTAAATTTTGACATAGGGCTGTTAAATTTTACCTTAGTTTTTTTTTTTCAGCCAAGAACCAATTTATTTGTCTATTGGTCAAAATAAATTTTTGCACAGGCTCGTGAATCAGAAAACAATGAAGACAATTATTTTTATTTCAAATATACCACAAAAGCGAAAACAGTATTACATAACAAAATAAGGAATTTATGTATAAATGTGTTTGTTTTTTTAAAAAAAGTATTTTTCTTTTTGTTCCATCGATATGCACTGAAAATGATGGAAATGCTTGATGGAGATTTTGATGAAAATTACTGAAATTTTCTAGTTTATAACAATAACCATCATGCTAAATAATTGTAGTTTTTGCAATTCTGTGATTTTTTGTTTGTTAAATGAATAAAGAAATACATCTTTGAACCAAGATGAAAAACTAATGGTGCACTTTTTAATTAGGAGGTTGCAAATTTTAATCTATAGAGCATCATAAAGAAAATCACGGAGTGAATCCAAATGTGCATGTTTGTAATGAACATAGGTCTCATGGATCAAGAGTTCCTGTTTCATTGATGATTGTAGCAAAATATAAATAGCTACCACAGAGTGTCCACAGTTACCAAGTGGACAGTACTGCGAAGCTTGGCAAGAGCGAGGATAGCGACCAAAATCCTCATTCAGTTTCTCACGCAAGCAAAGACTTCCATTAAAATGAAACATGAATAAACACAAAAGGATAATCATCTTAAACGATGCGTTTTATTCTTTGAAGAACCTTATCAAGGTAAATGTAAAAATTTCAATTTGTGAAAGCATTCATATATTTTTGCTGTAGGGGTGCTCATGTATATTCATGAGGTTAGCGGGAAAGTTAGGACAGATCATAGACGCGAGGCCATACCATTCAGGGCCTAATAAATGCCCTACTTGACGTCCATGACCTTGCATGGATTTCTCAATAATCTGATGAATATTCTTGAGTACTCATATTACCTAAAAATCTGAAAGACCAATAACATTGTACATAAATACGTTTCACAAAATAAAGAATGTGCTAAAAATCTTAATTTGCTTTGATAAAGTCCCTCAGAAAACGAAAACACATCTTATGACTTTATCCAGGTTGTCCTTTTACCGATATATTCTATTCAAATTTTTTATACACATACACACACACACATTTATATATATATATATATATATATATATATATATATAGAGAGAGAGAGAGAGAGAGAGAGAGAGACAAATAGAGAGAAATGTTGACAAAAGCAATATATTTTTAAACACTTGAAATGTACAGCTGAAAATTTATGCCACAATTTTTTTAAGCATTTGAATTATTTTTTCTTACTTCTTCTTTTCTGAAATAAATCATGTTTACGAACGCGTTGATTATGAAGAAATTTTCTACCAAGCCTGTACACTTCTTTAAATTTTATTGATTTTAATTAAACGCTCAAATAAAAAAAAATGTTGAATCTGCTTTGTTTATAAATAACATGTCATTATGATCAATGCAGTTTGATTCAATTACGCATTTAGGATTATCAAGCAACAAATAAAATAAACTATTCTTTTTACTTTGTTCTTAGTTAATGGACAATTAGAAGAAAAATGGAAATAACTCATTGAAATATTCTTGACTTTCAATTGGTTTCATTAATGTACAAGATTCATTTATTGTTTTAGTTATTCACTTCGTTTTTTAAATAACAATATTCTTCTTTCATGTGTCATTTCCTTTCAGAACGAAGACAATCATAGCCCTCCACGTCTCCCTATCCCTAGTGGCCCTTAGCACACTTCTTCTTGTTGCCCCACCCACCCAACTCTGCATTCACCTGCTCAGGCTTGTCAAGTTTGTTACACGCTACTTTTTCCTGTCTCTCTCTCCCTCTATCTAACCTGTGAGTATCAGATTCTACAAGCCCTTCTTCCTCATTACATATCCAAGGAACTTTAGCTGTCTTTTCCTGATGCTTTTACATCTTTTCCAAAACCTCATCTTAGCTCACATGCTCGATCCATGATATCCACAGTATCCTTCTGTAGAACCACATTTCAGTTGCTTCATGTTTTCCCTTTATCTTTGATGATATTGTCCAGCATTCATTTAAATGTCATAGTGAAATGAAAATAGCAAAAGAATTATTAGCCTCATAGCTCTATTTTTAAAATATTGTTATCTGGCTGTACTGTAATATTTTGGAAGTAATCGGATTCGGTACCTTCCACATACAATAGCACGTTTATTATTTTGTACTAAGACAGAGACTGGCATCAGGTAAGTGGCATGCGTGATACACACTTGGGTGATTATGTATCAAAAGAGACATTACTGACTAGGCAGAAGACATTTCCGTCTACCACAGAAAGTACTGGGTGCCATTACTTTATGTGGTAGACTGCTTACCAACCAAGGCTATATAATCTAATCTGTTCTGCTATTTAACCCATAGATGTTGGCTTTAATACCTTTTCTAAAGGGTATTTGCATGTAAGTAAATGTAACGAATTTAACTGAAATTCGAACTCAGCTCTCCGATTTCTCATTCCGAGCCGATGTCCACTGCCCTACAACGCACATTTATCATAGATGGAGTATAATTGTCGTCACTTTGATCATTCTTCGCTCACTAAGTGGGGACTCTCACAGGTATTGGCAAATAAATCTACATCGTCTTGCACGTGAAAAAATTGTTTTTCTGAAACTGAATAAGCAAACATTTCGTCTAACTGTCGAGTATTTAGACGCTTTTGGCGATTTTGCATAACCGCCGCCATTTTCGTTTTGTTCGGTTATCCTGCAGCACAAGAATATAATAAAATACTCTACAAAATAAATAACATTGTACACTACTATATGTTTACGCTGCTTTGGAGGAGTACGAATCGCTAGGGACAAAAGAATTAATAACCAACATTTCATGGTGTCTTGTAAACGTATATATGCGTCGATACATGGGTCGTACAGACGTATAAGTACGTGAAGGAAAATGAAAACAAAACAAGGGAGGTAATCTGTTTAGAATTTACTGAAACCAAGTACAAATCTACGCCATTAGCAATTTTCAAGATAGCATGAGTTCCATCGATTAATAACGTATTCATTGTAGCAGCAATATTTCGTTTAAATAGATTTTCGTGAAGATAATAGACATTTATTTTATATTTTAATATTCATTAATACTTTTCTAACTGACAGATTCCTTTTTGCATTCTAGAATTGAATCGTTGGAGGAATTTTCCATTATTTATTCAATATTTCAAACTTTCAATTGACTTCAATCGTTCTTATAATCAGATTTCTTTTGGTGATACTTAGCATGGAACCTCATTTTTTAATTTTCAGGAATAGTGTGTGTATTGTTGTATTTTATTTCTGTAAATGAATTGTGGAGTATGTTCTAACAGCGACACTAAGCTTCGTTTTTATTAAATTCGTTTTACTGGTGAAAAGTTAATAGCTTCACTGTCAAATCATTGTGAATACAGAGTTGTCCTTCTTCTAACCTAACGTTCCATACAAGCCAGAGTGACCACTCTGACCGATAACTTAATCTATAGCTTTCTCAAAATCATTTGTCTAAAAGCGAACACAGTTACCACGGAAAGATCTTGAACTCGGTACGTCAATCCCAATTTCAGTGCAGATAACCGATAAGGAACGCATAGGTTTATTTAATATTATGAATTTCTCGTAAATATAATGTTATTTTATAATTCTAAATGATTGTGTAGTAATGAGAAACGAAGCGAATGTATGAATATGATATATTCTTCTGCTTCTTCTTTTTCTTCTTCTTTTTCCGCTGCTGCTGCAGCTTCTGCTTCTTCTTTTCCTTTTTCTTCTTCTTCTTCTTCTTCTTCTTCTTCTTCTTCTTCTTCTTCTTTTTCTTCTTCTATGTGCCGTGTCCCTTCAGGATGTAGGCGATCATGTCACTCCATATCTCCTATCCTTTGTAGCTCTTAACAACCCTTCTCCTGTTCTACCGCTCAAACCCCGCTCCGCCAAGTCCATCAAGTATGCTCAAGTCCATCAAGTATGCCCCTCGTTTCTTTCCCTTGTTTCTCTTTAAGGGTTTAATAACAAAGTAGTCTGGGCTCTCTAGCCTTGGTTGGCAAACAATCTGTCAGAAAAAAGCTCTTACTTCAAAACTCTGCAGAGACCAATGGGGAGATATTCCACTTTATTTCAAAAGAAGTCATGGCAATTCACACATATTAAAGGAAACTACAAATAACCATAATAGCCTACATACTGAAAGGAAATTTTATTTAAAAAAAGTGGTTGTATATGACAGAACATTTCTTGAAAAGGATGGGAGTAAATATTAAAATATGAACGTAAGTAAACTACATGAATTACCTTTAAACATGTTCCAGACTTTTTTGTGTCGCATCATTAATTAAATAAAAAAAAAGAAGCAGGGATATTTAAACTCCAGATGAAATAAAAGGTCTTTGTTATGAACTGTTGTCTGTATTTCAGTTCACACTAAATATTCGACTAAAAATACTGCTGATAACAAATTTGTTGCCAAAGGCTAACCAGTTTGCAATCCCTTAAGACAGTCGTTTTTCTTGTAATTCTATTAAACGAGTCGATTAGTCAACAACTGCGTACTTCAGCGTGTCCGATAGTAAATTTTGTTTGCGACTTGTGCAAAACAAAATGGAGAATATTTTCAGAAGAGAAATAAAAAAAGAAGAGATAATCAAATAAAAAGAATGTCTCAGAGGTTTATTGAATTAGTAAATGTATTTTAGTCTAAGTTTAAATATTAACATTTATAATAACTGAAAAAGGTTTATTCTTAATTGGCTATTATGACGAACAGTATTTCAAGCAGTAATTATAAAGGCAGTAATATAGGATACCATATATCACACACGTACATATTCTATAATATATATATATATATATATATATATATATGATGAGCTGTGATACAGTGAAACGGGCTTGTATGTAGATTACTAATTGTATCCGATTGAGCTCTAGAACGAAAAACGATTTACGCATTACTCTTCAACCATGAATTAAGTTCGTAAGGCTACTGGCATGTATATATACTGCGTTTATATAACACGTCTAAATTTCTTCCTCTCTCAGTCGTCTGCCCATAGCTTAAGGGTAGACTCTACGACCGATAACAAATCGGTCTGTTTCGATCCCGGTTAGAAGCAAGGTGATGTCTCACCACACTGATGAGCTATAATACAGCGAAAAAGGCTTGAATATGTATGACTATGTATATTACACACACCCACACCCACATATATATATATATATATATATATATATATATATATATATATATATTTTAATCGTATCACCCCGATCAAGGCAGTAACGCCACTGATGTGCAGGGGGCTACGTAATAGTGAAAAGATTGGAAAAGATAAAGCCGCAAACCACATCCTAAACAGGGAACAAGGGATGACCCTCTTAACCTGTTCAATAGATATGGGTAGAGAGTGAACCGGGCGATAGATAGATCTATCTACTCCAATATGATCTAATGGTGTTCTATTAAAATAGGTTGAATTTAGAGAAATAAAATAGTGCTATTGGTGAAATTTTATTGATTTAACTATTGGATCATGTTACTTGAGTCTTGGCAATTATGGCCTGACTTGAATGCTCTGGATGTCGAAGATTTGTGGTTGTAACAGGACGGAGCTACATGCTACACAGCCAATGCAACAATGACAAGTTTTCAGATCGTATTCTTTCCCAAAAGAGTGATGTCAGTTAGCCACCATAATCGTGCGACTTAACGCCTTTTGATTTCTTCTTTTGGGGGGTCATCTCAAGAGTAAGGTCTAAGCCAACCAGTCAGTAACAATTCAACAGCTAAAGAATGAGATAATATGGAATATTGGTGAAATCGAGGAGCAACTATGCAGAGACGTCATCAAAAACTTTAACCATAAAGTGGAGGTGTTCTGCCGAAGTTTTAGCTAACATTTGGGCGATTTTATTTTTTCCACACAATTGCCTAAACTCAAATAACATAATCCAATAGTGAAATCAATAGAATTTCACCAATAACACTGTTTTATTTACTGTTAACTTCAATCTTTCTTAATGGAACACTATATATATAGATAGATATATTGTCATCCGCAGACAGATCTGTTTCACTGTATCACAACTCATCAGTACGGTTAGCCTCCGATTGCCTTTTAACCCAGAATTGAAACTCGACCGAATTGACGTCAGTCGGCTATTCTACCTCTGGCCGATCGATAGATAGATAGATAGATAGATAGATAGATAGATAGATAGATAGATAGAAACTTTTTCGCTGTATCACAGGTCATCAGTGTTACATCAATATAATTTCAATAATAAAACTGATTGATTTAGTGCTAACTTCGATCCGTCCTCATGAAACACCATATATATAAATCCATATATATATACATATATATATATATATATATATATGTGTGTGTGTGTGTGTGTGTGTGTGTGTGTGTGTGTGTGTACTCATTTTTAACTGTGCAGTAGTGAGTTAAGTGAGATGTGTTTCGTTTAACAATGGCTAGATTTTCATATCGTGATCAGGCAGATATAATTTTTACATACAGCAGCACGAATAGTAATAATATCAGATTTTCTAGTTCGAAGGCAGCCAATTACTCAATCTTGGCTGCTGTTTATTGTTGTTGATACAGAATCCGTGGCACCAAAATCTATGTATTGAGTAAGATTGTTCAGGCCCCAGGCCACGGAGAACACAATCTACAGGCTCGCGGAAACGATACAGGTCTCAGCACACGTCAAGAGGCCATGACATGTTGTACATCTCATAGTAGCTATTGTAGCCGTATCATTTGTAATGTGTATAAGGTTTTTCACCCGATGTAAAAAAATTACTTTCTCACGATATGTAAATCGATTGATGATTTGAAACAAAAAATGAAAATAACACTGACAACTTATTTTAAGAGATATATTTACCAAATTTACACAGAAATATCTTGAAATACTAAAGAGTACATTTATTCAGTACAATTGCCATTGGCTTAAATTACTGCCCCCCATACAAATCTATTGCATCTCTTCTAGACGGTCTCTTTTTTTAAGTTGAATGCAGACATAATCCTTGCCTTAAGAAGTACTTTTGTTGAACTCTCGTTCAACAGCTTCACAGATAATAATCATAGTTGTTACAGTCCAGGGAGTTGAATGACCAGATGTAAGGGGTGATGTGGTCGCAGAAATTGTCTGACGGGCATGACTGAGTTCTCCTGATAGTGTAGTATGGTGCAGAGTCCTGTTATCAAACATACGGTCTTCCAGGAACTACTCTCCTGACCCAAGGAAGATCTACTTCATCATGGCAACTGAAGAATGCATCCGTGATTAGTCAGCCCCCCTCATCATTTACGAGTCAGTAACAATTCAACAGCTGAGGTAGTTATTTTCTTTGCAGAACAACTCTTCATAATTAACATAATTTTCTTTGCAGAACAACCCTTCATAATCAACATTAGGCTCTTCCAACTCTTTTCAAATCCTCTGCACTGTCCTCAGATTGAAAAGCAAACACTCAATTGCACCATGGTGATCTTGCTTTTACAGACCGTTCCTAACTGACCCGACTATACTCTGACGTCAATAAAATCAAATACAAACAAATTGCATGATCGAAATTAAAATTATAAAATAGCGATAATTTATACATCATACTCACTCTCTCTTTCTCTCTCTCTCTCTCTCTCTATATATATATATATATATATATATACATTTATTTATATATTACTCTTCATGTCTATATCTATCTATGTCTACAGGTACACAATTTATATTCACAAATGAAACAGACTGTGTCGCTTAATGTTAACCTCAGTGTCGAATTTTACATCAACACACGCTCTATCCCGGGTATTTATCACTTTTACCCATAAATATAGTATGCCTTAAAACTACATTTTTATCATATACAGGGTGTAAATGATAAATTGGTAGTAATCTGAATCCGCAATTTAAGTTTTTTAAAGCGGCATTATCAATCTGAAATGTTAGTCTGAAGTCCAGATTAGCCACCTAAAAATACTATCAAAATGAGTGCCAGTGTAGAATTTAACCATAGAATGCTTATTGCTGAATTGTTCCGCGCCGGGCATAAGACGTCTGATTTTATCAGAGATACTGGCTATGCTCCTAGGAGTGTTTATCGTGTTGTAACAAACTTAAGGGAAGGTAAAGACATGCAAAGGAAGGCTCACAGTTCGAGAAGTGATAAAATCCGTACCAGAAGGTTTCTCAGTGGCTTGAAAAGATCTATTGCAGCAAATCCATCACAGTCAAGGGCTGACCTGGCGAAAAAGCGGAATGTGACCAAAATGACCATTTCTAAGGCAGTACGGAAAGATCTTGGCATGAAGTTATATTGCAGACGACGTCATAACAGCGAAATCTAAGACCATTCGTAAAGAGAGAAGCCCCTTGCTACTCATTCACCTGAAACACCATGGTGGTACCGTTCGCATTTTTGTGAACGAGAAAAAGTCGTGGTAGACGAAGTCGCCAACCGCAGAAATTCGAGAGTTATCGCCATTGACCCTTCTTGTGTTCCTCCAGTCATGTAGAGTAAACACCCTGCTTCTGTCATGGTGTTTGGAGCTGTTGCCAGCGATGGGAAAGTCATACCCCCTCACTTCATTGAAGTGGGCCTGAAGATCAATCCAGCGGAATATCTGATGTTCTCTTACCATGAATTAAGAAAAACTATGATCCCAACAAAGTGATGTTTATCCAGGACTCTGCACCTGCTCATGGGTCAAAAACAGTGCAGACCTTCTTGAAGAGAGAGTTGCCGTTTATTGTGCCTTCAAATATCTGGCCCTCTAGTTTGCCAGATTTGAACCCCTGCGACTATTGGTTATGGGGCGATGTTGAGAATGTCTCTAATGCTCGCCCTCATAACAGTGTGGCATCCCTAAAGACCTCCATAAGGCGAGCATTCCGCGCTATCAAGAAAGAGTCAGATGTCAAGGCCTGTCGTGCTTTTAGGGCTCGCATTCAGCAAGTTGTGGACACAGAAGGTGGACGCATAGAATAAAATGTTTGTATTTAATAAAACAGTTAAATAAACAAACACAAATCTTAAATGTCTTTAAATGTTCCATCTTTATCAAGGTTTAATGTCTGAGATCTCAAACTGCCAATTTATTGTTTACACCCTGTATATATATATATATATATATATATATATATATATATATAGGATATAAAATTTTTGACTTGCCTGATTGATGTTGTTTTCAGCATCGTTACTAGTGCTTCATAGACGGATTCTCTAGTTATACCTCTGCCCATTTTTCAGGAGATACCAGCATTGGCTTAGCAAAATTTGTCCGTCCATTGAATTCTGTTGCCATATTTGGTTTAGTACCCCTTCTTAGTCATCTTTTTTTTTTTACTCGTGTCACCCCAAGCAAGGCATTCCACTGCCACTATAGCGCAGGGGGTTACATAGAGCGATTGGGTATAGGAAATGTCAGAAGGAGGGTGATAGACGATTTAGGATGTACACAGGGAGAGGGTTGGAGAGAGAGGGTGTGAGTTAGTGTGTTAGGAGGTGTCTATTGACCCCTACATTTAAACTCCTGGAGGTCGTAGCCGTCGGGGAAGCAAGCATGCGGTAGGAAATTCCACAGGCGGGAAGTGCGAGAAAAGAAGCTGTTGGAGTAGAAATTGCGGTTACATTTCATCGGTTTCACTGTAAAATGGTGGGACCTAATTGCCAATCTAGTATCTCGTGCAAATTCACATCTAGGGGGCACCAGTGATTTAAGTTTGTCAGAGCAGAAGCCATGAAAGTATTTATAGAAGAGGCACAGGGAAGCCACGTCACGCCGGTGAGAGAGTGACAGCAGCCGGTCAGCCAAATCGGTATCAATCACATTACAGATTCTTAGCTGTATTTGGTCAAGAACCCCGAGGAGAATAGCAGGGGCATCCGACGAGATGTGGCAGCAGTACTCAATACACGGGCGGATGCTGGATTTATATAAGTGCAGGATAGATTCAGACGGAAAGAATTTCCGGGCCTTGCACAGAGAGCCGACTTTCATAGCAGCGGATTTAGCAATGGATTCGACGTAGTCATTCCACTTGAGATCCGCTGAGAGTGTCAGGCTAAGCAGGTGTAGTATTTTACTCTCTAGGATGCAAGCCTGTTCCATACTAATGGGAGGGAGGTGCGGTTGTCTGTGGTGGTTAATTGACAGCAGCTTCTTTTTGGAAGAATTGAATTTGTGACAAAATCTACAAAAGCAACTGCAATGTATTCGATCCTGACCTGGCACTTCGTTACTTTCCCACCGATAAAACGTAGATACCCTCTCTTTTTGTTACAAATATTTTCATGGCTATTGATCTGATGAACTTTTCTCTTCAGTGCCTTGACAGCATTAAGTGTGTTAACAGATTGACAACTTGAAATAACTAAATGCAATAGGCTCGTCTTTTTTAACAGTTTCTTTACTAGCCGTTCGCACCTGTGTATTTACCTTCCATTTACTTGCTTCCCTGATAATTACAATTTTGAAAAAAAATTAAATACAACGTCAAATGACATGATCTGGCTTCTTAGAGTCATTTCATCGTCTTTTTCATCTATCCTCTCAATTCTTACTCTTTTCTTTCACTTTCAATCCCTGTAAACCCGTGCGTACTAGTAGCTTTACTCATAATAAAAAATATAGTACCAAATCTATCCTTGATTTAATTAAAAAATTACTTATACTTTTTCTTTACAAATGTCAAGTTTGAAATTATGTTTACGTCATTGATTTGTGCGTACATCAGTAAACCACAATTATCATAGACGAGATCACACGTTCAAATTTGTAAATTAAAACAAAATTCAGATAACTCTTTCAGGAACCGATTCCACACTGTAAATATATTATAAAGTGCCAATTCTAAAATTATAAAAATATTTTTTTTATTCAGACAAATACCATTGCTTAAGGAGGATCCAGTGAATTCTAATCTACAAAGATTATCCCTAAAAACATATCCGTATTTCTCTTTTTCAAGAAGACTGATCAATTAAAGTAGTGCATTTTTCGTTAACAAGAGTGAGCTAAATTTTCAATTTATTAGAATTCTTTCTGATTGTATATGCTACCACTTAAAATCCTCTTTCTCACAACCCAGAATGTCGATGACATGTAATTTCCGATACTATTATTTAATTCAACGCTTCCGAACACAACCGATCTTTTCTTCCGATATTCCTTATAAGCTGAGTCTCACCCAGTGGCAAATGCCAAACTCTTTCACTTTGAGAATAAGTAGATGTGATTCTTATCTAATATTTCTATATACTTTTGTCCAAACGGCATTATATTGAAGAATCTCAACCTGTGGGTCTATGGCATCACCTGAAGAAAAGGATGCTGGCTAGAGACGTGTATACTAACAAGGAAAATCTTATTATTCCAGAACTGACGTAGATAAATAGATAGATAGATAGATAGATAGATAGATAATTGACTGAGAGAGAGAGAGAGAGAGAGAGAGAGAGAGATGCCAAAGAAGATAAATAGATAGAAATAACGAGTACAGTTTTTAAAAAAAACTGAAATGACTAAATATATATCCATAAACTAATACACAGCTCTAAAGAGACTGAAAACAGAAAAGGAGAGAGAGAAATAGAGACAGAGAGAGAGAGAGATCTCGAAACAAGAGATATTTAATAAAACGTAGATAGATATACAAGAGTGCGATGCGTAAATTATCGCTATTTTAATTTATATATTATAATTTCGCGCATTGTTTGTTTTTTATTTTGTCGATTGAACAGTATAGTAGGATCAGTTGGGCACCATCTGTGAGAAAAATAACACTATAAAGCAATTCCCTCTGCCATAAATTTGGAAACGATATGATGTATTGCTTAGAATTCTCAACGAAATCTCTAATACAAGCATTTAAGTTTTTGGGTGTCAATCTGAGAACGGTGTAGATGATTAGGAATTAAAGTTGGAATACATATCCAATCAACATCATGGTGTTTGGAATGATCACTAGTGAGTGCGACGTTATGCCCCTATTCATCTTCCCACTGAAGGCTGCTAGAGTTTTGGGGTACCCTTGTATACCAGTGAGCCAGCTATGAGCTGACTCATTTAATAGTTCACCAATAGTAGGGTTAACCAATCAGAAGGCTCAAAATATTCAATGCGACGTGTATAAAAGGCGACCATATTTTCCCGGGTATTGGCGATATAGTCAGATTCAGTAGAGTGTCTGGTTCGTGAGTGTTAATCTTTGACATTGTATCATTGAACAGATTACATACTGCACTGTATTCTATATTCATAAACTATGGTGGACATGGTCAACAAGGCTTATATCAAGAGCCTAGAGAAAATAGTGCTGTTCTAGATCAAGAAGTGCTGGAAATCCATATGTCTGGCATCTAGACTCTGCACCATGCTAGACATACAGAAGAAGCCAATCACGGCTGCCAGACAATTTCTGCGACCACATCCATATCACCCCTTACCACATAACTACTCAAATTATCACCACAAAAATTAATATTACAGCATATAAAAAAATTCCATATTGAATAATTTTCACGTTCTAATGAACGCTAGCAATTTGTCAGCCGTTATATTTGAAGGAGAAAAATGTACAGTAATTTTTTGGGGGCCTGATCAACCAATTTCAGGTTATTTGAAGCTAGAAAAATATTTTTTAAAAGTCTTACTAATTAATCCATATCTTTGGAAGAATAGGTAGATTTATACTTTTTCTCAAGGACGTAAATATAACGAACACAATCGGATATTGAACCTTGTTCTCTGATAAACATTTTTCCATAATTTAATCCCTGGAAAGACGAGATTGCCACTAGTACGCAGTGGATTACAGACTGTGAAAGTTAAAGTGAGAGAAAAGACTGGATACAGAGTGCATTGAGGAAAGGATAAAAGATGAACGGAATTCGAGATGATAGCAGGTGTCGAATGACGTTGCATTCAAGTTTTTTGGAAATTGTAGCGATCAGGAAAGCAGGTAAACGGAAGGGATTTCCACAGGGGGAAGTGCGAGAAACTGTTTGAGTAGATGTGGCGGTAAAATTTAACTAAAAAGGATGGAGTGTGGATGCCAAACTAGCAGCGCTCTTAAATTTATGTGCTCGGGACACAATATAAAAGAAAGCTAGTGAGAGCAGTTGGTATGAAAATATTTATAGAAAAGGCAGAGGGAAGACACGTCACGTTAGTGAGAAACTGACTAAAGATGAGATGGTAAATCAGGATCGATTTCTTTTCAGATCCTTCTTTTGGATTTTGTCAAGAATCTTGAGTTGAAAATCAAGAAAGTTTCAGTTTCAGTTTGAGTGTTTTTTTTTATTTTTATTTTTATTTTTATTTTTTTGTTTTTGTTTGACGGCATATCAACCACTGTGGGTTATTTAATGCCAAAAACATGGGGTTTTAAGGGGTTTTTTTTATGTTCGTTTACAATGAGAAGGTTAATTTAGTCAGATTTTGATTAAACTTTTTGTTATTTTTATTTTAGAAAACTGAAGACACATTCTGGTTTTGTATTTAAAAATATATTGCTGGTAATATTTTTTCCTTCAAAAAAGTATTTTGGCATTTCTTTTCTACTAAAATGTGTTATAATAAATATTCCTTGTATATTTTTTCTATTAAAGTTTATTTTTATGTATATATTTCTATAAAAGTTTATTTTTATACTTTCATAGTGTTTTAAACATAGTTTGGCGGGGTTAACGATTTGCCCATAGCTGACGTAGATAGATAGATAGATAGATAGATAGATAGATAGATAGATAGATAGATGATTGACGGAGAGAGAGAGAGAGAGAGAGAGAGAGAGAGAAAGAGAGATGCCAAAGAAGATAAATAGATAGAAATAATGAGTACAGTTTTAAAAAAAACTGTGATGCCTAAATATATATCCATAAACTAATACACAGTTCTAAAGAGACTGAAAAACAGAAAAGGAGAGAGAGAAATAGAGACAGAGAGAGAGCGAGAGAGCGAGATATCTCGAAACAAGAGATATTTAATATTTAAATTTATATTCCCATGTTAATCACCCGGGTCAGGGTGGACCTGGAAACAACAGCAATCAAGAAGTGGTTCCATGCTCCTCACAACCTCGGATGCAGTTTACCGTCATGCCCAGAGCCAGAATATCAGGAGACACTAGACGAGTTATGTAAGATCTTGGAAAATGGTAGATTTATAAATGTGCACGACACAGTGGCCCAAATTGTTTTTGCAGTAGATGCAGCTATTGATTCGCTGTAATCGTTCCACTTCAAGTCGATTGAAAACCTGAGGCTAAGGAGGGGCAGAAGGTGTCTCTCCAAGATGCTGATGGCAGACATTAAAGTTTGTCTATAGTCGTTAAAAGAGAAGTTTTGTTTTAAGGGCATTAAAATTTACAAGCCAGTTACTTACCCAGTTAACCACTTATTAGATGTCATTTTCAAGAACAGCAAACAGGTTTACTTGTCATTAACGAATTACCTATGGAGACGGTAGTAAATAGTAGTGTAATCTGTGTAAATGACTACTTGGAAACTGATGACATTAAAAAAATAAAGAAGGTGAGAAGGTAGTAGGAGAAAGTAACAAGAAAAGACTAGAAATAAACTGCACGAAAACCGAATGCATGGTCATCAATAAAAAGGGCAGCCTAAAATGCCAAAAACAGGTCAGGGATACCAGAATCAAACAGGTACGAAAATTTAAATACCTGGGAAGCGTTATAACAGAAGACGGAAAGTGCGACACAGAGATCCGAAGGCGAATTGGCATGTCGTAGGAAGCATTCCAGAAGTTGAGTAAGGTATTAAGAAACAGGACAATTTTGCTAGAAACTAGGAAGAGAGTACTAAATTGCTACGTGCTGTCCGTCCTTCAATATGGCAGTGAATACTGGACAATGCCATCAAAGATGAAGGGAAAACTTGAAGCAACGAAATGCGGTTCTACAGAAGGATGCTGCGAATATCATGGATTGAGCACGTGAGCAATGATGAGGTCTTGGAAATGATGGACCAAAAAGAAATTAATACTGAGCATCAGGAAGAGATAGCTGAAGTTACTGGGACACGCAATGAGGAAAGAGGGCTTGGAGAACCATGATACTAACAGGCCAGATAGAGGGGAAAAACAGGTGAAAGCATCGGATAACATATTTGAAGGACCTAATCAGGTGGATGACGGAACGAGGATCGCATGGTGTAACAGGAGAAGGCGTGCTCAGATGCACCAGGGATAGGGAAACGTGGAAGGCCATGATCACCTACGTCCTGAAGGGACAAGGAACATAGAAGAAGAAGAGAAACAGCGTAAGACCAAGAATGGAGCCTTGAAGGAAATCTGCATTCGAGTGAAAGGATCTGGAAGCTTGCTTGTTCAAAACGAGCGTCATTTCACGATTTGATAAAAATGATTGGAGTAAATGAAACAATCGTCGTTTTATACGGTAGCCCTGAATTTTTAGAAGGGGGCCAACAAGCCAAATCTTGTCGAACGCCTTTGAGATAACAAGATCCAGAACTAGAGCTTGGCCATTATTTGCCTGGTATTCATATTTTGTAATAGTCGTCAGTACATCAGCATAGGACCTGGAGCAATAGAATGCATATTGCTTGTCCGTGAGCAGGTCAAAAGAGCTGAGATGTTTAACCAATTTAGCATTCATTAGAGCCTCATATATTTCGCAGAAAATTACTAAGAGGCTAACAGGGCGATAGTTAGAGAGGGTTCCCAGTGTTCTTAAAAACGGGAGATACAGAGAACTTTCAACAAGCTGGGAAACAGGAAGCAGAGCGACAATTGTTGGAGAATTTAGAGAGTACCAGAGCCAGCTCAGGAGCGCCTTTCTTTAGGAGGACAGCTAGGATTCCATTACTTCCGCTTGCCTTATGGGAATCTAATTTAGAAATAACATCTGAGACCAGCGACGGTTTTATGCTCATATCATAAGAAAGACAAATAGGCGTATGTTGCAATCAGCCATGTTACTCTGGTACAGCCGGAAATAGCATCCGAGCCTTCAGCTGAGAACCAAGGAGATGAACAAGATTTAACTTGAAGCTTCTGGTACAGCCTGAACATCACTGGGTGTTCCAAACATTCCGCCTTGTCCTTGTGCCACATCTCAGTAAGTCAATACAATTTACTATAATTAAGAAGACTGTTTGCTTTAAAGTGTTTTCTTCCATAACACACACGCAAATCTTTCGAGTTCCAATCCCTGGTGGAAGCAGGTGGATTTGTCTAACACACTGATGAGCTGTGATACAGCGAAACAGGCTTGTATGTGGATGATTAATATATATATATATATATATATATATATATATATATATATAAAGTTGTAAGTTTAAAAATGTATTTTTGACAGTATTTATTTATTTCTATTATATATATATATATATATATATATATATATATATATATATGATATTTCAGACCGGCCTCGGCCTTTCATCATTGTTTCTGATGAAAGGCCGAGGCCGGTCTGAAATATCAAATATATTTATATAACAACAGAAATAAATAAATAGTGTCAGAAAAATATATTTTTAAACTTACAACTTTTTAGTAGTTTTTCCTATACATATTAAGACAGTATACGTGGATCATCATTATGCTATATATATATATATATATATATATATATATATATATATAGGGAGGGGCTGTAAGTCTGGTAAAATCTTTAGATGTGTACATCTGTATTTGTGTGATAATTAATATAATTATTAATGAATACAATAAATTATTCACAGATAATTTGATAATAAAAATAAATTTGTTCTGTTCTAAGTCCAGAATTTAATTCTTTAAATATATGTTTTAATAAATTCTGTAAATAGAAAGCACAGATGAGGATTTCTTTTAAGTATTAAATTAATTTTAATTCCTTCTTAATTACATATTTCCTTACATATTTTTATTAAATTCAACCCAAGCAAGGCGCTAATGACGCTTAAACGCAAGGCGGGGTAATTGAAGCGATAGAAAATGAGAAGATTTTAGAAGAAAATGGAAACATAATCATAAATATTTACTAAAAATACTTTTTAGCATCCAGCAACCTGGGTTGATAAACAGTAAAATCGAACCAGTCAATCAAATGATGAATAGGAAACAAATATGTTGATTTCTTTAGAATACTATATCAGTTTTAATAGATTTCTAATTAAACGTTTGCTTCTTTTTTTTATCAATCTAGTCCAAGAAAGGCGATAATCCTACGCAATACTAAAGAATAAATTTATTCAATAAAATCTGCATTGGCTTCCACCACGGCTCCAGACGACTTTGGAATCTCCGTCACCTTTAAACACTTTGAAGCAAACAGTTTTTGTCAAAGCTGCCATAATCCTTGTCTTTCTTTCATCTTTGGTGCTTTAAGCATTTGTCTTGGTCACTCTGTTAACCGTGGCGCACAAATAATGAGCTTGCAGTCTGGGGAATTAGGAAGCCAGATGTAAGGTGGGATATGATCGCAAAAAAGTCTGACCGCCATGACTGGGTTCTCCTGCTTGTATTGTATGGTATGGTCCAGAGTCTTATTACCAGACATAGGGTTTTCCAGCAATCACCCTCTTGACTTCGCACATCACTACTTTCTCCATATACTTAATGTATGCATCTGTGTTGAGTCTGAGGCCCTGTTGGACGATTAATAGAAGCATAGTAACGCCATAACTAGTAATAACTTTAAAAGCCATATGTCATTCAACTTTTTCCGATGAGCCCTTAAACACCATGAAATGTTCATAATGGAGCTTCTGGCCTGAATGTCAAGCTCTACATTATACCGTTTCCAAATTTTTGGCGGAGTGAATTGCGTTATGATGCTCTTTTTTTTATTTACGTTGCCCAACAGAGTTTACTATACATAGGTGAAAAAATGAAAGTCAAACAAAGCGCATGCGCGAAGTATCAAATGTAAAGTAACAACAATTATCCCGTTCCCACCTATATAGGTTTATTCTATGTTTCCATTGTAATAATAAGCTCTAGCAAAATAATTTCAAATGTAAGTATTATCGTTGTGTCGTTTCTTTTTCTTTCATTTTTCAAAAGTTTACTCCACTTGCTACAAAGCGCGCGTCAACATTATATTAATTTTATGTTAATTTTATGGACCAACTATTCCATGCAGGCTGAAGTCATGTAGAAAAAGAATGTTTGAATATTTTCCACAAGTTAAAAATGCTTTCTGTGGTAGACTGGTTGCCAACTAAGTCTACAGAACCTATTCTGTCCAGCTATTCAACACATAACAGGGGGAAAAAGTGATGGATTCATACTTTCCCCAAAGGTATTTGAGCGTAAGTGATCGCAACGAAATCGACTGGAATTCGAACTCAGATCCTCATTTTTTCATTTTGAGTCGATATCCATTACTTTTTAAGGTTTTGGAGATAGTAGCTATCAGAGAAGCAAGTAAACGGAAGGCGGAAAATACGTGAAAAGAAATTGTTCGAGTAAAAATAGTGTTTGCATTGAACTATTTTAACGGTAAATAGGTAGGACCTAAATGCCAATCTGTTCGTAATTTCTCAAAGACAAACATTTACTGTCTTTTCTTGGATAACTTCGAACGATCTTTAGTTTTAAACCCCAAAGAAACACAAGGAAACAGAGCAACAGGGTGGGGGGGGATAGAACGCTTTGCAATATTTTACGTTTAACAAACATTAATGTATAGAAAAAATCTGAAAGAGAAACATTAAGAAAATTGTACATGTGTGAAACGAGGATTTTTTAAAGTTATAACTAACTAGCAAAAGACAACGTCTACAAAACTTAAATCCATGCGGTTAAGACACCAGGAAAAAAAGCTCGTCAAAGGAGTTGTGGTTTGTTTTTGCTGCATTTTTCCTAACATATGTTCAGTTAATCTACGGCGTGGCGACCTACTATTTTCTATAATTGTTCTCACCTTGAACATTAATGAGTTTGCAATAGTCCGATATTCTGTCGGCCTTGCCCAAAGGTATTCCAGAATGAAGATTAATAATCTTTCAATTGAAAGCAATGTAACGTTTGAGCAAAGTTAATATAAAAACCAGATCAACCATAAAATCCGAAACGTTAACATCGAAAACGAATGTATCCGTATAGAAAGACGTTTCAATTAGATTCAATTCAATTAGTCGTTTTCGTCTTTCCGGATAGTTAATAAAAAGATCCAAACCGTTTTTAACGGCTCAATCCTATCGAAAATGTTTTCATAATTATCTAAAAAGAGCAGACACAAATTCCTTTTTTTAAATTGTACCTTTTGTTTTTGCTTTTGACTAAGAATTCGTTCCCTGCCTGTATCCTCAGCGATTTGAGTGTATGCTAAAGATTCTCAAAAGGGTTCTAGTTTTGCCTTAAACTTGCTAGGTCTAGAATTTGATTATATTCAATGTGATTTGAATTTTACCTTGAACTTAGTTTAAAATTTGATTATACTAAATGGGTTTCACGTTTTGCCTTAAACTTGGTTAGTTTATAATTTTATTATATTCATTGTGATTCAAGCTTTGCCTTAAACATGTTTAGTTTAGAATTTGATTATATTCAATAGGTTTGTTTCTTTTTTTCTTCTAAACCGTGTTTCATCATCCATATACTAAAACCAGCCAGGTATACTTCACGCAGAAGTCCATATTAAGTTTAGTTGCAAGTACCATTGTTTAATCTAATTTGAACCATAGATTCCGTTTGTTAACATTTTATTAGTTGTAACTAATAAGCATCAATGACAAAAGTTTTATACGTCTAAAAAAGAAAACCTTGTTGAAATTTTAGTTCGTTTTCGTTTACGTTGACGATCATTATTCTCCACAACTTCCTGTATGTTTTTCTGAAATCAGAAGTTATTATTATTTACATTTTTTTATATCCCAACTTTCTACCCGTTGTGTCGTTCGGCCTTCTTCATGTGTCTGTCGATCGGATAAAATGTCATGGAATGTGTAATTGAAATTTATTAAATTTACAGAAGCAGATGGTTCTCGTTCCGCATTCTATGTAAAAATATAGTTCATCTGAAAATGCTGAACGGTTAGCATATTCTTCTTTTGCTCATTATTTTATACGACAAGAGAACAAAGCATTTCTATGGAATTTTTATTCAAATAATTTGTAAATATTACCCCTGTTTTCTACCCAATTGTATTTGAAGAGTTTTGAGGTGCATATATAATTGAATACAAAATACTATGCATTTAAGAAAAGATTCATAAAGAAAGTGCAATTTTATAATGGCACTTTCTTTATATTATAGAACTTTCTTTTTCTTTCTTTATTTTTATAATTTTTACTGTATCATCCATTATTTCAATTAGGAACAAGATTTATGAAATAACATGTACTTGTATACACGTCTATATACAAATGTTTTTTTCGGTTTACAATGAATTTAAAATTTATGCGAACAAAATTAACTTTCTGAATAAGACATTGTATTTTTTCTCAAACTACTGCTTCCCACATTTTTCTCCAGAAAAACATAGTTTGCCATTATTATCAGCGTATTTTAGCTGAACCTGGTTATGCTAAATGAATTCTTAAATTTAAGCCATTTTCAAGCTTAAAATATAACTCTAATGCAAGTTAAAAATTTCCATTATCACTTCATGCCTAAAATACGCTTCATTTTTTAGACTAATCATAGCTTTGCCATGCTTTATAAGATTCACTCTAATAAAAACCAGTGTGTGCAAATATTAACGATAGCAGATTATTTTTCCTTTTAATGAGCATATTTTAAAATCAAACATGACAACTTCTCATGTGTTAGTTTAAAACAATGAGTGTAATTCTTTCTCAAGTCCGATCGATAACGAACCAGCTTGATCAGCGAAAAGACAAGCAACTCGTTCCTTTCTTTTAGTCTACGAACGAACATAACTCTAAGTGCTTTTATTATTTTTCTTTTCTGTTCTTAAGAATACAGTGTGTGAGAAATATAATGTTAATGGCAATAGTAGTAGTTTTGTTATTTGGAAACATTTGACATTCATTGAACGAGAAAACAGTACCAATGCCGGTTCACGTTTATAAAACCTTCTGTTAGAACATATTTTCAGAAAAATAAGTTTCTCAAACCCAGTAGCTGTTTTCATTCTATCCAGTATTAATAGGGTTCAAAGAATGTTTTTCCTTGTCAAAACTTACAGACTTCACTCGCTCAAAGCTAATTGGTCTCAAAAAGCGATATACAGCTGACAGTTTAGATATTTCTAAACGAGTTTGAGGCTATGTATGCTATCCATATGAAAGTTTCGATCTGACAAGGCTTCCTAAATTTTAAGGTTATTAAAGAGCTTGTTTGTTCAGAACATAAGATATGCTTGGTATGAAAACTGACTGCTGACCCTATTAACATTAGCATAAAGAATATAAAGTTTGATTGTTTTCTTTTTTGCTTTGTTTTTGTTTGTTGGTTTGTTTGTTTTTTTTTTGTTTTTGTTTTTGTTTTTTGTTTTTGTTTTTTTTTGCAGTTTTTTTTTTTTGCAGTTTTGCACTGAGATGCCTTTGGCCCATAACAAGCTAGACTATTCTACTCACTCCCTTTCTCTAGGAATTGCGAAGTAAGACTAGCAGTAAAGCAAATTGCTGCTGACTTTCAGATCATGTCATCCCTGCTAATAATGGTTTGCCGTGAAAATTGAGTTAAAAGCTTAGATCAATACTACATTAACGTTTTTAACCACTGAGCTATAAAATGGTGGAATACTTTTTCTCCCAAGTAAACAGAAGAAATACCAAAAATACTCACTAAGCACAATGGCGGAAACCTTGTACTAAAACAATTTAGATGAGAAAAATAGTTGGAATGATGACTCATTAGCGAGATTTCGAAATCTAAACGCTTCATAAAAAGAGAGGCATACGATCATATCACGTTCAAAAGCTGGTTCATGTACGGTCACCGAAATTAAGCAACCCGAGCCTGGTCAGTACATAGATGGGTGATTGATTGGTGATTCAAGCTTGTGTGTGCGGGTAGTTTATTCGATAAAGGCTTGAATTTGAATATAAGCGAGCCGTGTTCCTCTTGCGAGTGGGTTATTTCTATATACTACCGCGCAAATACTATTGAAAAAGTTATGAATTAACACATTCTTCTCCAGCTACGGATTAATCAATAAAACTTGTATCAGTAGATTATCAATATAAGTAAAAAGATTTTTACAATCAAAAATTATTTTCTGGCTATTTTTTGATGTTGCATTATCATTTATGCAGAACATAATATATATTATGTTCTTTGATTTCAAAGCTCAGTGAGGACCATATTCAATGCAGAAAATATGATAACCTGTAAAAGAAGGACCCTATCAATCAATCAAAAATCGCAAAAAACGAAGCCTTTATTAAAATTTCAGTTTTTGGCAACGATATTGTCAACAGAATTTTCTGGGTTTTTTTTTGTTTTTTAATATTTTTTCAGCAAAGACAAACCATCATTGGCAGAATACGTATCATTTTGATTCACCGACCATATATATAATTTAACGATCCCTAGAAGAGAAAATGAAAAGTAAAAATAATCTCGATTCTACAAAAAAAACTGTTTTTACAAATGACGCTAGTCTATTGAATATCACCTAAAACGACAATTTTTTCGAGTTGGATCACGTGACAATGTGATGACGCAGCGTCGAATAATAATAGAAAGTTTTCATCATCAGTATATACGTGATAAAAAAACTATACAAATTAGTGTTGTTTGGATTAAGAAATTACAAATTGCTTGTTTCCGGTAACTGTATTAATTTTTCTAGCAAATATTGGAAAGAAAGAGCAGATATAATTTATTTATCAGAGAAACGCTTCACTTTGTAATGATTTTTTAAGTTTCCGGCCAGAAAGTGAGTAAGTATTTTGAAGGATACTCACAGTCGTCGATATTGATATATCTCTAATTCTAAGCATAATTAATTTCTCTCATTTCAGCGTCGTGGGTAAGACGATAAACTACATCTGGCAGAAAGACCACTGATCAGGAGGTTTTGAGGGGCGTAGAACCATCTTTTATTTACTGTTGTTCCCAGTTCAACCCTGACCCGGTATGTTAGCAACTATTTGGTGTCTCAGAGATGGGCAAATATCCCGCCAAACTGGGGCCAAAATACTGTGAAAATACAAATATATATATATATAGTAAAAATACCAGCAATAGCTTTTTAAAAATATATTATTAGCAATATATTTGACTCTAGACAAAAGCCTTTATTACATACAAAAATACGTCAATGAAAACTGATCTTACAAACTGATTTTTACAAAGAATATATATTCTATTCATACAAACCTATCCTAAAAATCTTATCAGCATTAAATATCCCAATGAGTTTGATATGCCATAAAACATAATAAAGAACAAACAATAACTTTATTATTTTAACTACTACACATCTATAATGTTGCCGTTCATCTGAAATGTTTTTTAAGCTTAGGAAATTGAACAATGGTTTTATATTTTATAAAGAATTCAGACTTCAAAATCTGACTTGAGAATCACAACATTTATATTATTCGAAATTTCTCAAGTTGGAAGCTGATTTTGTTTATCGATATAGCAACATTTGTGGGTTATTTAGTGCCGAAATATAAAAAATTGGTGCATAATTTTATATTTTCAGGGTAAAGTTACATATATAGTATGTAGATAAAATGTATTGTTAGTATATTTTTTAATATATTGCTTGTAATTCCACTACAAAAATGTATTGTTGGCAACTTTTTATAAGAACGTACATACTTTTTAGCGATGCAGTTTTTGTAATATTGTCATAAAAAGGTATTGCTCATTTTACTATAAAATTACAAAGATGCAGAGGAGGTTCATATATATATATATATATATATATATATATATATATATATATATATAAGCCAATCCATCCACAAAACATTTTTACAGTAAACTAAACAATATAAAATAAACAATTATTAATAATAATTTTCCAAACTTTATAGTTGATGAACAAATTCGATCCTTTCTTAGAAGTTGCAATACTAAGCAAATAGAACATAATACTACTTCAACTAACCAGAAAAATATTAATCTCCTATATCGTAATCAAATGCATACAAATTATAAACAAGATGAATATATACTAAAAGATTAATAAATACTAATATATTTACAACAGATCCTAGCAATAAAAAAATAAGTTTATCATATACTACTCTAAATCTAGTATATCCAACTCAATTATTTGCAATGATTCTTCTCCTCCGGTTAGCGATTTGCAAAAAAAAAACAATATACTTTACAAATTCAAGTGCCCTTTGGGAGATTGTATCTGCAAAGGATTAAATAATATTTATGAAGCTATATGCATAAAACAGTTGAAACCTAACTTGAACAAGATAAACGATGAAATTTCCACAAATATCCTTAAATTTCTATAATTAATAACAGAAGCTATTGGTTTATTCAAATGATTCCCATACTTAATATTTCTTGTTTTCACTCTTACTTGGTCGTGTGTAACGTCATGAGCTGTGATGCGACATTCGCTTCCGGCGTCTTACATGCACCAGTTTGTTGTTGCTGGGAAATCTTCCATGTAAACAAAGACAGCTTGTCACTATCATTTGTCCGTGGTTATAATCTTTAATGCAACTTAACATCTTTGAAAATGGCTTACGTAAGCCGAAAGCTTAGATTAGATTATTAAAAAGTTATGTATCAATATTTTCTTTCTTCATTCAATGATAATGCTATTAAGCTTATCAGAGAACATGAAAATTTATTTTGATTTGTGTTTGTTTAACGGTATATCAACCTCTTTGTGTTATTTAATGCCAAAAAGATGGATTTTTTTAGGTATTTTTTTAAATACTTCATTATAGTAAGAAGGTTGATTTAGTCGGATTTTAATGAAAATGTTTTGTTTTTATTTTTTTTATTTTAGAAAACTGAAAATGTCTTCTAGTTTGTATTCAAAAATGTTTTGCTGAGAATATTCATTTTTTCAAATATGTGTCACGGTAATAATTTTTTCTTCAAAATTTATTGTTGGTAATATTTTTTTATAAAAGTTTATTTTTATGTATATATTTCTGTAAAAACGTATTTTTATAATTTCATAGTGTTGTGACCCCAGTTAGGGGTTAACTATTTGCTCATAGTTGGGACCCTAACAGGTGCTGTCGCAATCTCCCAGTCAGAGGCCTTGCTGCCAGATGCAGAATATGAAAAAATTACATAACATAAATAGACAAAACTTACCTATATTATTTAATGAAACATGCATTAGTGTATATATATATATATATATATATATATATATATATATATAACAAAAGCAAAGGGCATATTAACTAATAAAGAGTAATGTCCTCTTCTACATAACAGTCTATGAAAAACCGCTTAAGAAAATAAAGGTGTTTGTCTATCTCGGCCAAAATATTTTAATTTTCGAATAATTTTTCAGTTCTTCTTCAACATAAAATAAATCTTTACTGGGCAGCGCTTGAAAAGAACAAAACCATCTAAACATCCTTTCATAATCTATACAAAAGCAAAAAATATAAATTTACATCACATGTATTATTCCTTTATTACTTTACAGTTTGGACTCTATAAACTAGACAACAACATTTCTGAAGAAAATAAAAACCTGCCAGAATCTCATTATGCGATTCGTGACCAACAATCACCTAACAGACTGCATACAGACACAAATTCTTGACACAACGTCCCCTTTATAATGAGTAAAAACCTTAAGTTATACGCCAACATAAAAAAGAAGCAAAAATAGTTTATAAGAAATATGTATTGAAGGGATGGTTGCTGGAAAGAAATAAGTAAAGAATCCTGACGAATAAGCAGGCAAAACGTCATAAGTAAACATAGCTTCATCTTGGGGTTTTAAATCGCCAAATTTCGGTCATTTTTTATTTCTCTTTCATGTGTAATTAGTGCAGCAGCCTTGCTTTATTGCTCTATTTGATTTTATAATACACTCAAATTCTTAAATACTTTGTACTGTCGTGTTTTATTATGGTCTATCTATTTATATTCATATGGTTTTAGCTGGGGGGGTTTTTGTGTATTTGGGGGATAATTCATTAAAATTAGTAAAAATGCTTCTTATGATTTTTCTTTACTTTAATTTTAATTGTTCTGATAAATTTCCCTAGACTTTATAAATTTAAGCACAATGACAAAACTGGAAGCGGCCGAAATGTGGTTCTACAGAAGGATGCTACGGTTATCGTGGACTGAGCATACAAGCAACGACGAGGTGTTAGAAAGAATGGCAACAAAAAGGAAATTGATGCTGGGTATCAGGAAGAGACAACTGAAGTTCCTGGGACATGCAATGAGGAAGGAGAGCCTGGAGAACCTGATACTGACTGGACAGATAGAAGGAAGGAGAGACAGAGGAAGGCAGCGGATAACATATTTGTAGGGACTGATCAGGTGGATGACGGAACGGGGGCGCGTGAATAGGTCCGCATTAGACATCCGATTGTTTAGGATGAAACCACAAATTGTTCTAAGGCAATTTTTGTGTAAGACATCAAGCTTCTGGGTGTGATTATGATAGACTGTCCATGATTCCGATCCATAAATCAGCGTCGTTAACACAACTGCTTTATACACAAGTACGTTAGTCCTTAGGCTAACCCCCCTATCATCCCATAACCGATGGCGCAGTTTCTCAAAAGCAATAATTGCTTTCGCAATTCGATTAATGATTTCATCGTCAAGAGAAGCATTCCAATTAACCTTACTTCCAAGATAGGTAAAGTATTTCACATATTTCAGATGCTGTATACGGGTGGCAGCTGCTTTACACCCAGAACTTGTTTTGGTGTGGGGTGAGGTTGGAGAATCACCTCTGTTTTCTTTATGCTGATTGTCAGACCAAAAGCCTTGCAAGCAGCGGAAAACCTATCTACAAACATTTGCGCTTCCTCCTGAGAGGTTGCACAAAGTGCAGCGTCATCTGCAAAGAGAAGATCCCTAATGATAGTTTGTCGAATGAGGTTTGAAACGCTGCTGGGTGAAGAGACCACCACTTGTTCTAAATTTGAATTCTACGCCTGTACCAATATCAGCAAAAGCATACTTCAGCATAACTGAAAAAAACAAAGCAAATAGCACAGGTGCCATTACGCAGCCCTGTTTGGTACCATTTGTCACATTGAAAGTTTCTAAAGACTCCCCATTTGAAACAACAGATGCTTTCATTCCATCATGAAAAGACCTGATTACATTCAGCATGTTGTCGCGTATTCCCAGCTCTTTCAAAACCTTCCAGTGAGCTGCACGGTTGACTGTGTCAAAGGCCTTTGTAAGGTCAATGAAAACCATATACAGCTCCTCGGTATTCTCTCGGACTTTCTCAACAACCTGGCGGAGGGTAAAGATCATATCGACATTACCTCGACCAGCACGGAAACCGCACTGAGATTCGGAGTAAATATCGTCAACAAGATGTTTGATTATTCTGTTGAGAATAAGCCTTGCTAAGATCTTCCTTGCAATTGATAAAAGTGAGATGCCACGATGGTTGTCACAGATGTTCCTATTGCCTTTGTTTTTATACAGGTGTTGAATTAGTGCATCTTTAAAATCCTGAGGAACATTTCCATTTAGCCAGATCTTCACAAAGAGACTATGCAGCTTCTTCACCAGTTTCTGACCACCGTACTTAAAAACCTCAGGAAGTAAGGCGTCTTTGAGAAATTTGCTTGATAGCAAGAAAAACCTCATGTACTGCTGGAAGGAAAGAGAGTTCAGGAATTTCAGGTCGCTCAGTGATAGATGAAATTATTTCTTCGTCAGTTGTAGAAGCATTGTTTAGAACTGCTTCAAAATGTTCCTTCCAGCGATTCAAAATATCCACTCTGTCAGTCAGCAGTGTGTCATCACTTGCAAATATGAGAGAATCACCAGATTCGTGTGGCCCAAAAACTTTCTTAATACCTTCATAAAAGGCTTTCAAGTCCTTCCTATCAAATGCTTCTTGCACTGATTTGGCATGTGACGACCACCATGCCTCTTTCATCTGCCGTAGTGTTTTCTGCGCCTTGCTTTTGCATGCATTGTACTCTTTCTTCTTTAATGTGGGGTTCTTATCCTCAATCCAGATTTTGTGAGCCTTGTGCATCTCGTTGATCAATTCCTGTTCCTCAACATTTTGATCAACAAACCAGTCCTGATTCTTACGAATAGGTAAGCCCAGAACTTCCAATGCAGATGTGTGAATTACGTCACGTAATGATTTCCATGAAGATTCAATATCATCAGTTATTTCAACAGAATCTAATGAATGATGAAGGTGGGCCGACAGTGCCGCTTGTTGACCGGTGCTCTTTAATGGAAGGACGTTAATTTTGGGGAGGACAGAGGAGCGTTTCATTCGTCTGTGTTGTAAATGCAACGTTGTTTTACTTCGGAGCAATGCATGGTCGGAAAGATAGCAACTTGTATGAAATGAACGAGTGATATGAAAGTCACGTCTTTTGGTGATGATGTAGTCAACCAAGTGCCACTCCTTTGAACGAGGGTGCATCCATGTAGTCTTGTGGGAGTTTTTCTGTTGGAATACCGTGTTGGTAATACACAGATTAAACTCTCTACAAAGTGACAACAAAAGAAGACCATTATCATTCATACGACCAACACCATGATGACCCAAAGTACCACCCCATGATGCGCTATCCACACCCACACAGGCATTAAAATCACCCATTAATACAAGTTTGTCTTTGTGTCGCACATTCGCAACAATTTCTCTCAGTTGTTGGTAAAATTCATTTTGCTCCTGCTCTGGTCTGTCTTACGTGGGAGCATAACAACTAATCAATGTGACACGGGTATCGCATTCTAGATTGAGGGTTAATGTCATTAGGCGATCCGAAAACCCCTTTGGAAGGGTTGGTAATGACTTAGCAAGGTTGGACATGATAGCAAATCCCACTCCGGAATGACGAGGCTCTTCTGGGCCTTTGCCGCTCCAGAAAAAGGTATACCCGCTTTTCTCTTCTGTCAGTTGCGAGTTGCCAGCCAGGCGCGTTTCACTAAGGGCTGCAATATCAATCCCTAACTTTTTCAGCTCAAGTGCAACAAGAGCTGTCTTACGTCCTGGCTGATTATCATTGTAAAGTAGAGTGCAGACATTCCAAGATCCAAAATGAAAAATGAAAGCTTTTGCTTCTTCCATTATTGGGACTGCGTGCTGGATACCTAGGCAGCTGCAATTCGCTGTCAAGGATGGTTCTGAGTAAGAATTTTTAGGGCTCCTTTTATCGCCCTCCCCTCAGCATGGGGAAAGCAGTGCTGTCCCTAAATAGGCCTGCTTTGTCAGCGATGGAGGACACGAACTGCACAATTGCTCAGGTATTTGTGCAGAACGGCCATCACCCACCGGTCACCAGAGTGTAGAGATCCAGCTAGGAACTTCCAGTGATATCCTTCACCTGTTCCCGTCGCCTTCACCTTATCGCCTGTGGACTTTTATATGTGCAGGATTTTTGAATAAACTTAAGTTGTCAAGAAACCCACACAAATGATTTGATTATAGTGGTGAAAGCCTGTGCAACTACTATCCAGACTTTTTGGATCCGTTCATAAACTCAAGTCGGTGCAAAATAAATTGTCACAGATTAAGCAAGAAAAGGCCTCAGGTTTTATATCAGAGCTTATGCGCCGGGACATGGTTGGTGTCTGGGGGCGCGTTTATACCACTGGACAAGATACCACCCTTAGTTTTTTAAGACCGGTATCTGAGAGAAGGAAACTCTGATGTTAAACCATTTATATATATATATATATATATATATATATATATATATATTATTCCATGTATATGCTACATATAACTGTTATACCATGTATATATATATATATATATATATATATACTTATTAAGCCATGTACATGCTAGATATAACTATTATACTATGTTTATACTATATATACTTATTATACTATATATATATATATATATATATATATATATATGTATGTATGTATGTATTAAACCATGCATATATTATATATGTACTTATTATACCATGTAAATGCTCAGTCAGTTAAGTGCTATACGTGATTGACTGGGCAGAATATTATCCCGCAGTAGATTACCATTACTTTCTGCGGTAGACAGGTTGCCAGCCAATCTGTCCTGTTATTTAACTCATAACTGAAGGGAAGAGAAAGATTAATACTTTTCCAAAGTGAATGCAAATTCGAACTTGGCTCTCCGATTTCTTGTTCCGAGCCGATATCCATTGCACCATAATGCACATTCTATGTAGATACTATAAGTATATATAGTATATATACATATTACAACATGTATCTAAACTTATTTTTAAATGGAACTTTGTCTGTGTGTGTGTGATTCCTATAGACTCCGAAACGGCTGAACCGATTTTCTTAACAATTTACACAGTTGTACTATAAGCGTCTGCGAGTGTTCTTGACTATGTTTTGTGTCGAGGTACCCCTGATAAATATCGAAAATTGATAATCGAAAAAATTGGCTTATAGAAGGAGTGGTCCGATTTTAATCAAATTTGATACACTCATAGACAAAGTCATAAGAAACGATATTAAGAAGTTTCAAGGTTGCAGTTCTTACAATAGTGCAGAAAATTGATAATATATATATATATATATATATATATATATATATAAGGCAAGATGTTTGTGTGTGTGTTTGATTATCTGTCTGTATGTCCTTTATACAAACCCACAATTTTTATCCGATTCTCACTAAACTTCACAAATATTCTTTAGGCTGAGTCTGAGCTCCAGAACCATGGATTAGTTTTAAAGCTTTCATTACACCCAAGCAACGCCGGGCTATACTGTTAGTATTCTATATATACGAATTATATTGTATAGTCTTTAGAGCCATATTATACCATGTATATACTGTGTAAACTTATTATATTATGTGTATTCTATACACACATATTATTCCATGTTTCTGCTATACATACTCATTAGAGCAAGTATATACTATATATACTTGTTGTACTCTCCATATACTATATATACTTATCCTTGTATATTGAGATATATTTATTATTTCTCTCTATTTATCGTATTTTTAATTTGAAATGTCATTGTTAAATTCTTCAAGACATTTTTCTTATGCAACCCATATATTTCACTAGTTATTTTCTTATCTTTAGCGGTTACTTTGTAGCCTCTTTTCTTCTAAAATCCTTCTTCTTTCTTTGTGTCCAGTCTCAAAATTCCTTAACAAAAAAGGCGTCTTTGTTGTTTCAAGTAGTGCAATGGACAGAGTTTCGGATTACATACATTTACTCACGTAAAACTCCCTTGGAAAAGCTATTAATTCACGTCCCCTGAATCTATGTGTTAAATAGTAGCACTTGTAGCTGGTAAAAATCATCAACTTTTATTGCTATATTCGCTCGTCAAAACATAAATTATTCTTATTATCCCGAATATGTTTCGGATTAAAATAACCCACACATTTACATCACCGTTAAGAATAAAATTAATTAATCAATCAATCGAAACTTTACGATATCACGAGAACAAACATTCGCATTCGATAAAGAATTTGTGCAGATTGATTGAAACAACTGCTTTATTTCACCATATAATCAGTATTAGACTCACTGGAGTTACAGGATGCAATCAATTTATATTTTTCCTCAAATTATGCCATTTGCATTGATTTACAGTAATATGAATCTATTTTCAGTGTGCATGATGAGATATTCTTAGCCTTGAAATATATTGTGTCAGTCGTGATTGTATTTACTTTTATCACACCCAGACACTATTTTCTTGATTGTCGATTAGTCGTCCTATGGCTATTGTCTGCAATGGACGTTGCTCCAAGGAAAAGTAAGAAAATTGTAAATCTGCCCAAACACACTGGCAAGCCTTACAGAGAGGTCGCGGATATTGTCGGTGTCGGGTTTTCAACTGTTACTCGTGTCATCAAGGCGAAAAAACAAACCGGATCCATCAGTATAAAACGTCAAGGAAAATGTTGTCGAAAAAAAAAACGTCGGGAGACGACGTATATCTGACCAGGGAAAGTGAAAAATATCCTAGGAAATATTTGTTTTCCTTCAATTATTTAGCACAAGGGTGTATATAAGTACACACACAAACACACATGCACACTCACACACACATACTCAGAAAATATATATAGAGAAAGAGACACAGTGGGTATAGGAATCAACATTCTATATTTACAAATGTTATAACTTCGATATAGTGCACGCATGCGCACGAATAAATGGTGCTAAGAATTTTATATTTGTTGAATTGTTTTTATCTAGTTGAATTCGTTTAGGGACTTTTGCGTTTTTCTTTTTCTCGCTTTTGTTAGTACGTATTCAACACTGTGATATCTGTATAATGGTGAAAACTTGAATGAGACAGTGTGCAAATTTATTGTGGATGGCTTTGCGATTAAGTCATACACTAGACATTTACGTCATGGTGAACTATTTTGTCCTTTAATAAGACGAGCACTTTTTATGTCTGTTGTGATCAGGCTCGGAATTAGACGCATTAAAATGTAAAAATGTCATTTTGTGTGAATATACTCTTTTATATTTACTTGTCACAAGTAAACGTTTTGCAGTTTGTTATATATATATATATATATATATATATATATATATATGAATAAAAACGAAGAAAATAATTGCAACGTCTTGAGACATTGCTCTTTCAATGTCAAAACAAAAATGTACAATTTTGTTGTTTTTAGTTTGCACGTGTTCTAACTTAATGATTAATAATATATATATATATATATATATATATATAAAATTCAAATAGGATGAGAAAATAGGTAAAATAAAAAAAACAGATCCTATTATTATTAATTTTATTATTTTCAAATCTATCAAGATGGAGGGCTCGATGTAAACAGTATTATCTATTTACAGAGCCAAATATATATTGTATGTTAAAAACTCCTGAAATTAACATCGTTGACTGAATATTTCAGCGAGAAAATTCTCACTTCATCTGCAACGATCGAAAACAAAAATTTAATTCAAATATGGCACAATATTTCTATACCGGAAGAAGCCCAAAAACATATCCATACGCAGGAAGTTAAGAAAAAAAACACGATCTGAAAATTACCACCATAACTAACGCTAAATATTTTGGATGTTAACTTAGAACTGGGAAATTGTCTGTACAAACCGTACACTAAGGATTCAAATAACCATTTATACATCGACAGAGATTCAAATAACCCCCAGAGAATCAACAACGACCTACACAAATCTATCCAATTTCGTTCCAGTGCCAACTCTAGCAATAAGGAATTATTTGACAATTCTAAAATTAAATATATTAATGCTTTAGTTGCGTTAAAAACATAGACAAATATATTTCACAACATAATTCTATGGTATAAAATACATATTTGGCCCACATAAAGAATGGAGAATCTGTAATGTGATTGGTCCTGATCTGTCAGCACGACTCCAACCACTTTCTCATTGGCGGTATGTAGCTTCCCTCTGCCTCTTCTATAGACATTTTCATGGCTTCTGCTATGACAAACTTAAATCACTGGTGCCCCCGCCACAAGAATTTACTCGGGCAACCAGACTGGCATCAAGTTCCCACCCTTTCACAACTAAATGCAGGCAACAATTCTATACTATCAGCTTCTTTTCTAGCGCTTCCTGCTTGCGGAGCTCCTCTCCATATACTTGCTTTCCTGAAGGCTATAACCTCCAAGAATTTAAATGCAAAGTCACTTCCCATCTCTTATCCACTTAACTCCCGCACTTTCCACATCACCCCATGTATCTTGTTCTTTTCCGTTTTGGATATCATTCCGGAACGAGAAATCGGGGAGCCGAGTTCGAATTCTAGCCGAATTCATTGCATTCACTTACGCACAAATACCCTTGGGAAAGGTATTAATCCGCCTATTCCTTCCAGTTATGGGTTAAATAACAGGACAGATTGGGTTTTATAGCCTTGGTCGGCAACCAGTCTACCGCAGAAAGCAATGGCAACCTACTGCGGGATAATCTTCTGCCCAGTCAGTCATGTCTCTTTGGAGACATGATCGCCCAAAGCGTGTATCACGTATAGCACTTAACTGACTACCTTCGTAACTGTTTTCACTTTCGTGTTGATATCTTTCTCTTGCCCTTTCTCTTTCTCCACTGTAGCTAGTTCTTCTCTGTCTTCACTATTTTCCTGCCTAAAACGTTAACTCTTTTATGTACCCCCCCTGCACAAATGTGGTGGTACCACCTTGCTTGGGATGAAATGATTAAAAAAATATGTCACCTAACTAGTAGAAAAAAAAACTTTTAAAATTAATTGCAATTGCCGAAAATTAAAATCTGCCCATTAAATAGGCGAAAGTATTGTTCATAGAGCACGAAATCATTCGGATAATAATGAGGTTAAATTTTGACTTTAGAAGCACTTCGAACATGTTGAAGATAAAATTGATTGTATAACACATGAAATGTAGTCGTAGGATAATATGTATATTTATTAATATAGATATGTAATACCGCTCTGTTTATAAATTGAGTACTGTTTTATTAACACCTGAATAATAACACTATAAGTATGTGCACCACCATATGTATATTTATTAATTGACGTCACTATATATATATATATATATATATATATATATATATAAGGCGGTGTAGATATTAAAAAATCCAAATCTACATTTTTACATATTCTTCGAAAATTTCTGAACTCAGAGTGTAATAGTTTTTATTTTTCTAATTTCAGTAAAACAAAATAGATAATTTTTATTATGTTAAATTCATTTAGTCAACAAAAAATGTAAATATTTACCCCCATAATTTTTAAACAAAAACAAACGCCATGTTGTTTACAATGTCACACAAAACATCAAATCACGCTTACGCAAAACTTGAGAAAATAGATTTTTTTTATCCTACTACTAAAATGTTCTGACTTGCACGCGTAACGCCGGGCTATGATGCTAGTATATATATATATATATATATATATATATATATATATATATGTTGTGAAACAGTACACGATATGGGAGTTATAACATTTGTAAATATATATTGTTGATCCCCATGTCTACTCCGAATCTCACTCTCTCTCTCTCTTTCTCTTTCTCTCTCTCTCTCTCTCTCTCTCTCTCTCTCTCTCTCTCTCGTTCTCGCTCTGTCTCTTGTGTACTTATAACTATTTGAGTCTTTATTCGACTGGAGTGCTCGTGTTTGTTCATGTGAAATTGTGTTCTTCTCTGTTAATATGTTTGCCAGAGCAAGCCTTCGTATGCACATAGTGCATGATTTTATTTTCAAGTGTCAATTTATTAATGTGTTCTCGTAAACATCAAATCTGAATACACATGCATCCACACACAGACACTTACGGGAATGTTCTGTCTCTACCAAATTTATCCAAAATATGTCTTATTTTCTCATAAATTGCAGTTGTTAAAGTAAAGGAGTAAGACAGGCGTAAAAGTTTTTCAGAAAGGTTTGCTTCCACCCAGGTGATTTATCGAACACCAGACTAAAATTGTATTTCCCGAAACAACTGACCTTGGCAAACATTAATTTTAACGTCGACAGCTCCATCCACTCTCAAATAAAATATTTCACCCCTGGATTGTCTTTTTCCTGAAGCCCAAAATATACCAGTCCTTAATTTTCTCTTTTCATATTCCTTTTATTACAATTTCATCTTTCTTTCCTTCTTTCTTTTCTGTTTTTTTTCTTTCTTTCTGAATATAAGTGTATTTGTATGTGTGTGTATGCGTGTGTCTTATTCATGAAGCGTAAAATCCTAGTCAAAAGAAAATATGTGATCAATGAGGAAGCTTAAAGAAATAATTAGTTACAGTTATGGAAGAAGTTTCGGGAGTATACAGGCACATGTTATCATTTATATAAATTTCTTTGCAAATATTTATATATTGCAGAGGCACAGCTATTTAATTTATAGTACACTGTATCTTGTGCATAAATTTATCAGATATTTAATAAATGTAATATATAAAATAAACAATATTAAACATATAAGTTTTATAAAAAATGACCTTATTTATCAGAGAAAGGTTTATCTGTTTGACCATATAAGGACATATCTATAGACAATGTTTAAGGATTTAAGAAAAGTTGATCTGTTTTGAGCATATAGGTAAATATCTATAGACGATTTTATGGATTAAAAAAAAGCTGATCAGTGGTGACACAGTTCGACATTTTTTTTTTCATCAAAGATTTTACATTTAGATTTAGTTCGTCTGGTAACTCCTGATATGAATCATTATACATTCCTCAGTTTCAAAAGTTATTTCTAATCTAGATTATTTTTTATAATTTCTTCTACAGGGGTTTTCCTACTGTTTGGTTTCTTTTTATCTCTCTCACTGTTTCTAGATGTTTCTATATTTTTTGTCGCTGTTGGTTTCTGTCCTGTTTCCAGGAATTAATTTTTAACTGCTCCATTTTTCCTATCTTGTCCAACGCATTGTCTTCCTGAATACAGGCATCGATTTTGAGAAGGCGCGTTCCCCTTTCTATTTTTATTACTTAGTCTACTCATATCATTTTCGATATGTAGAGCCTCATCATTTCCCTTTTTCCTTTATTATCAATCAATTGTTCAGCTGAGGAACAGTTCTGATCATTTTATTATGAATACTGCCAAAATACTCATTCATTTTATTAAATCTCTATTTTTCTTTCTAACATTTTCTTATCTTCCTAAGATAATCCATCTTAAGATTTTCTTTAATTTTGTCTACGTTTATACAGTCGCTTCGAGTACATCAAGAATAATTCTCTTATGTTTATTGTTAGTAAATTATATGCAGATCTCCTCGCCTCTACTTACTATATACAGATTTCGATGCATTGACATTCTATAAAGTTGTGCAATGCATCGTCTCAGCATTGCTTCCATCATTTCTTTATGTTTTTGGTTCTTACAACTTTTCGATTTCATACACAGACTGATAAGGTTTCATACGATATAAGATTTATTTACTGAATATGAATGACTTCTTTTTGTAGCGCATAATTAAGCAATTGTGTTTTCTTTAGAAGGAAACTGTTAACTGTTAGTAGCATTAACTGTTTCCTTTTAAAGAACATCTTCGAGTACTTCAAGAAATAATCATTGTATTCATTGGCTGAGCGGCCAATTTTTCTCTACGTTGAAATCACAAAAACCTCTTAAAACAATATTTCAAGAAAATGTTTTTTTCATGTTCAGTCCCTGTTCTCGCTCATTTCAGTGTTGATGGAGGTTTCCTTCCTTGCATTATGTGTCAGGTAGTGCTGAACTTCTATATCTTGGTCATTTTCATCATTCTCTCCTTGAGTTAAATGGGTTATCCAGTTGAACTGAACATGACTGGAACTAGAACACCGTTCTTTGATTTCGATAATCGTACTTGAACCGGTGTTTCAAAGTGATGTCCTCATGAGCCTGCATATCAAAAGATTAACGATTCAGAATTAAAAAAAATATTACACGGATTAATTCTTAATTTTTCACAAACAAAAATTATTGAAGAGTGACGAATGTCATGTTATTGATCATTTTTATTTAAATTGGATTAAAAGTGTAGGTCGTTAATTAATTGGAAACGAAGAGAGTAATGGATTGCTATGCTATGTGTGTCTTTCAATATGGCAGCAAATACTGGACATTTTAATCAAAGATGAAGGAAAGTCTTGAAGCAACCGAAATGTAATTCCATAGAAAGATGCTGAGGATACCATAGACAGAGCACACGAGCAATGACGGGTTTTGTTTTTTCGAAGAAAGGCCACAAAAAAGACATCTTATATTTAACATCAGGAAAAGACAGTTGAAATTTTTGGGACATGCAATGAAGAAGGCCTGATGTGCGTTGTGGTGCAGTGGATATCGACTCGGAAGGACAAATCGGGGAGCTGAGTTCGAATTCCAGTTGAATTCCTTGCATTCACTTACGCACAAGTACCCTTGTATATATATATATATATATAAACAAGGAAAATAATTGCAATGTTCATAACGTTAATTTAAAATAGTGCTCAATATAAAAATAGAGCAATGAATATTGCTTAATAATTGTTACTTTAGAACATATACAAACTACTACAAAATTAAACATTTTGTTTCGGCATTGAATGAACAATGTCTCATCAGATATTAATGATAGTAATACAAGTTCTATTAAAAAACAAACAAAAAACACCACTTTCTTATTTTTGTAAATCTGTTTTTGTACGAGGTAAAAAAAGATATTAAAAAAGAGTGGAAGAAGAAAAGAGTGTAGAAAAAATAAGAAAATAAGATGAGAAATTAAGAAAAGAAAAAAGAGGAAAGTGAAATATTCAGAGGAAATAGACAGTAAAGAGGAAAATAAGTGAGAAAGTATTGAGCGGAAAGAGACATTGGAAACAGCTAAGAAAAAGAATTTTTAAATTTAAGCTGGAAGTGAATTGTAGACAGATATTTAAATCGGTAACCTGGTGTCTAGGCTCAGATCTTTTAGCATTTAAAAAAAGAATTATACTTTTATAAAGGAAAAGGAAAGAAAGAGGAAAAGGAAAAATACAAAAGAAGTAGAAAGTGAAGAGGAAAGTAAAGAGAAAAAGTGAGAAAATGTAAAAAGGGAAGAAAGAGGGGAGACAATAAAAACGGCTAAGAAAGAGAAATTTTAAATTTTGGCCGGAAGTGACTTGCCGACAGATGCAGATGTTGGCTACAATGTTTCCAGCTAAATCCTATGGGATATTTTAAGAAAATGATGAAATCACATACACAGAGAAATTATTCATAAAACGTAAATAAGAAGATATTTAAAAACGTAACACGAAGATATAAACTCATAAAAGCTAATATAATAAATTTCAGAAATAAAATAAATAATAAAAGAAATTTAAATTCAAAATTAAATTTAAATTCAAGGCAGCAAATAGATCACAACTTGAGTTAGAAAATAAAGATAAAATAGCATAAAAAGAGTGATCATATAGTTAAAGTACATTATCAAGATAGTAAGATTAATACTGTAATAAGTTTAAAATTGCTAGAGTTTCATATCTTAGATTTTGTAATACTAGCAGGATTGTAATATTAATTCTTTAATATGTTTACAATTTACTGTAGTTTCACCCCTTTGATTTAGTAATATATCACTTTGCATGTACTTAATAATTTTCATTTTTTCTTGCAGACAAAGGAAAGATAGTTCAGACACCGATCTAAATATTCTAGCTTGTTTGAGAATTTTCGATTTAACTTTAGGTGTTTTATTCTCTTCTTTTAACTTCCAAAAATATTTAGAAAGTGATGTCATATTTTGTTTGTCCTTATTAGTAAAAGATAAGAGATGATTGTAAAAACGCATTTTAAAAGAATTAATTTTATTACTAATATAAACTTTAGAACATCTAGTATTTTCTACTGATGAGATAAAGAACATCTAGACAAGGGATTTAGTTAAACAATTGTTAGACAAGCGGCATTGGTTGAGGTTTCTACAATTACATAAGTTTTTAGTATGAACAAATTAAAATGAGTAGCAGAATTACTATCATTGTTATTGTTATATAATTTTAATTTTTCATTGTTATGTAATTTAATTATTTTTCTAAATTATTAGAGTTACTATAACTAAGTTTTCGAGCATTCTCATTGAAAATTATGTCCCAGTTTAATATTAACG
>JBBBDQ010000459.1:877500-900000 GCA_037127315.1 Ascarosepion bandense | reverse complement strand
ATATATATATATATATATATATATATATATATATTATTATTATTATTATTATTATTATTATTATTATTATTATAAGCGAGTGACAATGTAGAAAAACATTATCGGACTAAAGTAATGTTTTTGTTGATTAAATTATATATTTGTATGAGGGGCGAGATAAACATGCCAGTGTCGGAACAGAATCAACGCTTTTGTCGCTCACAGCAATAAGTCTGGCTACTATATCGATTTATAAAATAATCTCATTTAATGAAAAGAGAAAACACCTAAGGTGAAAGTTTATACAAAGATCATCCCCGGTAAATTTGCTTCCAGATTCTTACAGCACTTCACCATTCTTGACAGCTGTCCTGTTTTGACAGTGTGCGATACTTATTAATAAAGCGATAAAATAAACAGACGAACGAACATAACGAAGCAGAATTAAGTCAGCTTGGCTACATTCCTTGAAACATCTAAAAAATATTTAAATTTAAACTTTCAGCGTCCCGACATTTTCAGTGTCTATTATCCTTGCAAAATTACAAGGTACGCTTTTTAGGAAAAATTAAATAAAACCCTAATTGCATTATCTTTTCTGTCATTTTTAATGAAACTTGTATAAAATAGAGATTATAACCCAAATATCCAATCTAAACTTATTTATAAATGGAACTTTGTCTGTGTGTGTATGTGTGTCTGTGTGTGTGTGTCCGTTACCTATAGACCCCGAAACGGCTGAACCGATTTTCTTGAAAATTTACACAGTTGTACCATAAGCGTCTGAGAGTATTCTTAGCTAGGTTTTGTGTCGAGGTACCCCGATAAATATCGAAAATCGATAATCGACAAAATTGCGTTATAGAAGGAATGGTCCGATTTTAAGCAAATTTGATACACTCATAGACAAAGACATAAGAAACGATATTAAGAAGTTTCAAGGTTGCAGTTCTTACAATAGTGCAGAAAATTGATAATATATATATATATATATATATATATATATATATATATATATATATATATATATAAAAGGCAAGATGTTTCTGTGTGTGTGTTTGTCTGTATGTCCTTTATACAAATCCACAATGTTTATCCGATTCTCCCCAAACTTCAGACAAATATTCTTTAGGCTGAGTCTGAGCTCCAGGACCATGGATTAGTTTTAAAGCTTTCATTACACCCGAGCAACGCCGGGCTATACTGCTAGTACAACATATATGTACGCCCTTGTGCAAATTAACCGAAACATTTGATTTAGTTTACTTTCTTTCAAGATACGATCAGTTTTAGACTCACTGGAGTTACAGTGTGTAACCGATTTCCATTTTTCCTCAGATTAGGTCTTTTAGAGTGAAGTGCCGTAATATGAATCTCTTATCGGAGTGTATGATGAAATTTGTTTGGCCTTGAAAGAAATTGTGTCATCTGTGATTACATTAGATATTTATCACACCAACACAATTCTCTCGACTGTCAATTATTTGTCATATGACCATTGTCTGCAATGTACATTACTCCCAGGAAGAGTTGGAAAAATTGTAACGCTACCGAACACACTGGTTAGCCTTACAGAGAGGTTGCAGATATTGCTAGTGTTGGCCTTTCAACTTTCAGTCATGTCATCTAGGCGAAGAAACAAACTGGATCTATCAATCTAAAAAGTAAAGGAAAATCCGGTCGAAAAAGAAAAACAACGCCACGAGACGACGTATACATGATCACGAATCGCTTTACGATGTTAGAAAAAACCTTAAAAGAAACTATCATCTTTTCAGTTTTCTTATCTCATATATTAAATTTTTGATAACTAATTCATAAAAGTTATTGATATTTTTAATATTTGTTTATTCGATATTTTGAATATTTATGAGGTTTTCAATGTATGCGCCACCATTACTCTCTCATTCCAGTTGCTGATCATAATTCTTTGGAAACTTTAAATTTAAACCTAACGAAAGCCAGTAACATCAATAAATACTAGAAAAAACCATTATTCACAAAGAATTGCAATATGAACTCTTCTAAAAAATGGTAACTGAAATTCAGTTTTATAAGTCCCCAAAATTCAGTTGTTCTTGTCCTTCAGGACACATGACCCGGTGGATATAGACGTTGGATATAGTTGTGAGTTCAATACCAGGCTACAGCAGTGGTGAACAAGTAACTTACAGGGTTAGAGGGAGATAACTCATGACTACCAGAAGAGGCTCTACTACTCAAGGAATGGAGATCATATACCCCAGTGATTGTAATAAAGTGTTTAATTCAAATTTCCTATCATCTGAAGCTTACAACGTCCAAAACGTTGTACAAATGGCAACAAAGATTATGACAATAGTCCAAATAATGTAAATACTGTAAATACTACCTCACCTCAGCAATATACACAAATAAATTTGACGTCTTGGACCATTTGGCAAAGAATGTTGATTTTTCGTCCAAGATCACTATTATACTAACTACGCATATCTACTTCATCGTAATTGCTCCCTCAGAGAATGTTCATTGAAAGATCTCTTTGTTATAATTAATATAAAAAATTAAAGAATAATTATCATATAACCGCGACGTCAAAAATGACTGCTATTGTTCAAAAGTTCTTATGGTGAGATTCAGTGCAACCAATGTTTTAAAACAATGTAATGAGATTCAATAGAGCGGGGATAAATAATTCACAACTAAAATGTAGGTCAATGAACCATTTAATTAATTTTTATTATATATATTATTATATATTTATTATTATTTATTATTATTTATTATATATATTTATTATATATTTATTATTATTTATTATTATTTATTATTATTTATTATATATATTTATTATATATATTATTATATATTTATTATTATTTATTATTATTTATTATTATTTATTATATATTTATTATTATTTATTATTATTTATTATATATATTTATTATATATATTATTATATATTTATCATTATTTATTATTATTTATTATATATATTTATTATATATATTATTATATATTTATCATTATTTATTATTATTTATTATATATATTTATTATATATATTATTATATATTTATTATTATTTATTATTATTTATTATTATTTATTATATATATTTATTATATATATTATTATATATTTATTATTATTTATTATTATTTATTATATATATTTATTATATATATTATTATATATTTATTATTATTTATTATTATTTATTATATATATTTATTATATATATTATTATATATTTATTATTATTTATTATTATTTATTATTATTTATTATATATATTTATTATATATATTATTATATATTTATTATTATTTATTATTATTTATTATATATATTATATATTTATTATTATTTATTATTATTTATTATTATTTATTATATATATTTATTATATATATTATTATATATTTATTATTATTTATTATTATTTATTATTATTTATTATATATATTTATTATATATTTATTATTATTTATTATATATATTTATTATATATATTATTATATATTTATTATTATTTATTATTATTTATTATTATTTATTATATATATTTATTATATATTTATTATTATTTATTATTATTTATTATATATATTTATTATATATATTACTTTCGATGTTCAGTAATATCCATGATTCATTGATTGATCTTGGTATTATGTGAATCGCTTTTTTTGCACAGTGTCTTTTCGCGTTAAAAATTGTGTGTATAACAGTGACGTGGAATTATTTCTCGGAAGTAAAAGATTAACAACGGATCGACGCAGACTGTTTCAAAAACAAAGTGAAACACAGAAACCACTTAACAGATAAAGATTTCTGAATTCATTACATTAAAGCCTTGCGCAAATAAGACAGCAATATAAGAAGCGTAGGTGTAAAGAGACTGATTTAGTAAATTGTTCATTTTTCTCGGCATTTTTAAATGCACATGAATATTTTATTTGTATAGACTATTTAAACGAGTAAGGGATATAATTACTAACAAATTTACTAACTTAAGTTGATTTACCCTTTTTCTTCTACTGACTAAACAGGATATATGCAAATAAATATACATTGATAATTATTATATTGTTTGTTTATAAGAAGAATTTCATTATGTTTTCGTTAACTGAACATTCTCATTATAAATATTAAGGACACGTTTTATTTTACTTTATTTTTTTTTATCATTTCACCCTAAATAATACGATAATGCCATTAAGAGGCAAGTGGATAAACCTCTACTTCTGTTCTATAAATAAGAAAAAAGTGTGAAAGGGACAATAGGCAAATTGACTTTAAGGACACATGGTCCAGTAGATATAGACGTTGGTTAGTTTCAGTGATTTGACCCAAAGAGTTGTGAGTTCAATACCAGGCTACTGCAGTGGTAAACAAGTAACTTAGAATCGAGTTAGATGGAAATAACTCATGACTACCAAAAGAGCTTCTTACAAAGGAATGAGAATGATATACCCCAGTGGTCGTAATAAATGATTCGGTTCAAAATTCCTAGCACATAAAGAAGGCCAGGGTTACAACGGCCAAAATGTCGTACAAATGGCGACAAAGATGAGGACAATAGTCCTAATAATGCAAATAGTGAGGAAATTACTAATTAGAATATTGAATATTTTCGATAATTAGTAACATACAAATAACAATCAAACAATATCATGACAATGTTCTTCTATTACTTTGAATATTAAAGTTAATGTCAATGACATAATACATATTTTTAATTACCAAATTTAAAAGTCAGAGAGAATATTGCTACCCATTATTAACTGATTAGGATAAGCCTGAGAACTGAATGCACGGCGCAGTTAATGTTTATTAATGAGAGATGCCGTGGAAAAAATCGATAAAGAGATTTGTTCGAAAGAGTACTGAAATGTTCTCAGCTAAATTTGCTTCTTGTTTTCGTGCCGTGACTCGTCAGGACGTAGGCGATCATGGCCTGCCACATCTTCCAGTCCAGTCAGTCAGTTAAGTGCCATACTTGATACACGCTTGGGCGATCATGTCTTGAAACAAACATGATTGACGAGGTAAAAGATTATCCTGTAGTAGGTTGCCATTGCTTTCTGCGGTAGACTAGTTACCGACCAAAGCTATAGAACCGATTCTGTCCTGTTATTTAACCCATAACTGGAAGGAAGAGACGGATTAATACCTTTCCCAAGGGTATTTGCACGTAAGTGAATGCAATGAATTCGGCTGGAATTCGAACTCGGCTCGCCGGTTTCTCGTTCCGAGCCGATATCCAATGCTCCACAACACACATCCTTTATAGTTCTTAATAAGCATATTGTTATTGTTATTCCTCTCAAACACTGTTTATCATACATTTACTCAAACTCAACAATTATTTTAGGCGATTATTTTCTCTATTATTTTTACCGTAATCTCTCCTGTGAATATCAGATTTTACATGCCTCCACTTTCTCATTAGCTACCCCAGAACTGTCTCTTCTGGATGTTAAGTGTAAAATTCTTTGTTGTTTCTATTTTCTCTAAAACCTTGTCGTTGCTATCATATTCGGTTAAGTGTATCCTCAGCGTCTTTCTGTAGAATCGAGAATTCTGTTGCTTCAAGACTTTCCTTCATGTTTGCGGGTATTGTCTAGCATTCACTGCCTTACAGGAGCACAGATATGACGTAACAGTTCAATATAGTTTATTTAGAAAATGACGAGACGCTGAAAATTTAAATTTAAATATTTTTAGATATTTCAAGGAATGTAGCCAAGCTGACTTAATTCTCCTTCGTTATGTTAGTTTGTCTGTTTATTTTATCGCTTTTATTAATAAGTATCGGACACTTTTAAAACAGGACAGCTGTCAAGAATGGTGAAGTGTTAGAAGAATCTGGAAGCAAATTTACCGGGGATGATCTTTGAATAAACTTTCACCTTAGGTGTTTTCTCTTTTCATTAAATGATATTATTTTATAAATGATTTTTTTCTGTCTCTTAATACTCTGCTTTGCTTTTGGAGAGCATTTTGGCCATCCGTCTTCGTATGTGTGTACCGTCCTCTATTTGTACCCTTCCCTCGAATTTTGGGGACTTATAAAACTGAATTTCAGTTACCATTTTTTAAAAGAGTTCATATTGCTTTTTGTATTTGTTTAATTTTAGCATCGCCGATATACAATTTGCATTTTAGGCTCATCCTTCTGATGATCATCATACATTCTGTCTTCCTGTAAAATTCTGTTGATTACTCAGTGAAATACTGATTTCTTCAAGTGAGTCACGCCGAAGACTTTTCAGCACCTCCTCGTGTATATTTTTCTTATTCAGCAAAATATGTGATTAGACTCGGTCTCTCCTCAGATAACCGTTACAAATGATTAGTTTGCAGATCAATATGCACACGTGCTTTTTCCGATCGTTAAAAATCAATACCATTAATGTGTAAAAAAATGAGAGTCGTTTGACTGATTCATTAAAGCTAAAGAATTTACCACACACAGGCACGCGTGTCTGTATAGCCCTGGGTGTTTTCAGATAGATAGAGAGAGCGAGGGAGAAAGACTTCCACGTTACGAAGTTATGCAAGCTAGTTTCTCATATTAAATCCTTCGGTGAGTTCAATCCTTTAAGGGTAGGTGACCACACTGAGGGTTTAACAACTAAAATTTACCCTCACTCTCTCTCTCTCTCTCTCTCTCTCTCTCTCTCTAAATATATATATTATATATATATATTATTGGGAGTGTATAATGATAATATACACGCTACAAAGTCTGCATTCTTCTACCGAGCGCCCATAGCCCAGAGGTAGAATCGCCGACTGACGCCAATGCGGTCGGGTTTCAGTCCTGGGTTAAAAGCAATCGGAGTCTAACCGTACTGATGAACTGTGATACGGCAAAACAGATCTGTCTGCGGATGACTATATACATTTATATTTTAGAATATGTACGAAATACAATCCACTACAAAATTGTAGATTTTGTTTTGACATTGAAGGAGCAATGTCTCATCAGATAGTTGGTCTAATTTTATTATGACCAAAAACTAAGTAGCTAAACAATCAATATATATATATATATATATATATATATATATATATATATATATATATTTTAATCATATCACCCCGGGCAAGGCGGTAAGGCCACTGGTGTGCAGGGGGCTACGTAAGAGTGAAAAGATTGGAAAAGAGAAAGCCGGAAACCACATCCTAAACAGGAACAATGGACGAGCCTCTACACCTGTACAATAGACGTGGGTGGAGTGTGAACCGGGCCAGAGTTTAGTCTATCTACTCCAATTGAAAAAAAAAACGGCAAAAGAAAAGAGTGAAAAGATTGGAAAAGAGAAAGCCAGAAACCACATCCTAAACAGGGAACAAGGGATGAGCCTCTACACCTGTTCAATAGACGTGGGTGGAGTGTGAACCGGGCCAGAGTTTAGTCTATCTACTCCAATTGAAAAAAAAAACGGCAAAAGAAAAGAGTGAAAAGATTGGAAAAGAGAAAGCCAGAAACCACATCCTAAACAGGGAACAAGGGATGAGCCTCTACACCTGTTCAATAGACGTGGGTGGAGTGTGAACCGGGCCAGAGTTTAGTCTATCTACTCCAATTGAAAAAAAAAAAACGGCAAAAGAAAAGAGTGAATAGATTGGAAAAGAGAAAGCCAGAAACCACATCCTAAACAGGGAACAAGGGATGAGCCTCTACACCTGTTCAATAGACGTGGGTGGAGTGTGAACCGGGCCAGAGTTTAGTCTATCTACTCCAATTGAAAAAAAAAAACGGCAAAAGAAAAGAGTGAAAAGATTGGAAAAGAGAAAGCCAGAAACCACATCCTAAACAGGGAACAAGGGATGAGCCTCTACACCTGTTCAATAGACGTGGGTGGAGTGTGAACCGGGCCAGAGTTTAGTCTATCTATTCCAATTGAAAAAAAAAAACGGCAAAAGAAAAGAGTGAATAGATTGGAAAAGAGAAAGCCAGAAACCACATCCTAAACAGGGAACAAGGGATGAGCCTCTACACCTGTTCAATAGACGTGGGTGGAGTGTGAACCGGGCCAGAGTTTAGTCTATCTACTCCAATTGAAAAAAAAAACGGCAAAAGAAAAGAGTGAAAAGATTGGAAAAGAGAAAGCCAGAAACCACATCCTAAACAGGGAACAAGGGATGAGCCTCTACACCTGTTCAATAGACGTGGGTGGAGTGTGAACCGGGCCAGATTTTAGTCTATCTACTCCAATTGAAAAAAAACGGCAAAAGAAAAGAGTGAATAGATTGGAAAAGAGAAAGCCAGAAACCACATCCTAAACAGGGAACAAGGGATGAGCCTCTTAACCTGTTCATATATATAGTTTTTGTGCAAAAGGACTTGTCACTTTAACTGAACAGGTTCATGCTGACTTCGAAGTTTCGTGTGGACATTTTTATGGTGCCATCACTCATCCAAGCCACCTGGATTTCTTGGTGTTGCTTCTCGGCTTTTTTTTTAATTTTATTTTTGATATTTTATTAGGTTGGTCTTGTTTGCAACTGATTGAACAAACCAACTAAAAAACAGAAATTTAGCGGTCACCCATTCAGTATAGAATAATTAAGCGGATATCCACTCACGTGTATATTAAAAAGCAATAAAAAAGCATTAAAAAGAAATCAAACACCTGTACAATAAAAAGAAAAAGAAAACGAACCAACGGCAAGAAGAGCTCTGCTTAACCGTTCTACCATCTATTTATAGAAGCCCGTCGGCTAGGTTGTGCGATACTTTCTCTGTCTATCTAGCTTTCAGTCTCCAGTGTGAGTATCTAATTTTCCAAGCGTTCTTTCCTCATTGTGTTCCTTAAAAAATTTAAATTTCTGATGTTAAGCATAAATGCTTTTTCGTTTCCATGTTCTCTAAAATATCGTCGTGGCACGCATACTCAATTCATGGTATTCTCAGTGTTATTCCGCAAACAACATTTCTGTCGCTTCAAGTTTCTTCTTCATCTGTGACGAGATTGTTCAGCATTCGCTGTTATACAGCAGGACTGATATTACGTAATAGTTCAGTACACTTGTTTTTGTTTCTTACGAAATTTAAAAGAACAAAGCTTCAAAAAGAACATATATATTTAAAAAAAAAATAGATGGAAAACATAACTCTGACATTTCACTGATCCTGCATTTCATGAATAACATTTTAATTCAGCAACTACATTGTCATCTAGATCCCACCCTTTTACCATTTAAATAGTTCAATATAACCGTTGAAATATAACCGTCGAAATATAACCGTTGAAATAGTTCAATATAACCGCCTTTTCTAGTCTAAGTTTCTTTTATCACACTTCCCACCCATGGAACTCCTCTCCGTTTACTTGCTTCACCAATAGCTACATTTTCCAAAAGTTTAAATGCAACGTCATCTTCTATGTTCTTGAATATTATCCATCTTTAATCCTGTCTTTGACACACCCTCTACTCTGTTATTTCTCTCACTGTAACCTACTGCACTAGTGGCTTGGAGTAAAATGATTAAATGAAAAAAATTCTTATATATTCATTCAACATAAATTATCAATTGGATTTATATACGGACCATTGACTTGACACGTGATGAGTTGATATGTCTTCTGAAAAATAACTACAATATATTCAGCGTGTAATCGACGAATTCTGAAACATGTCTATAATATCAATAATACCTTGTGCTATGACTGTAAAATAAGCCATTGCTAATTTTACTGTCTTGTACTTTTATATCCTACAAACAACCTCGTACATAAATATATGTGTGAATTCACATTTTCAAAAGAATTATCTTCATACGAGTGGCCCCTTGCTGTCAAAAATCAAGGTAAGATATTTATATAAAAAAAATGACGGCAACACATTTATTGATGTACCTACTGTTGAGTTTCGTAGAGATAAAACTGGCTAGCCACATGTTGAAATTAAGACTGAAAAAATAGAAAAAAACCTGATATAACATAGAGTATAGTAAACAAAGAAGCCAAATCCTAAAATGGTGGTTTTCAGATTGTATCAAGAGGAAAAGTTAGCTATTATGCAATTTCCAGAATAAAAATTACTGAATGAATAATTAGAAGTAATGTGCAAATGTAATCACACCTATAAGTACATATTGAGTTCATACAAACATGGTTGAAAGTGTTTTAAATTCTTTAAGTAACCCCTCTCTAGTTTTGAAAATTTTCGATTATTTAAAAGATCTAGTCGCATGTTTGAAAAACGCAGAATTAGTTATTATATATCGGCTGAAGATATCGAAAGGTTAAAACCTAGGTCGCGGTAATAACTCATTTTCAAAGGAGGTATATATATATATATATATATATATATATATAGAGAGAGAGAGAGAGAGAGAGAGAGAGAGAGAGAATCTAGGCAATTTATGCTTAGACGAAAAGATTAGAATTATCAAATTCAGAGAATCTAACCAATTATTAAATCAGAGAAATGAAATAATTTTCAAATGTCGTCATAAAATAAATTCAAACTGTCTAACACATAAAATCTTAGAATCACCCCGTTCCGACACACTTGCCATCTCTCTCACATTTGTGTGGATCATCCGTGGAGGATTTTACTGGCCAAAGAAGTGAGAATAAGGACCTACCATACCATGGGTTGACACGCCATTCTAAGTACACAATGGCTTTATATTATTGATATACGAAGTTTTAAAAGAAATATCCTATCATGAACTATGTAATTGGAAATGAGTTCACTATAATGACTTCGACATAAATATTTCACATGTATTTATTAATGTAAGGATGTTTCGTTAAAATAGCACCGTTCGAAAATCCAGGTTTCTTACCTTGATCAATACAGGTTTGTGGCTCATCAGAATATATCAATTTCATCCAATCAATCACGCCTTATGGTGATTTTCTAAGCGGTGCTTAGATGTGTTGCAAGTCCGAAAAAATGAGGCACCTAGTGAGGAATAAATTTACCACTTATTTGCAATTGTTCTAGTGAGACAATGTAGGTGTAGGTGCCAAAACGATTGTCTACGCGTAGCTTATATGTTGCACCAGGCCGGATGTATGCGTCACCTAGTGAGGATCAAACTCACTACTCAATTGTTTCTAGCAAGACAAGATTGTAACTATTACAGTAAGTTGATATTTCTAAACGATTTTCTAAGTGTAGCTTAGATGTGACACAGAGCCGAATGTGTGGGGCGCCCAGTGAGTTGATTTTCTAAGCGCTACTTAAATGTGGCACAAGCCCAAAAGTATGTGCTACACAATGAGGATCGGACTTACTTGTAATAGGTTCTAACAAAACAAGCTTTCTACCCAATATATCACGTCTAGGTGCTCAAATGATTTTCTAAGCATAGCTTAGTTGTGGCACAAACTGAATCAAATTCACATAGTCACTGATTTACGTTTGATTTTTTTTAAATTAAATCTACTTTCATTTTATCGATTTGTCACAGTTTCCCCACAGATAATGCCACTTGTTTGGGGACGTATTTTTTTCTGTCCGTCACTTAAACTTCTGATTCTGTCAAAGAGCCGACTGAGAGCATTCAATCAATCAATCAGTTAAACGTCTTACGTGATATACGCTTGAGCTGACTGGCCAAATGATTTTGTCACAATAGCTTGCCATTATTTTCTGTGGTAGGCTGGTTACCAAACAAGGCTGTGGGACCCAATCTGTTCTGTTATTTAACCCATAACTGAAGAGAAGAGATGGATTAATACATTTCCCAAGGGTATTTGCGCGTACGTGAATGCAAGGAATTCAACTGGAATTCGAACTCAGCACTTCGATTTCTCGTTCCAAACCGATATCCACTGCACCACAAAACACATCCTTGTATATAACACAAGGCCGGTTTAATAAACATTAACCATCTCCCAATAGCTTCACATTCCTTTGCATAATGATAGTATGAAGAATTACATGCGAGCCTATAGCAGATAAACATACAGAATTAATAACAAATTCAAAATGTTGTTTAGCTTATCAGTTAGTTAAGTGCCATATATGATACATACTTGGGTGAATATGTCTCTTTCTATCCATGACTGACGAGGTAGAATATTTTCTCATAATAGATTGCCATTTCTTTCTGCGGTAAACTGATTGCCAGCCAAGGCTATAGAACTCAATATGTCCTGTGATTAAACCCATAACTGAAAACATAAGAGAAAAGACTGATTAATACGTTTCCCAAGGGTATTTGCGCATAAGTGAATGCAATGAATTCAACTGGAATTTGAACTTGGCTCCGCGATTTCTCGTCCCGAGCCGATATCCACTTCACCACAACGCACATCCTTGTATATAACACAAGGCCATTATAATAAACATTAACCATCTCCCAATAGCTTCACATTCACTCGTATAATGATAGTATGAAGAATTGCATGTGAGCCTATAGCAGATGAACATACAGAATTAATAATTAAGTGGCATACATGATACACACTTGGGTGATCATGTCTCTTTCAATCCACGACTGACTAGGCAGAAGATTTTCTCATAATAAATTGCCAGTTCCTTCTGCGGTAGACTGTTTGCCAGCCAAGGCTATAGAACCCAATCTGTTTTGTTATTTAACCCATAACTGGAGAGATTAGACAGATTAATACCTTTCTCAAGGGTATTTGCTCGTAAGTGAATGCAAAGAATTCGACTGGAATTCGAACTCGGCTCCTCGATTTCTCGTTCCGAGCCGATATCTACTTCACCACAACGCGCATTTGATATATGTGCGAAACAATGCCTTAGATTTCCGTCTAAAACAGATTTATAATCCATGTTATTAATTGAGTCGATTTGAATCTCTATTGGTGAAGCCATGTTTTCTCTCAATAAAACTCAGCTCTTTAAGGTCCTTTTCAACTGCAGTCGAATTCATATATTTGAAATCCTGCTGGTAGTCATACAAGTAATTTAAGACTGTTTGAGATATATTGAACCAAACCATGATGTTTAACAATTATGCAAAACATGGTTCTATATCATATATCTTAATTTATCTGCTAAGGCTGAAACACAATCTTAAAGTTTGGGACTCAGAGGCTCAATTCAACATCTGAAGATTGCGTTGTGCATTAAATTCCGTGCTACCGATGAGGAAAAGATCTATTTTTATTAATATTAATTAATGTGTATATATGTGTGTGTATTTGTGTGCAGGTGCAAATATAAATAATTGTAGCAGTGTAACTATACACAATAAAAACAATCTGCAAAAAGAATAAGAATGAAAAAGTATTTAAACTTATAATTGGCATGGTTAATTTTCAACATGTCCGTCATCATTACTCGTAAAAACGGTAATATGATTTAGTAGTTCTCAGAAAATGTTAGCAATTTATTTTCAGTAACAGCTTCAATCACATCAATTATTTTAGGTTATAATTCCTTTAATGATTAGAGGTTTAGTTAAATAAACATTCTTCTTCTTCTTCTTCTTCTTCTTCTTCTTCTTCTTCTTCTTCTTCAATGTGCCTTTCAGGACGTAGGCGATCATGGTCTTCCACATCTATCCTATCCCTGGTGGCTCTTAGAATGCTTTCTTCTGTTACACCACGCAACCTCCATTCTGCCATCCACCCACTCAGACCCATCAAGTATGTATTTTTTTTAATCGTTTCACCTCGAGCAAGGCATTCCACTGCCACTATAGCGCAGGGGGTTGCATAGGGTCGGGGAAGTGATGGGAAAGGATGGTTAGATATAGGAAATGTTAGAAGGAGGGTGATAGACGGGTAAGGGTACTGAGAATGAGGATTGGTTAGATGGGGAGAGTTATACACTGCTTACTCCTGTCTATCTTACACTTTAGCTGGCCTGTGAGTATGAGATTCCCTAAGTACTCCTTCCTCATTGCATGTCCAAGGAACTGTCTTTTCCTGATTACTTTCACATATCCGTATGGAAAAAATCTAATAGAGTTGAACTGCAATCTTTGAAATTTTAAGAAACTGAAAAATGTCATTCTCAAATTTGAATATATTGTAAAAAATGATCACCAAAAAAAAAATAATAAATAAATTTTGCGAAGACAAACAATTAGACTTATCAAGCTTTCTTAACAACTTACAGATTCTTTGTATAACGTATAGTAACAAAATTACAAGTATTTGTAATTGCACACGAATCTGATGAACACATTATATATATATATATATATATATATATATATATATATATATATATATATATAAAGTGTGTGTGTGTGTGTGTGTGTGTGTGTGTGTGTCTTTTATCTGGTACAAAGTTTTTCCGGCAGAAATTTTGTACCAGATGGAGGATATATTGTAAGGTGTGATAATATGAGCTAATTAAACGCATTGAAATGAGCTATAGTTTATAACCAATTGAAATGACGTGTTGAGTTTTCCTTTATAAATTATATATATATATATATATATATATATATATATATTACAAGTTGTACAAACTAGCTTGTATTATAAACTTATATATATATATATATATAAGTTTATAATATAAGCTAGTTTGTACAACTTGTAAGATATATATTTAGATAGATAGATAGATAGATAGATAGATGGGGGAGCGAGAGAAGAGGTGTGTGTGTGTGTGTGTGTGTGTGTGTGTGTGTGTGTGTGTGTGTGTGTGTGTGTGTGTGTGTGTGTGTGTAAAACTGTCTGGAAATAATTATATGAATCTCCACAAATAAAACATGCAAATTTCAAATATTGGTCAAACACCATAACCCACTTTGTTATATTTTAAAGTAGATGAAAAAGAAATTCGATTTTCGAATCAATTTACAGATATATGCTCTCAGTTCATGAATAGATGCAAATTCGTAAAGATCACACTTCCATAAGTTTCGGGGTTTTGCCTTCATTCAATAAAAATGCAAAGTGTAGGAATTAATAATTACAAGGCGTTCATTTTGGTTGTAAAATATGAATTACCAAGTTTTACATTGAAAATACTTGATTTTTTAAATAATACGCACATTTATATATAATCTTCTCTATTCCCATTTTATTCTGATATTTCACTTTGTCTTCAAACAATCACTTAATATTAGGGAGGCATGAATTCATCCCCACCATAGGGCTCTTCGTTAACTAGTATGACTTGTATCTGTAAAAATAATTGCTATTCTCAAGAAATGTTGATGTGAAAATATCATTATTCTTCAAATCAAAAATATATTTCAGTCAAAGTAACATAAAAACTATTGAAAAATAAATGATAATTAAACAATTACTTATGTTTTACTTGGATTTTTATTTCATCCTAGCATTCTATTCTACCTTCTTTCTATTTGATTTTCAGTTCTATTTTATTTAAGTCTTCTTCTTCAGCTTCATTCAGATTTCATTCCAGCATTCTGTTTCATTTTAAGTCCTATTTCATTCTAGTAATCTTTTCCGTCTTGTCCTATTACATACAAGCATTTAATTCTGTCTTAATTCTTTTTTTTTAAAGTCTATTAATACCAGCATTCTATTACAACTCATTTCCTATTTCATACCAGCATCTTATTCTAGCTTAAAGCGTTTTTCATTCCAGCATTCTGTTTCGTCTTAATTTCTATTTTATTCCAGCCTACTATTCCATCTTAATTTTTATTTCAGTCTGAAATTATATTCTGTTTTTATTCCTAACATAGCATTTTTATTCCTAACATAGTTATTATATACTAATATTCTATTATGTCTCAATTCCTATTTCATACCAGCATTCTATTGCGGCTTAAATCATTTTTCATTCCAGAATTCTGTTCCGTCTTAATTCCTATTTATTCTCGTACATATTCCCTCTTAAATCTCATTCCATTCCAGCATTCTATTCCGTCTAAATTCGTATTTCATTTCAGCATTCTATTCCATCTTAATTGATATTTCATTCGTGCTATCCTGTTTAGTTCCATTTCTGTCCAACATTCTGATCCATCTTAATTCCTATTTAATTCCCGCATTCTATTCCGTCTTAATTCGTATTTCCTACCAACATTATATTACGCCCAAATTCCTATTTCATTCTAGCATTCTATTCCGTCTTATTTCTTATTTTATTCTAGCATTCTATTCCAGCATTCTATATCGTAATTTCTCTGTCCTTACACCATTCTGTTAGGTCTAAATTACTATTTCATTTAAGCATTCTATTCCTTCTCGATTCCTATTTATTTCTAACATAAAATGTTCTCTTCTCTTTTTTAAACTGCCTTTTTTTTGTTCAGTTCATTTTTTAAACGTAAGCAACGCAGAATCTCAATTAGATTTTAATCTGGAGTTTGAATCATGAAAATGCAGAATCAGTAATGTTGGCTTTTTCAAATGACAACTTTAAGATTCATTACGAAATTGGATACAATGGAAATTCTGAAAATGATGAGAAAAAATATGATTTTGGGGAGAAATTTGCATATGTCTCAGCACTTTACCTTAAATAGATGTTGAATTAGGATTCCTCATCAATTTTTTATTTCTGACGAAAGGATATTTCATGGTTACTTTTGCTCTCATTGCGAGTTTTTTTTTGTTTTTGTAAAACGTGATGTTGGTGACGTCATGCATGTCCTGTTACTGTTTCTTCTTTCCAACACTGCACTAGGAGCATGAATATGTTCAAACATTTACAACTAGAACACGCTATGTCACATACATAAGATCAAAAAGTCCGTATTTCATTCGAATTCCATACGCAAGAAGAAAGTTGAAAACAGAAAACTTTTTTTTCTGAGAACCGCTCATCTGTGGAAGAGTCTCTGACCATTACAATCTTAACCTCTGCAAGACAAAGCTAAACCTCTATATATACTAAATATTCTCATAATCTACAACATACTTTCTACTTTTAAGTCACCTGAAACAGACTCTAAGAGAGCAAGCTTTGTGATACATGAAACAAATGCTTTATGAAGAAATGGAAGTTAAAAATCAGAATATTCCTTCCTACAGCATCAACGAGTTCCATCTACAAGAAACATACAAAACAAATTAACGATAAAAAAGCATTAACATGATTAGAACAACGTCTGCCAGGTGACAAAAAATGAAAAGCAATTAAACTGAAATAATAAATGATAGATAAGAGACACTGGAGTTAGAAACGTCTCTTCAACAAGATATAAAATTACGTATTCTTTACCTTATCATTTAAAGTAAACATGATGTACTTACTTATATATATATATATTGTTTTTCTTTAATCCGAAGTGGAAGAGTAGGAAGGTAAATTCCAAGAACCTGATCCTAATCAATATTTAAAATTTTTAACATTAAAAAGTGATGCAGGCAGAGAGCTCAATGTATTAAGAATACAGAGCCAATATAAATTAGAGAAAATTTTCAAAATTCAAAGGTGTCGGATGTACATTTCGACATAGGATCTCTAATAGAGATTCTACGAATATATGTATAGGATGTGTATAGGATCCTATGTATATATACTGTATATATATAGGATGTGTATAGGATCATTAATAGAGATTCTACGAATATATGTATATATATATATTTTTTTTTTCACTAATATTTTTTTCTCTAAGATTTTTTCTCTAATAATTTTTAAACTGATAACTTCCTGTAATTGTCATTTAGCTCTCTTCTACCTAAAAGGTTTAATCAAATAAACTTAAATAAAAAATTTTTAAAATCTTATATTGAAACCCATTCCTTCTCGCCTAAATACACCTCTTCAAACAGCCCAAAATCTTAACCTTAAAAAAGTAATTTAACTCATTTAGTTGTCTATCTTTATAAAATATGAAATCCTATTCCTCCCCTTCCTAAATATACTGTTTCAACACCCTGTAACCCCGCGTCTACCAGCTCTGTCCTTTTCTACTTTGTGACAGTTCTTAACCTAAAACCCCTCCACACTCTACCCCAGGGCCTTCGCCATTTGGAAAAAAACAATGTCTCTGACGTGACGTAGAATCTCTATTAGAGATCCTGTGTCGAAATGTACATCCGACACCTTTGAATTTTGAAAATTTTCTCTAATATATATATATATATATATATATATATACTGCGTTGGGCAAATTATTGTCATTTGTTTTATTTCGTACATGTGATTTGTTTGTTTTATTTTGTCGACGGCACAGTATAATAGGATCAGTTGGGCACCGTTTGTGAGAAAAAAAAACACCATGACGTGAATCACATCACCAGAAATTTGGAAACGGCATGCTGTACTGCTAATACAAACTTTGCAGAATATTTCAGCGTCATATTGCAGGGAATTCTGACAGAATTGGATGAGCCTATTCGAAATACAAAGATACCGCAGCTTGGAAAACTCGCTCTTATCCCGAATTTGATGGTGAGGATCTGATACTCAAAACGGAAACATTCATCGACTGCACTGAGGAGAAAGTGATGCCCTTGTTCAAGAAGATGACTTCTGGAAGAACCTGTATTTGGTAACAGGACACTGCACCATGCCACAAGCCATGGCTATCAGACAATTTCTGCAACCACATCATCCTTTACATCCGACCACCTAACTCCCTTGATTATTATGTATGGGATGCAGGTGATCGAGAGAGCAACAAAAATCTTTGTAACAATATTGAACTGATGGCAAGGATTATGGCAGCATTCACTAACTTAAGTAAGGAGATTATCCAGAATTGTTGCAGGAGATTCCAAAATTGTCTGTAGGCCTTAGTTGAAGCTAATGTTGATTTTATTGAATAAATTTAATCTTTAGTCGTTCAAGTTATCTGTTAAAATATGATGCCAACGTTATTTTCCTTTTCCAATAATTTACACGACAATTTAACCATCGAACTACATACACACACACACACATATATATATATATATATATATATATATATATATATATATATATGGTTTTAAGTTATGCTATATTTATGGGTTAAAGCACTCAATATCAGGGGCAGAGCATATGTAAATATACTAGTGGAAATTGATGTAACCAGAGGCGACAGTCGCTTTCTTGTTGAACACAATCATCAGGTTATGTGCTTTGCGTTTTTTCTCGATTTTCTATATATACAGTGATGTATTGTAGGTGGTTAATTGCAATGTGGGTAGTCTGTTGTATTATTCGAACGGTTATTTTGTCAGCATTGTTTGTACATTTGTTTATCATTTGCTTATCTATTTGTTCGGATTAGTTTATTTTAACTGCTTTTGTTTATTTGATTTATTTTATACATTTTCATTTATTCTTGTTCGTTTTCAGTTTTAGATTTTAAGTAGCGTAGTAAAAATTGTTTTTGTGTCTGCATTTTGTGAGGAGTTCTGAGCGTTTATTTAGTACTGTATTTTGGTCTGGGAAGCCAATTATAGATTATTTTTTATCGTGGAGAGTTTATAGTTTTGAAGTGATTGTTGAAAGTTGGTTCTTTTTTTCTATTTCATTATATTTTTGGTGTGATTTTTTGTTCTTGTTTTTAAACTCCCGGATATGTTTAGAAAGCATTTTTCTGTTCACGTATTTACTATTTGTAAAGGATTTTTTGTCTGCGTAGTTTGTTTCTCGTATCCTTCAGTTATTCCTATTTTGATTTTTCTTCGTTATCTGCTGATTTTACCGTAGCTTGGTATATAACGTTGTTCTGCAAGCAATTACCTTTTAAGGAACATTCATTCTTTATTTTGCAGTTACTGGTGGGTTTAATTTGTTCAGGTAATATGTTGATTGTTTTCTAGTTGTACTTTTATTTATTGTGTTATTGTCTCGGTGCAACTATAGCTGATTTTTATTGTTTTTTTTTTTACTGTCTTGTGGAGACTGAGGGGTAGGGTTTGTGTATGAGTTTAATGAATATTTTCGTACGTTTAATTTTTAACGTTTGGTTGTATGGTGGGTTGAACCATATGATGTTTCACTTCTTATTAGCTTGTTTTTCTTTTTGTTTTTTGTTTTTTGTTTCTTGTTTTTTTTTGTTTTGTTTTTTGATGTGTGGCGTGTATGACTATCTGCGTTACCTTCACAAATATACGAGGTATTCGCAGTAACTTTAATAGTGTAGAATCTTTCCTTCTAACTAACTCACCCGATATCTTAGCTATATATGAGACTAACCTTGACCCTTCTATCCCCTCTTCAGAGCTGTTCGTTCCTGGTTACCTTCCTCTCTTCAGGAAGGACTCCAATGTCCATATGCATGGGCTTGGTGTATATGTCAGCGAACAACTCCCCCTAGCCAGGGTCACAACTCTTGAATCTCTTGATCATTCCTTCATGTGCTTCCGTCTCTCACTTCTAAGCTCGGTTAGCTATCTCTTCTTCCTCTACCGCTCCCCCTCCTCCTCTGACTGTACGGTACTTGATTGCATCTCTACTAATATCGACAGAGCCATTTCTTCTCACCCATCTGCCCATATATTTGTGTTTGGCGATTTTAACGCCCACCACACCAAGTGGCTTGAAAACTCAGCCACCGACCTTGCTGGGATCCGCACCATGCACTTTTCAATAGCCCAAGCTCTAACGCAAGTAGTGGACTTCCCCACGCGTTTCTCTAAAAACCCTAACGGAAGGGACTCTTTACTCGACCTTTGTTTTACCTCCATCCCAGACTCCTGCACTACCAGGCAACTCTGCCCCCTCGGAAACTCTGACCACGCCGTAGTCTCCGTAAATATATCAATCCGCACTAACTCTACCCAAGAAAACCAGACCAGCAGAATATCATACTGCTACCAAAGAGCCGACTGGGACTCGTTCAGGGACTTCCTCTGCGACGTCCCCTGGAACAACGTCTTTGATCTTCCTGTCGAAGACTGTGCCTCCGAAGTCTCCTCTTGGGTTAAGGCTAGCATCGATGCTTTTATCCCTGCCAGAAAATTCCAACTAAAACCAAATTCGTCCCCCTGGTTCTCACCCGCTTGCTCGGCCGCTGTTGCCTACCGGAACCATTTCTTCCGGCTCTATCGAAGCTGCTCGTCGAACCAAAACAGGCGCCTTTTCACCTCAGCACGGAAAAAGTGTAAGAAAGTACTGAACGAAGCCAAGAGGGCGTTTGCTACCAGAATTAGGCAACGCATAGCATCCTCTAAGTTTGGCTCCAAAGATTACTGACGTCTCTGCAAAAGCGTGCTCAGCAGGAACAAGACTTCAATACCCCCACTAATCAATGAATTTAAAGTTCTCACCTCCCCAGCCAACAAGGCTGAATGCTTTGCACGTAGATTCTCAACCAATTCGACACTGGACTCGTTAGGAATACCTACACCAGACTTCCCACCCAGAACTAAAGCTCAACTAAATAACGTCCACATTACACCCTCGCTGGTCGCCAAGATAATTGCGTAACTTGACCCACACAAAGCGAGCGGCGGTGACGGAATCCCAGTCATAGTACTGAAGAAATGTACCCCAGAACTCTCCTCTGTCCTCTCTAAACTCTATAACTTCTGCCTATCTGCTTCCTGCTTTCCTGCCTGTTGGAAGTCCTCCTGCGTAGTCCCTATATTTAAGAATTCTGGCGAACCCTCTAGCCCCGCCAATTACCGTCCTATTAGTCTCCTTCCAATCTTTGGCAAAGTTTTCGAAGCCATTATCAACGCCGAGGTGATTCAGCATCTTATGGCCAACGGGCTTCTCTCTGACAAACAGTATGGGTTTCGCTTCACCAGGTCTACTGCTGATATGCTAACGACCATTATCGAGTCCATATACCAGGCACTTGACAAGAATGGTGAAGCCCGAACTGTTGCCTTGTATATCTCCAAAGCATTCGACAGGGTCTGGCATGCTGGCCTCTTGTGCAAACTGCGGAGCTATGGGATAACTGGACATCTGTTTGACCTCATCCAGTCTTTCCTCTCTAACCGCACATTGAAGGTGGTATTAAATGGGCATGCCTCCCAAAACTACCATACGAACGCGGGCGTCCCTCAAGGTTCTATCCTAGGTCCCACGCTCTTTCTGATCTAATGATCTTCCCGACACCATTAGATCCCAAGTTGGCATGTATGCCGACGACACAACAATCTACTCCCGCATCGATCAGAAACCAGGTCTGGACGACAAAGTGAACCTCGCTGCCGTACTTGAAAGGGACCTCCAATCCGTAGTGGCCTGTGGTAGAAAAATGGTTGGTAAATTTCAATGCCTCTAAAACAAAGCTGTTATCAACTAATCACCATAGACAATCGCATCTACCTCCCATTAGCATGGGACAGGCTAGCCTCCCAGAGAGTAAAATACTACGCCTCCTTGGCCTTACACTCTCGGCGGACCTCAAATGGAATGACTATATTGAATCCATTCCCAAATCTGCTGCTATGAAAGTGGGCTCCCTGTGCAGGGCCCGGAAATTTTTTCCACCTGAATCTATTCTGCACATATACAAATCTACCATCCGCCCGTGTATTGAATATCTGGTCGGGTGCCCCTTGGGCTTCTTGACAAAATACAAAGGAGGATCTGTAACGAGGTTGATACTGACTTGCGTGATGTGGCTTCCCTGTGCCTCTTCTACAAGTACTGTCATGGCTTCTGCTCCGATGAGCTTAGTTCACTGGTGCCACCTAAGCAGGAATTTACACGAGATACTAGATTAGCAACTAGGTCCCACCCTTTTACAGTTAA
>JBBBDQ010000459.1:690000-875000 GCA_037127315.1 Ascarosepion bandense | reverse complement strand
TTCTCATATTAGCACTCGTTGCTAAACCCGGGGAAATGAACGAAAATATTTTCTTTCAATTCTGTACTCACTATCTTACTTTATGCTTTTTCATATTTCTACGCAAGTATTTACCCCCGTACCACCTAACTTTATTTCTTATTGATGTATATGCCCTATATTTTATTGTAATATATTCGCATCGAGATGCAAGAATTTCTGCCACCATTTTAAAACTATCAGATTATGACGACAACAAATAATAAAAACTTTATGAGCAACATAAATAACAATATGACAAATAATAATCTTGGTTATCATGATGATGATGATGATGGAAAAAGTTATGAAATAAACATGATTCCCATAACGACCCCAAGGTTAATGATAACAATAAAGCAATCAATACTGTCAAAATACCTTTAATAAAATAAGAATAATAGCGAAATAATATCTAGAATAACTAAAAGAAAAAAATTAATTTGAATATTGTCGGTATATAATATAGTGAATAAATCTTTCGTCTGTATCATCAACAATAACAAAAATACCATTTATTATTATTATTATTATTTTTATTGCTGTTGTTGTTTCCTTTAGTTTCTGTTCTATACACATTTCCATCCTCGTCCCAGCCAAAGATCTAATGGCTTCATGATTGTTGTTGCGAATCTTCGTCACCAAGTTATGTGTCCTGTTTGGGCCAGAAAGAAGTCACAGAAACAAGAAGGTAGGTTTTACCGATGTATTAGAATAATAAAACATATATACAAATACCAGTGTTAGTAGTCAGCAAAATAGGAGTGTATGTTCGAACAGTATAGTTACGCTGCGTCTCAACTGCCTCTAGACTGCCTCACGACTATCTCACCGCTGCGTCTCCGGAAGTCACACAGGTTAGTAATTATTAAAGGAGGAAGAGTTAATTCACTGTAAATAGGGCACCATAACAATGATATTATCCACTGATCAAAAACCTCAAATTTTACATTGAAAAAATCTTCGAAATGCGTGAGCTATACTTGTGAGTACTTTTCTTATATTTCTTTAAGGCATGAGCTACCAGGAATCACTTCAATAAGTCTATTGCTATCTATTGCAATCAATCTGAGTGCCCCAACTACAACTGGAATTATTGATGTCCTCGTATGCCGCATTTCTTCTTCTTCTTCTTCTTCTTCTTCTTCTTCTTCTTCTTCTTCTTCTTCTTCTTCTTCTTCTTCTTCTTCTTCACACTGCATATTTTGTAACTCTTAGTAAGGCTTGCTTTTTCACCGCCTATTCAGTACCTGTCTTGCCAAGAAACGAAAATTTCATTAAGACTAGAAACAGCAATAACAGTTCGTGAACATAAGAAGTCTATTTTCTTAACAAAAACTGTTTCAAGAGAAAGAAATATTACTTAATTTGCAATCGACAGTAAAGTAAGCTGTTTCGTCAATAAATGTCAAATGTTTCCTGTATTAAAATGGTTGATCTCACTCCAGCGTGACATTAAAAGAAAATAAAATGCTGTCAAATTATATGAGCTTTATTTCTTATTATTTTATGTACTGTGTCCGTTTAGAGAGTATACGATCATGACTCTCCACTGCTTCTTGTCTTTTATAGCAGTGTTTGACTTTATGCTATCTGTCCTACTACCTTTTCTGCAAACACAAGCTCGTTAGATAAGTTATTCTCTGTTTTCCTTTATCCCACATGACTCCAGCGTATCCAGTGAGTGTGAAATTGAACGTGTCTTCTTCCCACTTTATGTGTCCACGAAATTTCGAATATCTCTTTCTTATATTTATATAAGTGTCTGTTTTGTTTGCATTTTCCAAAAATTTACGTCGTTATTCACAAGTTCGGTTCATAGTATTTTCAGCATCTTATTGTAGAACCAGATTTCTTAATATTTGCCTTTTCTTTATCTCTGAGAAGATTGTTCACTGTCATATAGAAGGGCCAATATTATATAACTGTCTAGTAGTTTTTCTTTATTTCTAACGAAATATTTCTATTTCTTTGTTTATCTTTTGAAAGGCAGTTTTCGCTATTCTAATAAGTCTTCACCTAAATAAGCAGAATCTAAAAGTAATGGCGGTATCCATCATTACTGAAGCGTGGGGAATAGACTTAAAAAAGAGCAAAATCATGAGAAGAATTTGAATTCCGAGAATTTTTTATTATCATATCGCCCCAAGCAAGGCAGTTTACTGCCACTGTTGTGCAGGGGGTTTCATAGGAGCAACGTTATGAGAAAGAGTGACAGGTTATAAGAGAAGGATGAAAATACTGATGAGAGTGGAGTGGACGGAGAAAGGAGTATGAGACTGACGATGCACGTTAGTGATATAGGAGATGACGATTGACCTTACATTTAAATTCTTGGAGATGGTAGCTGTCAAGGAAGCAAGTAAATGGAAGGGAATTCCACAGGCGGGAAGTGTGAGAAAAGAAACTGTGGAGTAGAATTTGCGTTTACATTTTATTGGTTTCACATTAAAATGATGAGACCTAGCTGCTAATCATGTGACTCAAGTAAATTCATACATAGGGGACACCAGATTTGAAAACATATAAAGATCAACATAACAAAAATCATTTTGTAGTGATTATTTGTGGAAGGTTCCAGCTGTGAATAGAATTGGAGGACAGACAGGGTACTATAGCTTTGAGTAGTAACCAATCCAAGAGAAGGAAACTCTGAATCTAGGAATCTAGGCCTACGAATCCTGCTACTTCGTAGGCCTAGCCTCTTTAGGCAATGGTGAAAAAAACTTCAAAAACAAATCCACCGAGCATGTAATCTCGAAGAAAAGAATTGTCCCCTACTTATTCAAACCACAACAGACAATATTGTGTACCTCGGGCTTACTACAAACAAAAGACTGGGAGACATCATGGCACCGTGAACCCCTTTGACTTCGGACTATTCGACCATGGGTGTATCACTCACGGCACTATAAAAAACGATTTGTGGAGTGTATTTGTGGAGGATATTGTAGTATTAAGAATATTTGCTGTCACATAAACTCCATCAATAGAAATCAGGTACAACAGTGTAAAAGCTGCAAGAAAGACAAATATACTGCCTGTTAAATCAGAATTATTGATTTTTAGTGAATAATTAATCATTTTCTAGCCATTAATTTACATGCTTCACTGCCATTTTAACAGACAAAGTTGTTCGATAAATCTCCATTCGAATATTTCCAATCAATTATTATTGGTGTATCGATCAATTCAAAATTTCTCTGGTGTTAATCACTTTCCCTATTTCACATTTTCTACGTTCGGAATGTTTGGGATATATGCACGTCATAAAGATGACAGCAACTGTCAACAGTTTCATTAAGCCACAATGTGATTTGTCTACTAATATTTGTCCCAATAAAACTATTTTATTAAGTGTTTTTCATTTTAAATATTTAGAAAGGAGGGCCTATTTTCTGACTGAATTTCAGGGATAAGGAGTTGTCAATGTCTACATGATATGAATTATGGTTTGCATATTGACTTCTGCCATTATTTTTGTTATAATCTCAACTTTTCGGTCGACAGGGTTTTTCCGGTGTTTGTCGATACAAGTAACCACCATGGAATTTCGAACTGAATCCTTTATTCAACACAACCTAGAAAAAAAAAGAAAACAAAACAGGAAATGGCAGCATAGGATATAAATTGTAACAGCAGCAGCTGCGGCAACAGCAGACAGAAAATATGAATATTACCTTTAATTTCTAGCATTACCGATCTTTTCAGAGCCTAGTGTATTAAATCATTACTTTACAAATTTAGTGATATAGTAATTTTGAGTTCAATCGCAGGTTCAAAAAGTACAGATTTAAATTCAGTGGAAACGATGATCGCAATAATGTTTTCTTTCAGTTTAGTATATTTAATGCAAGGCTCAAGAGCTGCTAAAGGTAGAGTATTACTGAGTGAGATTGTTGTAAGGGAGTTAGAAAAAGAAAAAAAATAAGATAATATTCTGAGAATACCTAGGGCATATATCGGTTAACACTATACTTGAAGACGTTAAGATTTTAGTCGTTAGGAAGCATGTTCTCGGGAATCAGTACCACAAAGTGGTAATTCTGAGAAAGAAGCAGTATATTTTTAACATATTCTTTGCCAACCGAATGCAAAGTGGATTTGGGATGATTTGACAGCGTTACATGACGTTGCAGATTGTAGTTGAAAAGCCGATACAACTAAAAAATGTAGCTCATTTGTATATTTACCAATAAAAATAGTGATGAGTAGCGAAAGGCTAGCAAGATTTTATCTTTGGGATATGGATTTTAATTGCCCAAAATGCCAAGTAATCGTTTTTGAACACTCTTAAGACTGGGCAGTGAGGACTCGTCAGAAACAATGATATTCCACTCTTGGTCTGATCCGACTCTTTTAAAGATTTAGGTATTTTCTGGGACCAAGAAAGAGCCGGCAATTCTTTCAGCATATCTAGCGAGGATATGAATGAGTCTCATTTGAGATGTGCGTGTTTTATTGAGGCCCAACAGACAATTGATGCAAAAAGTCTCAACGAAAGTATCATCACTCATCAGGATTGAAGATTTTTTTAGGATCTATTCTGTGTTAAAGAAATATTACTAGTTTGGTTTTAGAAGTTCTGAATACAAGCCAGTCTTTCCTCATGAATATATGAGAGAACAGTTAGATGAGTGATCTGCTGCTAGGCATCGTCATGCAGATATTTCTATGTGCACCTTTATACCATACTTTGCATATGTATATATTTACTGAACAAATGAGAATATTCTTAGGCAAATTGTTTTGTTTTTGTTTTTATTTCTTTTGCATCTTCCAGATTTCTTGCTTGGTTGACTGAATCTATGAATAGGTGAATAATTGCTTGGTTGACTGAATCTATGAATAGGTGAATAATTGCTTGGTTGACTGAATCTATGAACAGGTGAATAATTGCTTGGTTGACTGAATCTATGAATAGGTGAATAATTGCTTGGTTGACTGAATCTATGAATAGGTGAATAATTGCTTGGTTGACTGAATCTATGAATAGGTGAATAATTGCTTGGTTGACTGAATCTATGAATAGGTGAATAATTGCTTGGTTGACTGAATCTATGAACAGGTGAATAATTGCTTGGTTGACTGAATCTATGAACAGGTGAATAATTGCTTGGTTGACTGAATCTATGAACAGGTGAATAATTGCTTGGTTGACTGAATCTATGAATAGGTGAATAATTGCTTGGTTGACTGAATCTATGAATAGGTGAATAATTGCTTGGTTGACTGAATCTATGAATAGGTGAATAATTGCTTGGTTGACTGAATCTATGAACAGGTGAATAATTGCACTTAATTATTTATTACCTGTTTGTTTCATTTTTTATAATCATTTCACCCCAAGCAAGGCAAGATTGTCTCAAGTTAGCAGGGGGTTACAGTGTGAGAAAAACAAGGTACAGAGGGTGCGGAAGAAAGGGTATAAGATAAATGGGATTTAAAGATGTGGATGAGATTTCGTTAGGTGGATGGGATTTAGGGAAATAAAAATAGCAATTGACGTTGCATTTAAAATTTTGGAGATGGTAGCTTGTGACGGAGTTTCAGCGATTGGAGGTGCGACAAAAGAAACTGTTAGAAAGGACATGAGGGTCAATTTACTTAAGCATCAGAATATTTCGGTTTCAAAAATTTGCAAATACAATTGCATCACTACTTTTGTTTTTTATTTAATGGATTTAATTATTTCAAACTAGCAGTATAGCCTGGCGTTGTTCGGGTATAATGAAAGCTTTAAAACTAATCCATGGACCTGGAGCTCAGACTCTTTGGACGTTGGCATGAAAGACTAAAAAGCAATAGTTGTTTCCATTTAAAGCGAAACCGTAAACTGAAAGAAAAATGAATAGATGTAAGTCAAATTTTGATTTCCTGGTATCGATATCAAATAAGCTTTTTTGTCGTAAACTGAATTTTGAAGGCTAAATAAGTCCTCTGAGTAAATGGTATCATGGCTGAGACTAAGAACTACAATTATACCTACTTAGAGTCAAACCCGAAGCAAAAACTAAAATAAAAGGGCTGAAAAACTGATTTTGATCAGACCCGGTATATTGCCTTTCATATATATATATTATCGATTTTCTGAACTATTGTAAGAAGAGGAACCTTGAAACTTCTTAATATCGTTTCTTATGTCTTTGTCTATGAGTGTATCAAATTTGATTAAAATCAGACCACTCCTTCTATAACCCGATTTTTTCGATTTTCGATGTTCGATTTTCGATATTTATCGGGGGTACCTCGACACAAAACCAAGCTAAGAACACTTGAAGATGCTTATAGTACAACTGTGTAAATTTTCAAGGAAATCAGTTCAGCCGTTTTGGAGTCTATAGGTAACGGATACACACACAGAGACACACACACACACACACACACAGACAAAGTTCCATTTATAAATAAGTTTAGATACAAATGCAATGCATCATTCAGCCCAAATAAACCAGAATCGGTTTGAAGATCTTGTTTTCTCAGCATGAGCTAACCCATGTATTAGGATGTGAAATTAGAATGGAATGTGGGGAATAGATTAATAAATTCAAAGCACTGTAGTAGTCTGAAAATAACAGCTCAATATCTCGAAACAACTTGTGGAATTGGTGCCATATTGAGACTTAAATACCTAGGTGTATGAATCAGTTATAACAAATTTAGTATAAGATATAAAGAAATTGAACATAGAATATGCTGTTCTAGATGTAGTTTTACTCAAAACGGCAATTGTTACAAAAACAGTAGATGAAAACTCAACTCATGTTCTTAAATAGCTTTGGTTAGATCATAAGACACTGATCATGCAGGTATTTATAAATGCGCTCATGAGAGTTACTGAAGAATCAAATTATTAATATAAAGCAGAAAGTATAATAAGAAAGGAAAACCTTGGGTACGCTTATAATGATCTCATGTGCTTCAGAAGTCTTGGTATTAACAAAGGCCTATCCGAGAGAAAAGACTTGAAATCTGAGAACACTCTTCCAGAGATTCCACACATTTTTTTAATTACTCCACCCCATGCGATGCGGTAAAGCCAATAAGACACAAGGTGTTATTAAGTGTAAAAGAATAAGAAAAAGCATTATTAAAGCGCAAGAAAAAATAGAAGTGTTATCAAGAAGACAGTAGATGACAATGTGATTGCATTTAATTTTTAAGATCAAAGTTGGCTGAAAAGCATGGAACTGGAAGCGTGTTCAACACGGAAGAAGAGCGAGAAAAATGTTAGCATAGAACTTATAGTTAAAAATAACCAACTCATCTGTTAATTAATGGAACTTTGCCACCAAAACCACAAATGCCGTCTATCCTTAACACGAGTTGAGAGGAACACAGACGAGGCTTGGCCGAAGGGTAGAGTTTCTTCTTGGGAAAAGCAGACAAGTGCTCCACCCTGCATATGCAGGAATTACGAGAAATTTTTCCGAACGTACGCGATCAGAAACACCACACTTAAAAATCAACAATGTGTACCATCCTGCCTTTGCGAGAAAGATCGGATAAATACTAAGACCATGCCACCAAGCTAAAAACTCATAAAATCTAGCGAACAGTTACCATGAAAGTATTTATAGAAAAGGCATGGGAAAGCAAATATATATTATTTACTAATTTAAATGAAGTAACATAAAATTGTAATAAAAGCAGATGAAACCATATAAATATATAAACAATAATAAAACACGATAGAAAACACAGAAAAGTGTTGGGGATTCCGGAGGAGAAACCGCAAAAAAAAAAAAAAAAAAACAGGTATGGAGATAAAAAAAGTAGGTTATATTGAACGTAATATGCAAACTGAAACGCGGGTTAGTCAATTCAGGAATACTATTAGTAGAAATAAGTATATATAAGTCTTGAAGTGAAATCGTTAGAAAAAGTATGTCCGGGCAACACTTTGGTATCTATCGGAACTCATCGATTACTCTCCACTGTAAACCTACAACTACAACTGAGATTCCAGATCAGCTGTTCTCTCTATGGCAGGATTATATGTACACTCAGTCGAGTCCGTTATCATATACAAAAAGGGGAGATCCCACAACAAGAAGATTCATTACAGCTGTGAGAAAGTGACTGAAGCTGCGATGCCAGTTCACGACCAATAACAGATTATCAATTTCTGTTCAATCAGAATATAAAAAATACATGGTTACCATTTTAAGAAAATTAATTCAAGAAATTTTAAAGCTAATATTTTATTTTATACGAGTCGATTTTCCTTTTAACTCGCAAGAAGTCTTCAACGTCGTCCAATATCTAAACTAAGCGATTACATTTGAATGGAAAGTATATATAACGAGTTACGGATTATCGATTTATGATTCATAACAGTGTCCAAGATGTAATTCACTGATTCATCGTCTAAAGAGTTTAGTGTCTAAAGTCGTCGCCACTTATATGAATAATTGATTTCAATAAGGCTCTATGTGCTCTAATTTACAAAATGGCTACATTTTTGTGTATTAGTAGATATTGATATCGGACACTCCGTGCAAAATATGAGTTTTAAGTGGAACACTGATTTTAAAACTATAAAGATTTATGGTTATATAATTTGATGAGAAATGGAAAATGTGAGAGTTTCAAGCCTACGAGTTTTACTAAAATGCACGTTGAAAAAAAATCATTTGAGGTCGGAAAGTAAATATTTCAAAACGAAGAAGGAAGATATTCTTGTCGTATGGTTTCAATGGTCTAACGCCTATTCTTTCTTTCTTTCTTTTTTCTTCATTTCTTTCTTTCCTTTTTTTTTTTGTTCCGTCTTTCTGTCTTAGTTCGTGAATTTGTCTTCTCTATATTTAAAATTCTGTGACTTCCATTAGTCCGTACGTCATATCTTCTAAAGTAGCCGTACATTTAGCAACCGAAACCAAATTTAGGGAGAAGTGCAAAGTACAGTTGGTTTTACTAGGTTGTATAGCTTAGTACAATAAATCTTCATTAATTTTCTTTAAGTTTCTTCATTCTATTTCACCCCTAGTAACACCTTGCGTCTTAATGATATTATCGTCTTTCTAGGGGTAAAGTTCGCTTGTGTATGGGATTGAAACTAAAACAAAATCCTACATAATCTGATGTGATTACCAGAATGAACGTTAGTCACATTTGGTGAACTGATATTACATATCATTCCAGATATGTTTCTAATAAGAATACATCCAGAAATTACTTGGTTAAACAAAGAATTGGATAAATTATTGTAATAACTTAAGATACTTAGTTTTCTATACATTTTTCACACAAACATTGAAGTTAAGCAACGTTGAGCCTGGTCAGTACCTAGACGGGTGATCGGTTAAGAATATCGGATGCTGTAAGCATGAACGTTCACGTGGTGTAATGGATAATGATCCGATATTTTTAACAGGAGAACCAATTTTAATTCTAGTTAGACTCGTTATATTCACTTACGCGAAAATATATTTTCGAAAAATATGCATTCACCTCGTCTCCGTTCGGCTATGTGTTGATTAGTAAGATTTTTCTCACTAAAATTATTATTATCTTCAAAAACTAAAATAAAATTAGGAACAAAATATGTAGATTTTGACATTAAATAATACATAGAGGTTAATATGCAGAAAACAAAACCAACCAAACCTTTATTCCTTTATTTTTTTAACCTTTTTACAGCATCATAATCATGTGTTGCTTCTATATGAAATATTAGCCCCAAAATGGTTAACTGCCATTTGTAATGAAACCGAATCGAACTGACACCCATTCAGCTGTCGAAGATCAAACCCTGATTCCGAATTTGAAAACTCTGTATGACTTCGCTTTTTGGTATTTATTGAAAAATTGAAGAAATTCGGACTTAAATCTTTATTTATTTATTAAATTTGTCAGTATTTTCATCGAGTAATTTTTTATCAACTCTTATTCTAAATATGGCCCAATGCCTGTTATAAATTCTTAATCAGAAAATTCTATTTTTCTTCCTAATCAAAGCAAAATTTGTATAATATTGTTTCTTAACTAAATTTCATTTTTAGGTTTGTGTGCAGGTGTTCTCTAAGATTTCCTATCATGATGTTTTAACATTTCTCATCTTATTTTCCTTTTCGTCATCACTCGACTCGTCTTATTCGTTTTCTATTGACTCGTCTTATTTTTATTTTTTTTATTTTATTTCGGAATCTCGCGTTTCGTATATTGGAAACAATAAGTTTGAAAATATTCCGAATATATAATCTGGTTTGTTTAATCAAGTTAAGTCATTTTTCGCAGAGGATTTGAAACCAATCCTTGCGAGGGGAGTAATGTGGAGTATACAAGGAATCTTAAATTCCTTGGGTGGTGAAAAAAATAGGTCAATGAATAAATCACCGCGATTTACGACTAAACCTCACTAATTTACCTCCAAATACTAATACTTTAACTACTGATCTTCAAACAGATCCTTCCTTTTAACGTTGTCAATCAATGAGATAAAAAAGCATATTATTATTATTATTATTATTATTATTATTAGTGGATCTCTGCTCTCAAAAATGACCGCAAACTATTTACACCGATATGCTGTCTAAAATGACAGCAATATATATATATATATATATATATATAGTTGTACCTACTATTAAGTATCTGACAATAAGACCTAAGGAAAAAAATACAAACCCTGAGCGAGGCAGGAGGAAAATATATATATATATATATATATATATATATATATATATATATATATTCTTCCTATATTTTGTATTATTTGTTTTTTTTCTTATGGCTTAATGTAAGATACTCAATAGTATATACGTCAATATGTGTGTTGCCATCATTTTAAACGACATATATATATATATATATATATATATATATATATATATATATATTACGCCACAGGTCCACTCATATACTAATAAATACACGACGTTTTTTATTATAAGAGAGATGATTATGAATATGTTGCACACTAATTCAAACAAAGGGTTACGAGAAACAACACTTCCCCATTATGAAAAGAGTTAGGGATTTGAAAAACATATTTTTCTGAAAAATGGTTAATAATAATAATAATAATAATAATAATAATAATAATAATAATAATAATAATAATAATAATTAGAATTACAACGAAAATGACGTATTTTGTGAGGCTCCTGAAAACGTAAAGTTTTTTTTTCTAATGAAATTTTGTTATACTATTTTAAACGTAAACATGAATTTTTTTCTGCGTATATTATTTAAATTATCTGTTTCTTATTTAAATGATCCTAATAGATTCATCAACTAGTTTTCTTATTATTCATATTTCTCTTAGTTGTCAATATTTCGAAATATTTTTTTAAAATTATGATAATCTTTCTGAAAAAACACAAAATAAATAATAAATAATAAATAATCTTTGTGCTTGCCCTAAAGAACATAACAAAGAAGTAGATTGGATTGCATAAGAGATAGAACGAATCAAAAATAAACCAGAACAGACATGGGCTGGAATCACAGAAGAGGATGTTAAATGTGCACTGCAAAAAGCACACAATTGGAAATTTCCAGGTATAGATAAAATTCCTAAATTTTGGCTATATTATTTAAATACAGCACATAAAAACTAGCCAAAGAACTTCAAAAAATGGGTAACGATCCCTCTAAAATTCCTGCATGGATGACCAAAGGAATTACATTTCTTCTACCCAAGAATAGTGACACAAACAACCCAAAAACTACAGACCAATTACATGCCTTCCGACAACATACAAACTATCAACATCTATTTTTAACAAAACAGACATATTTCTTCTTGGAAAGAAATGACATATTACCGCTTGAAGAAAACGGGTGCAAACGTGGCTGTTACGGATGTAAAGACCAATTGCTTATTAACAGAATGATCCTGGAAAACTGCTAAAATGCAAAGAAAAATCTTAGTACTGCCTGAATAGATTATCGTAAGGCATTCGATAGTGTACCACATTCCTGGATCTTTAGATATAGACAAGATATCACCCGTCATCATCAATTTCATCAAACAATGCATGTCGATATGGAAAACAACCATTTTCCTCAATCATATAAATGGAAACTATAAGTTTGGTGAAATAAACATCAAAAGAGATATATTTCAAGGTGACTCTTTGTCTCCCTTACTATTCTGCATATTAATAATAACACTAACCAGTCAACTTAACAAGACAGAATGTGGTTATAAAATAGCCTCAAAGAAGATAAGCTATCTATTTTACAAGGATGACTTAAAGTTGTATGCTAAGAATGATAACGAGCTTCTACAAACTGTAAAACACTTCAGCGAAGACATTGGAATGAAATTCAATTTGAATAAACGTGCTAAGGAGAGTGAAAAAATTTACCATAAAAATGAAAGAAATAGTGCGTGAAGAGTACTATAGAAGGCTAAGACTGATATTAAAAACTGAATTGAATTCTCAGAACAGAATTATGGCCATTAATATCCTTGCAATCCCAGTTGTCCAATATAGTTTCAGCAACTTAAAGTGGACTCTAAACGACATCAGGCGAATGGATTCTAAAACAATAAAGCTTCTTTTTAAGCATAAGATACATCATCCAAAGGCTGATGTAGACCGTCTATACATACCCCGTAAAGAGGATGGAAGAGGTCTTATTTAGCTAGAATTGTCATACAAGACAACAACTATTGGCTTGCTAACATACATAGAAACAACAAAGGACTGGATGATACAATTAGTCAAGCAACACGAAGAAAGAAAGAAAACATATTCACTAATAACAGAAGGCAGTAAATACAAACAAGATTTACATTTAGTAGATTCTGTAGAAAAGCAAAACAGAAGCCAAGAACCAACTATTGCGGCAAAACATATGAAAATGAAAGCCAAAGATAAAGCTCTTGAACAGATGAAACAACGCTGACAAGACAAACCTCTGCATGGCCAATATCCAGAACGTGCCAATAAATCCAATGTTGATAAAGTTAATACTCATCGATGGTTACGTACATCTGGATTAAAGTCTGAGACTGAAGGCTTTATTCTTGTAGCGCAAGACCAAAGACTTTTCACTAGAAATTTTCGGGCAAATATTATACAAAATAATGTGGATCCAAAATGCAGGTTCTGTGATAAACACCAAGAAACAATAGACCATCTAATCTCAGGTTGTTCTGTATTTTGCCCCAAATAAATATAAAAATCGTCACGATAGAGTGGGGCAATATTTACATTGGACAATGTGCAAACTTTATGGAAAATCTGTAAACAAACACTGGTCTGAACATCACCCAGCACCGGTTACAGAAATAGAAGATGTTACCATTCTATGGGATTACACCATCTACAGAGACAGAAAAATTGAAGCAAATAGGCCGGGCATTACTGTTAAAAAACAGAAAGAAAAAACTTGTCTAGTAATTGATATGGCTTGTCCAGCCGGTTGTAACATAGCAACCAAGTAATTAAAAAAAACTGTCAAAATATAAAGACCTGGAAATTGAAAAAGAGAAAATGTGGAAATTGAAAACAAGAATCGTGCCAGTGATAGTAGGTGCACTTGGAATAATAAAAAAGGAACAAAACAACACATTGAAAGACTCTCTGGAAACCCAATCTTAAGAGACATACAAATAATTGCCCACAGACTAAGGAGAACTTTGTCTCTGTAACGCTAGGGATAATAGAGGAGATAGAAAAAACATGGAATGGAGCCATAATGACACACCACGAGCTGACTTAGGTCTTCCCGGAGAGACTTGGTAGGTAGTGCGACCATAGCAGAAATCGAAATATGATAAAAAAAATGACATAATAATAATAATAATAATAATAATAATAATAATAATAATAATAATAATAGAGGACTTATATAAACTCAACCGACGGCAATACTGGCTATTCGACCAATAATAGCTATTTTAGTTCATTATTACCAAAGCTAGTCAGTTACCTATCTATCTATCTATCTATCTATCTATCTATCTATCTATCTATCTATCTATCTGTCTGTCTGTCTATCTATCCCAGGATGTTCTTATCAATCTATGTATAATAATAAAAATAATCACATGAGAACCACCACTGAACAAATCGCACCATATTCAAACAGTTCTTTGGTACTGCTCGATTAATTGTCGTCACTAATAACTTATGCAGCACAATGTGGTCTTTCAGAATCTCACAACATTGATTCCATGACAAGAAACAGTCAAAATAATTGGAATTTACATGTACCTCATACGTAAAACTCTAGTTTGGTCGTTAATATCATAATCGTGTCACAGAGTTTAATATAAAATGTCCCCTCGCTTTTTGCGGTTAATGTGTTCCGAGACAGATGTGCGTTGTAGTGCAGTGGATATCGGCTCGGAACGAGAAATTGAACGACAGATTGAATTCTAGAGCCTTGGTTGTCAACCAGTCTATTACAGAATATAATAGCCACATACTACGAGAAAATGTTCTGCCCAGTCAGTCATGTCTCTTTCGAGACATGATCGCCCAAGTGTGCATCACATATGACATTAATCTGTTATCCGAGACCTGCCTTGCGAAACACGAAGAAACGATGACTGCGGACGCAATATTTATTTTATGATTTAGGTATAAATTACTGTGACCACGTATTGCACCAGTGTTGAAAAAAATAAGTTACGTAACCTTACGCATTTGAAAAGCGTGAAAAAGACACAGAAGTTACAAAAACCTGCTACCTAAAAATTTTGTAAGATTCATAAAAAATTAAACATTAAAGCATTCTACAGTAAATATCAGGCAGGACAGATTTGGTTCTATAGCCTTGACTGGCAACCCGTCTAACGCAGAAAGTAATGGCAACCTACTGTGGGAAAATCTTCTGCGTGATCAGTCATGTCTCTTTCGAGACATGATCGCCCAAAAGTGTATCACGTATGCCACTTAATTGACTGATGGTAAATATCAGCTTAATCGAAGACCACCGTGTACTGTACAGAACATAAGCAAAACACACGTAACCTTATAAAAAAGTAACATTACGCCAGTAGATTCAGTATGTTTATTATATGTACTGCCGAGGCAAGTACAATATATATACAATAGGTATAGTACTGTACCGTATTTAACAAACTGTACGTATATCGTGTACGTTTTTTCGTAGGTAGAGACTACGCGAGAAGACGAGACTTATTGTGCTCATCAACCGCAGAACTACTTTCAGTGCCTATATTTGTTTGTTTGTTTTTGTATTTTTTCAAATCGTGCAATATGCTTTATAACTTATGTATTTTATGTTTTTACAGCTTCTAACTGACGAGAAAATAATTATTAGTTTTAAATACATTAAAATAACGAATTTTTATGATTTTCGGCTTAAATACTTTTAAATACTTACCAAATCCGACGCTGCTTAACAACGGTATCCGAACGCGAAACGATGTCTTCAAGGCAATTTCTCTATAAGCATGGCATAATGATCTAATCAATGGATATATTCTCTAAACTTCTAATTTCCTTGAATGGCTTAGTGCATCGTTATTTCTTTTAAACAAATTATTTATAAACAAGTTTTTTCTTCAGTTTTTTCACCTTTCAATTTTCATCAAATCCAATTTTAATATCTGACAACGTTTATTTGACAATCTTAATTTTGGCTAAGAGATTGTCTTGTTTCTAAAGACCTAAATTTCGAGATATTGTTTCAGAATATCGATCAGGAGATGTTTTTCAACCTCTTTTTTTCAAATCTGTCTTTCATATTTTTTCTTAATAATAAGAACAATAAAATAATTTACGTAATAACTCCCATTTAGCTTTGTTTTCTAAAATCTTCTTTTTTGGGGGGGCATGTTTGCATACTTTTTTATTTCGCTTGAAAAATAAACATCAGCTAATATTTTTTTCCATTTCATAATATAATGGAAAGAATATGAGAAGAATGCAGTATATTTTTGGTTCAAAATACTATGAATGTGTCGCATTTCTTGATTAGTCTACTTTGTTAACCAAGCAAAATGTTCACCTACAATTAATAGATAGAAAATGTGTGCTTTCTCAAATAATATGATGTGACATCTCAACACCGCTGAATGGGCACCGGAACAACTCAAGACTGAGACGACTCAGGACTGAGACGACTCAGGGCTGAGACGACTCAGGGCTGAGACGACTTGGGACTTGGACGACTCAGGGTTGAGACGACTTAGGACTTGGACTACTCAGGACTGAGACGACTCAGGGCTGAGACGACTTAGGACTTGGACGACTCAGGACTGAGACGACTCAGGGCTGAGACGATTTAGGACTTGGACTACTCAGGACTGAGACGACTCAGGGCTGAGACGACTTAGGACTTGGACGACTCAGGGCTGAGACGACTTAGGACTTGGACGACTCAGGACTGAGACGACTCAGGGCTGAGACGACTTAGGACTTGGACGACTCAGGACTGAGACGACTCAGGGCTGAGACGATTTAGGACTTGGACTACTCAGGACTGAGACGACTCAGGGCTGAGACGACTTAGGACTTGGACGACTCAGGGCTGAGACGACTTAGGACTTGGACGACTCAGGACTGAGACGACTCAGGGCTGAGACGACTTAGGACTTGGACGACTCAGGACTGAGACGACTCAGGGCTGAGACGACTTAGGACTGAGACGACTCAGGGCTGTGACGACTTAGGACTTGGACGACTCAGGACTGAGAAGACTCGCGGCTGAGACGACTCAGAACTGAGACGACTCAGGACTGAGACGACTCAAGACTGAGACGACTTAGGACTTGGACGATTCAGGAGTGACACGACTCAGTATTAGACGACTAAGCACCAGAAAACCAACTTATTAATTAGCAAGCATTATTCTTCAAATAAGGCATATGAAAACTCATTATGTAAAATATGAATCACTGTTTATTTTTAATTATTTTTAATGAAGTAAATTATAAAATAATTTCTATTTTAATAAAGTAAATTGACATAAAAATATAATTCCAATAAAACGCACTCGTTTTTAATTGTTTTAATAAAATAAATTGCAATGTAATTTATTTTTTAACAAATTAAATCGACATTCTAAAATATTGATTATGTAGTACCCCCTTACTAGAGATCAGAAATAATACTACCTAAACATATTAACTTTGTCTTCTTCTCTCTCCTCTTCTCCAGCTGCTTTCACCTAGGTCACGAACTACTCTCCCAGAAAACCCTTCATCTCTCACTCACTCTCTTTTCTCTCTCTCTCTCTCTCTGGCCCATCCCTACTGACCAACAACTAGTAGCAGTTCATTTTTTTCTTTTTTAGCTCCTCAAAAGATTTCACACCAGCCGCACGTGCTACTCCCGCCAGCGGACATTTTAGCCAGCCACGAGGGACTCAGACAAGAATGTACACGAAGTTAAATAAAGTTTGTTTTAACAGGTTAATATTTGTATCTCTTAATTATTATCCAAAACATTACAAATATTTTAGAATGAAAATTTATTTATTTTGAAGTGGAGAATAGATTAAACTACTTTCCAAATTTTTATTTTTATTTCTAGTATTTTTTATAGCTGTCTTAATTTCCTAATCCCTAAATTCTTTACAGTTTACGTTTGGAAGAAGATTTTGTATTGTTCGGATATACATTATTTTAAGTTTTGTTTCCACAGTTCTCTTCAGATTTGTGTGGTCAGGGTCGAAATCTGACTCGAAATTTTTTTTTTTCTTTTTGGTTGTGTTGTTTTAAGGAAGTCTTTCGTTCTACGTTATTTTGGGTTATATGATATTATCTGAATTATTCTTTTTCTCCACATTTCAACTCATAATTAATTATTAATTATTACTTTAGAACGTGTACAAACTACAAACTACTACAAAATAGTACATTTTGTTTCGACATTGAAAGAACAATATCTTATTAGGTAGTTAATAATGAAGGTAACCATCATTATTAATTACCTGTTGAGACAGTGTGCCGTGTCCTTCCAGAACATTTGTTATCGCTGCTCTCCAGAACATCCTGCACAGTTCTTTGTACCGTTTGTGTTATCATTATTCATCCCTCTCTCTATTCTGCTTTTCAATTCCACAAGTTCGTTAGGTATATTCGCTGTTTCCTCTCTCCCATTTATGCCTCGTGAGTGTCTTCCAAAATTTAATTTGTTTCTTTTTGGTTTTAAGTGTAAGCATAATGTTTCTATTTCATGGGGAAAAAATTCTTTCTTCACATTGAACATTATACAGTGGATATTCCAGATCAAAATCCAGCTATCAACTGCGTTTGACTAAGAACCGAGGCTTTTAAGGGTTAACTTCCGAAACCCATCTGATTGGGCATTTTTATATGCGTTGAAATACGTTTATTTTGCTTGAAAGTGTGTTTCTATGTGCCTTTCTCTTTGTCCCTTTGTGCCTGCACCTATCCGCCATCATCATTCGAGTATTCGTTAATTTCTAATTGTTTGTTCGGGAGCGTGTATCCTTACATATGCGTGCGTATGCGAACGACTACCATTTACGTCTCACTCAATAAATCATGACGAATGAACGCCATCCCTTTTCCTATTTACAGGACTAATTTTCCCGGCAAACATCACAACACGAAACCATTTCACTTGGACCAGTAAACAACCTGAAATCTTGACTGGTACCCGAGGATTCCAATTTCCTTTCTAGGTCCAGCTTTCTTCGACAGTAATAGAAGCAAGAGTGGAGTTAAATTTCAGGTCAGGAGAGGTGTCACAAAGAATGACTGGCCAAATCAATAATCACGTTATTTCTCCTTAAAATAAACGATAATTCATCTTAATATAGAACCTGATGATTGTCGCTCTTGCGAATTATAAATACTTTTAATTATTTGAATTATTTATGTTGTGTTTTAATGTTTCGTAGAATACATCAGGCAAGAGTAAACTATTGCGTAAGAGAATTTTTTTTTTAAATAAAATTGGCGTTAATTAAAAGATATTGGTGTCATTTTCAAAATACGTTTGAATGCATGATAAACATAACTTAAAACCTCAGCGTATTTAATTTGAAATATTTATATTGGCTTATAATGTATGATTTTATTATATATGCAAGTTGTAATTACCATGCAATTTGTTTCATTTGTTTTATTTTTTAATGCACTATTTTAACCTCAAATACTTTTGGAAAATAAATTAATCCATCTATTCTTCGTTCAGCTATGGGCTAAATAGCAGGACAGATTGGATTCTATAGCCTTAGTTGGCAAAGTAATTGCAACCTACTCTGGGAAAATTTTCTGCCTAGTTAGTTATGTCATTTACGTGACATGATCACCTAGGCGTGTATCCTGAAAAGAAATTAAGTGAAATTGTTGAAATGATTGCATATATGGCATCAAACAACTCAAAGAAATTACTTACAAATAGAAACCTGCATACCTGATTTATCGACCTAACAACAGTATATACATCACATCAATAGAATTTTTTCTTCATCTATGAGATATATCCAAGGTCAGAATGAATGAATTCAGCGATCAATAGTAAAGTTTTATCAGTCCACAAAGTTTTACATGTCTGGCGGGGGCTCCTAATACAGAAATATTTCAAACATCATTAGGAATACAAGAAATGTAAAGTCAATAGCCATCTCCTATCTCACTGACTTGCATCCTCTCTCTCTCTCTCTCTTTCATGCTTCTTTCTCCATCCACATCACTCTCATCAGTATTCCCATCCTTCTATTACCCACTTCCTGAAACCCCCTATAACCTGTCACTCTTTCTCATAACTTTCTTCCTATGTAACCTCCTGCGCACCAGTGGCAGTAAACTGCCTTGCTTGTGGCGATATGTTTATAAAAATACCTCCAATCGACTTTTTTCCTAGACTATGCTCTGTGCATATAGAAACATAAAGGTAAAAAGACGAGTACTGACTATATAAGCACTCCATTCACCAACCAAATAACCTATCTAATAGAACATAACGCAGTGGCGATGAGTGGTAAAGGTCTGATAAGAATGATCTTGAATAAAAAATTAACATTTTTACCAAGTCTTGCAAGAAGTAGGCCATTGCAAAACTGAGAATATGATCTGAAATTGGAATTAAAGTTGTAATTGCACCTACCATGAATCCAACATAAATATTTAGGATGTAAAATAATTAGATACGAAACACTTCATATACCTCGATGTATGGATCAGCTATAAAAGATTTAGTATGGAAGAAAAAAATTGAATATAGAACATGCTATGTCTGAAGTAATTTTTCCAAACAGCGTAAATTGCTACAAAACTAAAACATCAACCTGAACACTCGACTTATGTTCTTAAATAGCCTTATCAGATAGATATTCCATGGAGCCAAACCAGATCAGAAATTGTTATAAACTGTCAACTGTATACAACTGCTTTCTTAGATCAATGGTTAAAAAGCCTTTGAGCCTGTGAAACCTGAATGTCTTGGAAAAATTCATGGTTTTTATTTTTATTTTTTACACGATGGATTATTGATACAAATTATAAAACAAACAACTGTACCAAATAACAGAAACCATTTTACTTGTGAACTAACAACAGGAGAAACAACTAAAATGTATAATACCTGTAACTCGAAGGAGAGCCAATGACGTAATCATGATATTCAAAAGATTCAAACAAAACACTTAAAAGGATAGCTGATAAAACCCCACTACTACTGGAAAGAGAGACAACTGATATTGGTCTTCAAGGAGTAACCTACTGAAAAAACCCAGCAATGTTTGCACTAAGCATCATGAAAATTAACACTTTATATATATATATATATATATATATATATATATATAAGGAGGTAAATAAGGATATATATTTGTATACGTGCAAATACACATCAATATATAAATATTAATCAAGTGTGAATAGAACAGTTCTCAATGCTGTATAACAGAGCAAATATATATATTAATAAATATAAATATTATCCTACGTTTAAGGCACGACTCGGAGTTTCATGCGTTATGAAATTTCAATATGCACCTGATGAATGCATAAAGCATAAAAATCCGGGTTGTGCCTAAAACATAAGATAATATTTATACGCGGAGGGAAAAAAATGGAAACACAAAAAAGAAACGAACTAAGCACTTGAACACTATTCAAAGTACTAGTCGAAAGAAAAAACCCCGAGACGAGTAACCTAAAACGTAAAGCGCTCAATCCACTGGTAGAGCAAACTAGTAAGTAGCTAACCTTGGAGCCAACTTTCCCTAAATATCCATTTGTTGAAACCTTAGTAGGTTCGTTGGCTCTCAAGGTTAGCTACTTACTATATATATATATATATATATATATATTTAAAGAAAAGAAAATTTTCATTTACAGATATACGCTGAATTTTTTACACTTACGCACATACACACATACGTACATATATATATATATATATATATATATATATATATATATATCATGCATTGTGCGTGGGTGCTAATAAAATAGTGCATGATGTATAAATACACTTCATATTTATTATTACGATATATATCTTTGTGGTGCGCGCGTGCACGTGCGCAGGTGGAGACTTTTAAAATTTCCATAAAAACACTTTACTTTGACCGTATTAGGTTTCTGTATTTTTAGATCATTAAATGGTATCTCTTTCAGTCATCGCATATTAGAGTAAGCCTAAGACTTAGAAAACATTAAAAAGCTATTGCATATTTCCGAATACCTTCCTAACGGCATCAGTTAATGATTTAAAATAAATTGTAAAAAACGTGATTAAAGTATCTGCAGGCCTAACCCTACTTTTCATGGCCCTATTACAACGTAGTCAGTATCGTTTAATCAATAATATTAGACCATATTATAAGCGGCTTATACTGAACAGAGATATAGGCCGCGTGCGAGTTGGATAATAATCATTACGTTAAGATTGGTGAAAATGACACATGTTCGGTCATATAAACGAATTGTATCTACACAAACCAAATGTTGTCCGAAAAATAAATAGAATCATTTACTTTGGGACAATGAGATATAGACAGAACACCCTACGGATGCAAGTATACGAAATCGATTAAGAGTAAACAAGGAAAATATGCTAACCTAGTGATTAGGAAACAGTGATTAAGGACTTGTAAATGAATGTGCGTTGAGGTACAGTGGATATCGGCTCGGAACGAGAAACCGGGTAGCCGAGTTCGAATTCCAGTTGAATCCATTGTATTCACTTACGCGCAAATACCCTTGGGAAAGGTATTAATCCGTCTCTTCCGTCAAGTTATGGGTTAAATAGCAGGACAGATTGGGTTCTATAGCCGTGGTCGGCAACCAGTCTACCGCAGAAAGCAATGGCAACCTACTGCGGGATAATCTTCTGCCCAGTCCGTCATGTCTCTTTCGAGACATGATCACCCAAGCGTGTATCACGTATGGCACTTGACTGACTGAAATGGCATAGAAGTTGACGGTGTGACAAAGATAATTGGCCTACTATTCTTTAAATTTCACTTTCGATAAGAATTCGTGCCTTCAAGAAAAGTATCAAACCGTGTCTTTTCTCCCAACTGTCGGTTAAAACGCAGGGTAAAATGAGTTTACTCGACTTATGTAGAAGGACGACTTCAAATTCAAAAAATTGAAACCACTCCACTATATTTTATTGAACAGGTGTAGAGGCTCATCCCTTGTTCCCTGTTTAGAATGTGGTTTCCGGCTTTCTCTTGTCACTTTTCTTTTCTTTTGTATTCTTTTTTTCAATTGGAGTAGATAAACAACTATCGCCCGGTTCACACTCCACCCACGTCTATTGAACAGGTGTAGAGGCTCATCCCTTGTTCCTTGTCTAGGATGTGATTTCCGGCTTTCTCTTTTCCAATCTATTCACTCTTACGTAGCCCAGTGGCATTACCGCCTTGCTTGGGGTGATGTGAAAAAATCATGGTAATTCACACATGAAAAATAACAGCCAGGGAGAGTAACATGTCATAAAACAAATATATATATATATATAGATGGCGATTCAAACAAAGAAGAAATTATATTAAATGATTCGAACTCGCTTATGTACTGAAAAGAATTGTAGGAAAATTGTGGTAAAAACACTGTATGGCCTTTTTAGTCGACGATACTGGGAAAGGTGCTGGTGATTAAAATGCTTTTATTTTATGCAATCGCAATCACATTGGTGACATTCAAACATTTCCCGGGAATGTATAAATTCAAGTAGTAGTTGTAAAAATTAGTGCGTAAGCTTTACTTATCAAGACAATTTTTGTATTTCTGTTTAGCTCTTTCCAGGGATTTTTCAATGCCTTTTTCGGACTGCTAATAGGTAAAACACAAGCATTGTTTCTTTCTGAGTTAAAAAATTTTTTTAAAAACACGGCACTGTAAACTGTGCTTTGTGTTTGACTACTATAATAATAATGATGAAAACCTAAAAGTTAGAATTTCGGGAAATTTTCGTTTTAAGTCCCGTCGCTTTTCCCCTTCAAATTTATCCAAAATAGCATTATCTCTGTGCAAATGTATATGCTGAACTCAAATCAAGTGTTAGTTATTGAAGAAACTTACCTTTTTTATCTAAATGTCGATAAAAAAACAAACTATATCTTGCATTTTTCTCTCCCGTAACTCTCACGAAGTCATGTAATTAACTGCAGAATGCCGGACTGCGCATGTGATCGAATTTTGGCAGATTTTTTGTCGATTTTTCTTTATTTACTGATACTTCCGGTGATGTACTTCCGGTAATTAAAGTAATGCGCTATTATATTTCTACGCTTATTGCTCTCAGAACAGAAAGTACATCGGAAGTTTCAGTAAAGGACGAAATTCGACCAAAATTGCTGCTTACGTAGAACGTCATTCTGCAGTTAATTACATGACTTCGTGAGAGTTACGGGAGAGAAAAAGTGCGAGATATAGTTCGTTTTTTATGGACTTTCAAAGCAAAAGAGGAAAGTTTCTTCAATAACTAATTGCTGATTTGAGTTCAGCATATACATTTGCACAGAAATAATGCTATTTTGGATAAATTTGAAGGGGAAAAGGCCGTCGGTACCTAAAACGAAAATTTACCAGAATTTCTAGGAGTGATCGAATATTTGAAAGAGGTGCATTATTTTTCATTTGTACTTTCATCAGCTCTGCCTTCACAGTGTTCTTATCCCCCATTGTTGATTGATTGACTGATTGATCCATTTAACTTGGTTTCGCGGTATATCAACGTGCATGTGTTATTTAATGATGAAATCTAAATATTTTAACACAATTTTATGACTTTGACCAAATAAATATTGAACGGAATTTTTATGGCTTTAACTAAACATAAAATGTATTGTGGGTCATTTTGCTATAAAATGTAGTTGTACTATAAATATATATAGTTGGTAACTTTTTTATATAAAATATATTGCTGAATTTTTTATTATAAACATGTGTATTTATATTTTTATTGCACTTCTTTTAGTTAAGAGTTTACTATTTATCCATATCTGGGACCCTAACAGGTGCTACCACTTCGGTTCATAATGAACCTAGGAATAACAGCAATTAATATGTTGTTCCATCTTTATCTCAAGTTTTTTTTTAATCATATCACCCCAAGCAAGGCGAAAATGCCACTGATGCGCAGTTGGCTACGTAAGAGTGAAAAGATTGGAAAAGAGAAACACCGAAAACCACATCCTAAACAGAAAACAAGGGATGAGCCTCTTCACCTGTTCAATAGACGTGGGTGGAGTGTGAACCGGGCGATAGTTTAGTCTATCTACTCCAATTGAAAGAAAAAAATAAAATAAAATATAAGAGTGAAAAGATTGGAAAAGAGAAAAACCGGAAACCACATCCTAAACAGGAAAAAAGGGAATACATCTTCACCTGTTCAATAGACGTGGGTGGAGTGTGAACCGGGCAATAGTTTAGGCTATCTACTCCAATTGAAAAAAAATAAAAATAAAAAGAGTGAAAAGATTGGAAAAGAGAAACCCGGAGACCACATCCTAAACAAGGAAGAAAGGATGAGTCACTTAACCTGTTCAATAGACGTGGGTGGAGTGTGAACCGGGCGATATTGTAGTCTATCTACTCCAATTGAAAATAAAAAGGAAAAGAGTGAAAAGATTGGAAAAGAGAAAGCCGGAAACCACATCCTAAACAAGGAACAAGGGATGAGCCTCTTCACCTGTTCAATAGACGTGGGTGGAGTGTGAACCGGGCAATAGTTTAGTCTATCTACTCCAAATGAAAAAAAAAAAATTAAAAAAAAGAGTGAAAAGATTGGAAAAGAGAAAAAAGGTATTACAAAATCTATTAGGATCCATTCATGGCTTCTCTTGTGCACAAGTGTGATATCAGGGCGATTACTCTTCTTCTTTGTTATTATTTTCTTTAATTTTCTTTTTTTCCTTCTTTTTCTTTTACTTCTTCTCATTACTAATTGTAGTCGTTGTAAGAGGAAGAGCAGTAGTATTCTATCCTTTGCATTTTTTTTTCCTTTCCGAATGCAATTGTGTCTGCATTTTACAGTAAATTGGCAATGCCTATAGACATCAGAACAATTGAAATCCAATCCATCTTCGTATGCAATTGTATGATCTGAACTATAGCCGTCACAAGAAGATTCCATTTTGGGTGTCCGTTGAATTCATGAAAACCCCATAAATAACAACGACAATAAATGGCAGAGAGGCCAGTTGCCTTTTAAGATAAGACATTACTCATTTATGCTTACCAAGATCTGTTTTGGGAATTTTTTTCGACCAAAATCCGTCGGTCACATCTGCATGAAAAAAAAACAGCGTATTTTATAATATAAAACCTCATTCGTTAGTTTTTTTCAATGCTCGGATGAAATTGGCAGAAAATTATCTTTTATGATGAAAGTAGAAATAGTGGAATTTTAGTCTCTTTTTTCAGGAGGGTGAGACAGTTAATTTATCTTATTAATATCTAATCTAATACAATGCCTTTTCAGATTCAGACAAGGATTATCCTCGAAAAATCCCTTTTTTTGCCTCATCTGCGAAATGCCATAAATACCGGGGAATGATAGTGATATGGTTTCTGTTTCCTTCTACATGATTGGGGATTCAGTGTTTTTTTGTCTTAGACTGGTTGCTAACCAAGGCTAGAGAGACTTATTTATTTCATCAATGAGGCATTACTAAATAAATAGGTCTATTTTGCCCAAATACAAGGGTGCGTAATTGAACGCAAATGTCTAGGTTGGTAAATAGAGACAGCTCAAAGATGCTTGCACAGGTATTGATGATTTGCTAACAATAACTTATATGCACCACCACCAAGACCAGCAAGGCCACATTGTTATACTATTCACAGATAGATAGATAGATAGATAGATAGATAGATAGATAGATAGATAGATGTAGAGAGGTAGGCAGGTATGTTAGATAGATAGAATAGAAAAAATATATCGATAGATTATCCGGATTAGTAGATAGATATATGCTAGAATAGATAAAACGAAAGAAAAATATAGCTAGAATAAAATAGAATAGATAGATTAGAAAAAGGTTTATAAATACATCAAATGATGATGTCTTAGAAATGCTGCAAACAAAAAGGAAATTAATACGGAGCATCAGGAAGAGACAGCTAAAGTTTCTGGGACATGCAATGAGGAAGGAGGGCTTGGAGAATCTGATACTAACCGGCCAGATACAGGGAAAAAGAGACAGGGGAAAGCAACAGATAACATATATGAAGGACCTAATCAGGTGGATGACGGAACGAGGGTTGCATAGTGTAACAAGAGAAGGCGTGCTCAGAGCCACCAGGGATAAGGAAACGTGGAAAGCCATGATCGCCTACATCCTAAAGGGACAAGGCACATAGGAAAAGAAGTAGTTTCTCCACACACTATTTTACATTTCATTGTTCTTTTTTATGTCTACCAGAATCTTCAGAAAACTTGTTTAAATATTTTTGCAATATTTACAGATATCACAAGTTTAGAAAACTTTAATTAAAAACGAACATGGAGATTTCCATATATGTAGAATCTCTACATGGCGTTCTACTTCTTTTGTACGCCCTTTCTAGATACTCAGTTTTAATACTAATAAACATATAGAATAAGTATATAGGCAGTGATAGATAGATAGATAGATAGATAGATAGATAGATAGATAGATCTGAGAAGGATTAGATAGATAGATAGATAGATAGATAGATAGATAGATAGATAGATAGATAGATAGATAGATAAGTTTTAAGCACGATAACAACACTGTTTGCAAGCAAAATATTTGTTCACAAATCAAACCAGAGTGCTTCAAAAATTAAGATTTGTCGTCCTGAAATTTACTTCGTATTGAAAAATTATTATTAATATAAAATAAAACAAATTTATTTTTTAAATGATAATGCAAACTTTCATAAGTCAACAATAAGTAGACTTAGAAATATCTTATTATATCATGAAGTATTCTGAAATTATCATACACTGAACATGTAAGTTATGAGTAATTTTTAAAGAAATGGAAAAACGCACACTTATATTTAGGATCAGAAAATATACAGTAGAAATTTCAATGACACATAATGAGGAAAGAGTAATTGGAGAATGTGACACTCACATATTGAAGTCAGTAGGAACAAAGTAAGGCAGCGGTTAACCTACATTAAAAAGTCTCTATAAAGCTTGGTGGAAGAGTTGGGAGTGAGAAATATGGTGAAAAGAAAAACTTTGCTAAGAGCTACATAGGAGAGGAAGATATGAAGAGCCATGTTCGACAACAAATAAATGGACACAATACATGGAAGATCATGTCTCTATACATATTAAGTTTTTGTCAGTGACGATTGGAACTCTCTGTGTAGCATCTTCGCGATAGAACTCAAAGGAACAAAGTTAATGCAAATACACGTTAAAATAATGCACCTTTCCTAGAAATGCGGGCCACCATAATATATATTGCATTTTCAATATAGGAAGGCAAGACGAGAGACAGTAGTAAAAAATAATGAAAAATGCTTCTACCTCTCACAGCATTGGTTCTCGTAAACTTATCTTTGGCAATAGACAGATAGATACATTTTAGGACCATCAGACCTTATGGCGTTTGTTTGAATGTTCAATAAAACGAAGACAAATGGCCAAGAAGCAGCATTCAGAAAGTCTATGGCCAAAGTACGCATTGGTTCTCGCATACTTCTCCTTGACAATAGAGCGATAAATACAAAGGAAACAAACAAACAACAAAGATGCAGTAGATATTTATGTCAACCTTGTGTGTTAATTCGTGAGAAAAAAAAACGATAGATAGATAGATAGATAGATATTTGCTGTGCGGGTATGTGTAAATGTATTCATACATTTATTATTGATTTATTTAAAAACATAGAAGGTGATAATGAACAAGTAGCATTCCGACTCATCCGAAATTTTGATCAAATTACTGAAAATGAGAAATTTCTAAATCCCTCATTTGTTTGGCAGAGAACTTTTCATTTTCCCATTATACTCTTTTTGGGTTAATTTTTTTCACAGCTCACAAAAAGTCTATTGTTTTTTATATTTTTACATCTAGATAGATCGAAAAAAAAGCCTTCTTCGGCACAAATCTCATCAATCAAGCAAAGATATGATTACCAAAAATAGATTATTTTCAACTATCTTTAAATTCTATTCTTCGACTAATATTCTTGATTGGAATATTTACTTTAAGTTCTAACCGACGATTTTAAGAACTTATCTTATCTTCATGGAAATTACTTACTATTTCTGTCTCTTACAGGCTTTCACAATTTTATACCTAAATAAGTTTTGGGGTTAGTATTATTTTATCATGTAATTTATTTTTTGATGACAAGATATCATCAATTCACAATTGAATTCGCTAAATGTTGTTGCAAGTTCTTATGCTAACATTTTCTTCGCTTGCACTTCTTGCCTATGGAACTCTTCTCCTGCTCCATGCAATCCAGCAAATTTTGATCTTTAAAAATTTAAATGAAATGTCAATCGTTATATACTGTCTTCTTGATTAATCTTTTAGGGTCTCGCTTCTTAATAATGTTTCTTTTTTCTTATTTTTCATACTCAGTGACCCTTTGTCTTTTTCACTTCAATGCCTTGTTTGATGTGAAATAATTACAAATATTTATGCTTATTTTCTGTATTACTTATAATCAGAAAATGATATAAGATATAATATATGATATAAGAAAATATTTCTAAAATCGGATATAAGTATAGTAGTACCATGATTTTCTTGAGCCTTCTAAAACTTTCTGTAATTTCTAGAAGATGATTCTGTTTATTTGTAAGTGTTAATTTTATGCTATAGGTGTAAACTGTTAAATGCGTTAACAAAGTATCATCCAATTAAATAATCAGCAAATTAAGAAATAAATCTTCTGAAATATTTTGATGTCTTACCTTTATTGCGTGTATGCTAAAATTGAATTTTCAGTTTGGGGTGATCTTTACGAACTAAAACATATTAATACCTTTTTCATTACTTTTGAACAAAAGCTCATCGATTTATGAGACAGGAGCATAGAATTATAAAACGATCATACCCTAATTAGCATAATATATGTTCAAGGTAAATATTATATTGATACTATATAATACTACTGTATATGTCCTATGGGTGTTCAGTCATATTGTATATTAGTAACTGGTATATTTGCCGAAGAACGTCGCTACATAAACTGGATATAGTATAATGGCAATTTCAGGTAAATCATTGTGCTGTCCAAAACTTGGAATCTTCACTTTTACATTTTTCAATGAATCAAATTACTTGGAACGAACACAAAGGCCACTGAGTTAAAAAGTATAAAATGAATCAAAACATCCTTCTAACTGGGAATTCTGTTATTGTATTGATATTACATTTTCATCGAATAAAAATGCGTATTGGATTAATATTTTTTATTCAATCAGAGATTAAATAACTAATTTATTTCTTCGTCAAATTTATACATTATTTGAGCCATTATATTCTTATAAAATGTCGGAATCAATTCCAGTATCGTTTTTTTTTTTGAGATCACAGTGCATGTAAATCATTTTCAATCCGATTATTCCCATTAAGACTCTTCTACGAGTTACGATTAAAGATGAGCATTTTAGAAAAATATTTCTTTTTTTATCAAATGTTAAGTAATTTCATGTTTATTGTGTGTATATTTTGGATTCGTCTGCTTTCAATCAATTTCAGCTGACCTACCGCTGAACGGTAGTGTTTGACAAAAGACTCATTCCAGCAGGATAACTTCTGTAAGTATCATTTTTTTTTACATATGTACAGATGCACAGGGACGGCGACTGGCACACACACACACACACACACACACACACACACACACACACACACACACACACACACACTATATATATATATATATATATATATATATATATATATATATATATCCCTTGTTATGCACATCATTGTGAATTAATGTTTCACCCTTTCTTAATTTAAAATGTAAAACAAAAACGGAACTTTAATCACTGCTTATGTAATTCATTAAAGTTAAATTTGTTCTTTTGATGAGACGGCTTTTATCTTTTTATTGATTCCTGCATCAAAAAAATATCTAAATATTAATTGATTTATAAGAAACAAATAATCAGAACATTAGAAACACTTACATAATAATTGGCAAACATTAAATACGGTTTTGGTATTTACTAGCTGAATAGTGGTTTGAATTCTTACTGCATAATGGTCGATCTAACGCGGTTCGTATTTACCACTGAATTAAGTGCAATGACAAAGAATTAGAATACTATGTTAAAAAATTGTGTAAACAAGTGTTTTGCTTATGCTTAGGCTACAGATTTATTAATATTCTTGTGGAAATGTTCCGATAAAATGTTCTGTTTAGGGTATCATCTAAAAACATTGATGAAAGAATAACATTTTGGAATTTATCAATCCAAAAAATATTTAGCAAAAAAGACAACTATTTTCTGTGCTTTGACCTCGTCATGTGGGAGCCAGAAATAAAGACAAAAAGACGGAATACTGTTCAACAATTATATTAGAAAGACAGTAGTACAAACATATACCAATGAGCGATTATTAGCGTGACTATTTTGTTTGGCTGTCAGAGTTATCTGCTGAAATAGATTCCGCTCTAACTCTCTGTTCTCTTACTCTGTTTCTACAAAGCAGAACTGGTACTTATATATAGTTTGGACGAGTACATGTGTCATATGGGTAAGTCATCATAACACCTCCTCCTAAGTATTAACTCCGTAAAGAGGCTTAATATTTTTTCTTCCTGTATTTACGATGATAAAGTCTTTTCTTTAAACTGCGAAGGTAAAGAATCATCATATTCTTTGAATGCTGCATCAAACATCGTCAAAAAATCAGCTCAGATCCGGGTTTCGTTTTCTTCTTTTTCACATAGACGGTTGGTGAAGCTCAATAACTGTTTACAACTTTCGACAAGAACTCTTTTTTCTAGTCTGTCGAGATCTCGATTTACTTTTGGTAAAGAAGCACAGGGCACATTAATTTTTTTTTAAACACTGGCTGGATGTCATCTTTTAACATGAATTTTGCCGTCATCTCATTACACCGACGAAGTCCCCCAGAAAAAAATTATGGAAAAGGTTTTTTTAATTTTTTATTAAATTATTTGCCTCGGTGGTCAAGTATTCTAGTTTTTGACAAAATGAATTAATTGGCATGTCGCACAAGTTAAATTTCTCCACCCAGTCCGTGCCAAGTAAACTTTCTGTATTTCTTAATATTTTACCGTCATTAACTTTAACGTCTTTCTTTGAAATATTACATTCGTAATAACTCTTTCCGTAAATTTGATTTTCTACCCTGTCATGAACCTGGCCATATTATTAGTTCTTAGCAAGGTTGGTTTTCCAAACTTTTTCCAGGTGTGTAGATTTATGATTGTTAAATCTGCACCAGAATCCAACTGTATTTTAATATTTTTATTTAGGATTTGTACTTACACGTTCTCCTGACTTGTTCATCTACATTTGTATTTTTTACGTAGCTAAAAACATTTTTCTCGCTTGAAAATGTGAGCTCTTTCGCTCGATACAGCTACAATTTAGGCATTTTTATTCCGGAAAGTATAGTCTTTATACCAGTGTAATAATCCACAACCGAAACACGGGTTAGGAAGTAAGATGTCTCGTTTCTTTTGTGATTGGTTTGATTTAGAATCACTTTGTTTTTTTCTTTCCGTATACTTTTCTTATGTGAGCTATGCCAGATTTCTCGATGTTTTTCGAATCTTGGTGTACGCTTACGAATCTCTGACAGTATTTCGCTATTTGTCAGAGCGTAAGGTTTGGCTTATTTTCCAATTTATTCAAAACTCTACGTCTAATTTCAACGTCTTTGGCTGAAACAAATCCCTGAACAAAAATCAGAGACTTGAAATTATTTGTATAAAATTCTCACAATTTGAAATCCATGGAACGCTTGTTCCCGACCAACGTGAATGTAAAGAAATTTTCACTATCTTTTCTGGTTAAATTCTTGAATTTCCGTCTCTTACGAAAGAGTAAAGTTTTAGAACTAAAATGTTCTGTAACAAGTTTAACCTCTTCAGTGAATATCAGTTACTTATTTTACGGGATAAAATATACCATACAAATTTGGTGTGTTCTGTGGTGACCAGTAGAAGGTGAACTTTCTTAGAGTACGACCAATTTATGCAATCTCTGGGGTATAAATCCTCGAATCTTCTAAAATAGGAAGCGAAGGTTATATCCTCGCCCGAAGAATATATGAAAATGTCTATTGTGTCCAATATCGTGTTTTGTGAAAACGCATTTCCGTTTTCACTAATTTGTCCCTAGTTTGCAAGTTTAAGCAAGTTCTTTTTGCCTTTGTTGAGTTTGAAGTAGTATCGCTTCAAGTTTCTGATATCTGAATTCATTTTGCTTTTGAATTACAAGTTGTTTTTCTTGCCATTTAAGTTCCCGTGGGTTTTGTTGTTTAAGTTGGTTCTTAAGAATTTCGAGCATGGCGGATGTAAATTCATCCATGTTTATACGTGACTTTTATTTAAGCATTACCCAAATACAGATTAAATTTAAATGAAAAACTTTTCTTTGAATAAAAAAAAATAGTTTATTATTTGAAAGTGAATAGCTTTAATTTTTTACTCAATCAGAGAATCTCGAGTGTTTTTTTTTCCAGAAACATGAATTCTCGTGATTTAGCGGCTCGAGTTAAAGTTCTGTGTAAGTTAGTTACACATTTTTTTCGTTCGGTTTCTTTTTCTGTATTACCAATTACTGTTGAGTAGAACAAAGTGTGACGAAAATGGATTTTTCCCGTTTGTACAATGTTGAACCAATATTGACAATTTCCAGGCAGTCCTTGTTGGGTCCTCAAGGGACCTTAAAAATCCTCGTGTGGTCCGTAAGAATAGTCTTCGCCAAGTTGTTATGACCTCGTCTCCAAGTGTTTGTGGTCGTGTTGGGGCCAGAAATAAAGGCACAAAGACGGAATAGTGTGAAAAATATATTACAAACACAGTAGTACAAAAATATACCAATGATCGATTATTAGCGTATCTATTTAGACTGGCTATCAGAGTTATCTGCTGGAATAGATTTAGCTCTCTTACTCTGCTTCTACAAAGCGGAACTGATACTTATATATAGTTTGAACGAGTTCATGTGTCATATGGGTAAGTCACCATAACATTCTGAAAAATGAAATGCTTAGATCACAAGTTATTTGAAGTAATATTCTTTTTCTTGTTGGTTTTAGCGCCTCTTTTTATTTTTATTTCTGTTCGAAAAGATTGAAAAAAAATGTTTTTTTCAAAATATATATTTTATCACTTAAACCCCTGAATATTTCTTACTCAAAAATCTAATTTTTACTGCATGGAATCCTTCCTCCACAAAAGGACAACAGACATCCTACCTCCTTGTAAAAATAACCTTAACCCTTCAATCCCTTCTTCTGGTTTCTCTAAACCTGGTTTCCTTCTTCTCTTTAAGGACACCACCAATGTCCATATGAATGACCCGGGCGTTTATTTCAGCAAACATCTCCCTTTAGCTAGGGTAATTTCTCTTGAATCTCAAGAACAATTTTACATGTGTATCCATCTCTCTCTACTTAACACGGTTCTTTATCTTTTCAAGGCCCAGCTTAGTGATGGATACATTACCCCGTCTCTGGTCTCTAACATGACTACTAAGCTTTCCCATAAAGCAAGTGGAGGCGATGGAATTCCAGTCATCTTCCAAAGAAAATGTACCCCTAAACTCTCTCCTCTCCTTTCCAAACTCAATGACTATTGTCCCGATGCTTCTTGCTTCTATACTTGTTGGAAGTCCGCCTCTGTAGTTCATGTTTTAAAAACTCTGGAGAGCCCTTCGACTCTTCTAACTATCGCCATATCATCTTTATGGCAAATTGTTCAAGACTATTATCAATGCTGAAATGATTCATCATCCCTCATTGAACAACTTATTCTCTGACAAGCAGTATGGCTTCCGTCTACTGCTAACGGCCATCATCAAATACATATATCAGGCCTTTGAGAAGAACAGTAAAGTTCGAGCTGTTGCCCTGGGTATCTCGAAAGCGTTTGATAGGGTTTGGCTTCTGACATCCGGCGCAAGCTACAGAGCTATGGTTTAACTGGATGATTGTTCGATTTAATCTAATCATTTCTGTCAAAACATAAAGTTATGGTTGTTCTTAATGGGCATTCTTCCAAATCTTTTCATGTGAACGCGGATGCTCCTCAAGGCTCTATCTTAGACTTTTCCTGGTATTCATCAATGATTTTCCGGATGTAATCAGTTCCTAAGTAGATGATACCACCATATACTCCCATCACAATATAATATCTGCCAGAGCTGACAATGTAAACGTCGCTTCTGCTTTTGGAAAGGACATCCTATCTGTGATGAATTGGGTTAAAATGGCTTGTAAATTTTAATGCGTACAAAACAAAGCGCTCTGCTGTAACCACCATAGATAAGTTTTCCTACATTCCATCATTATGAATTAGACTGAAAGAAATACACTGCACCTATTTGGCCTCTTTCAATTACTTCTATGAAGGTTGGGTCACTGTGCAGAACCAGGAAGTGTTTATCGTCAGAATCCATATTGAACATTCATAAATCTACCATTCGTCCGTGGATTGAATACTGTTGCATATCTAGTCGGGTTCTACTGCTATTCATCTCGGACTTCTCTACAAAAATCCAATGGAGAATATGCAATGTAATTCGTCCCGATTTGGCAGCCCGCCTTCGGTCACATTCTCACCAACTTTATTCTGTCTATTCGACAAGTATTTTCACTGTTTATGCCCTGACGAGCATCATTCTCTGCTGCACCGCCGTCATGCATGTAATTTACTCGTGCAACTAGACTAGTATGTAGGTCCCACTCAAAATCAAATTTACAGCTTAAATCTAATACTTTTGTTAAACTTAGAATTTAAAATTCGTAATAAAAACAAAGTGAATCTAATAGTCAATTAACAATGCTGGTCTCTATAGTAAGAAATATTAATATTAATGCCCCAATACTTTATCTTAGTGTCTGTTCTTATATTGTTCAAATCTGAAATTGCTTTGTTTTGATTGGTCCACTCTGACTATGTAACAATGCCTCCCTGATTAAGGGGGTTGGCTAATCCTGAACCTTTTAAAACTCTCCAACTTGAAATAAACCTCATCAATTGATAAGACACAGGGAGTGTCGAAACTAAATGACTGCTTTTGAAGTGATATTATAACATATTTATGTTATAAATTATATATATATATATATATATATATATATATATATTTAGAATTTATATATATATAAATATATATATATATAAATTATTATAATATATATATATATATATATATATATATATATATATATATATATATATATATATATATATATATCTATATATATTTATATATATATATATATATATATATATATATATATATATATATATATATATATATATATATAATATATATATATATATATATATATATATATATATATATATATATATATATATATATATATATATATATATATAGAACTTCTATGTTCTAATACATATATATATATACATATATATATAAACTGTTGCGAAATCTTATCGGATTTTATTGCAGGTTTTAAGGATTACTCTTGACCTTGCTTCGTATCCTTGGGTTATCTTGCCTGAGAATCCTCACCAGGCACAAGGTGGGCTAATTTATGCTACCTCCCGGGTGGAAACTTGATACGACTAATCCCTGCCAACAAGCCTGAATAGCATACCTCGTGAAACAATAAAACCCCACCGTACATCGATTTTCTAACATTACGATAATATAGCGCCTGGCGTCAATGTTCGTTGAGATTAAGGGAGTAGAATCTCTGTTATAATTGGAAAAATATGCAAATACCTCTACCTCACCACGAAACCTAATTTCCAATGCTTTTAGTTATATATAACATTTTTATTAATAAAAACATAGATAAATATACAAAATAGAGAGAAATTATATATAAATATATTTATCTATATTTTTGATATAAGGTAGTACTTACAATGTTTATTGGACTAATTTCTTTATCTTTGATAGTATGTTTATGACGTTTCAACCGTTGTGCGCTCCGGCCTTCTTCAGGTACTTGGAAATTTCAATTAATGATTCGATTAATGAGGTATATCATTCTCATACCTTGTGCGATGCCACTTTTGGTAAGCATGAGTTATCTCCCTTTAACTTAACTCTTCTGAGTTATTTGTTAAGCACTGTTGTAGCCTGGTATTGAACTCACAACTCTTTGGGTCAAGTCACTGGAACTAACCAACATCTCTATCTGTTGGGTCATATGTCCTTGAGGAGAACAATATGTGAATTTCTGGGATTTGTAGATCTGATGTCTCAGTAAGCGTTTTTTTTTTTTACCAGAGTTCATATTGCAATCTTTTGATGCTAATACTTTTCTCTTGCATTTTTCTTTAGGAATATTTGTGCTTAGAATTGGGTTCGTGTTTTTTCTCCATTATCGAAACGTGGACCTTCAGAACCGTGGCGATCATAGTTTTTTTTTTTTTACAATATCCTGTCTTTTGTATCCCTTCGTAAATTTAGTTTTTTGCTATCATTAACATCCCTGTTCTACTAACAATTTAAACAATTTTATTAAGTTGGTTATACTGTGATTTACCTTGATGTTACACATTTGCGTTATACATAGATGTGTTTTGTGGTGCAGTGGATGTCAACTCGGAACGAAAAATCGGGGAGCCGAGTTCGAATTCCAGTTGAATTCTTTGCATTCACTTACGCACAAATACCCTTGGGAAAGGTATTAATCCGTCTCTTCCCTCCAGTTATGGATTAAATAATAAAAAAGAGTAGGTTATATAGCCTTGGCTGTCAACCAGTCTACCGCAGAAACCAATGGCAACCTAATTCGGGATAATGTTCAGTCATGTCTCTCTCGAGACATGATCGTTCAAAGCGTGTTTGACGTATGGCACTTAAATGATACAGTGATTTCATTTTGTCTTCTGCTGTGATGTGTATCAAATTATCAAAGACACTCGATATATGCCATAAAAATTTCAAGTTTTTATTCATTTTTGTTTTGTTTTAATTTTCTTTAAAACTTTCTCGTTACTCATGTGTTCAGTTTATGTCATCGTCCGGATTATTCTAACCTACAACGCCGTTGACCCAATATGCATGAATTGTTTGTTTATACGCTTAATAAACTCTTTGCATGTAATCTAAATAATCTGTCAGTATATTACATCGATTTGCGAGTGAATATTGTATTAACAAATTTAATGAGGATAACAATGAAATTTTCAGATACAAATGCTACTAGGAAATTAAATGATACACTCAGCTGCTCTACAATATGGGGTTGCTGTTATTGTTTTTCCTTCAGGCAAGAATGAATAATGAATAACCCCTTTGAAAGACCACCATACAGTAGCCATTAACTTTTTAGGATGCAGTGGAGAATCTGTAAATTGTTTTAGTGACTCGCTTGCGACTAACCACTAGCCTATTCTCTTACTGTTGTCAAAGAGTATCCATTTATCATCGCATGCAATGATTCGATACAAAAATAGTTATTTTTCAAAGTCTGTACTTGTACAGGAAGATTACTTGGCATTCTTTCATCGTAATCAATTTCATTAGGCTTATGAGTAACAATATATTGAAAGCAAAACTATCTGGAAAGAAAAGAGACAAGAGTAAGTAAAGATTTGTTTACATATACAGAAGCTTATTTCAACAGACGATCGAGTCAACAATCAACCAGAAAATGCAAAATTTTATGTGTGACATCCTAATATTATTTAACCCATAGCTGAGGGAGAGAGAACATAAATTGATACCTTTCCTAAATGTATATTTACGCAAGTTAATGTAACGAATAGGACTTCAATTTAAACTAGTTTCCGCGATTTCTTTCACCGAACCTCTATTCATTACACTACCAGCACGTCTTTATTGCCTCAAGTCTTTTCTTCATCTGTAAACAGTATGTCCAGCATTTACAAGCATATGATAGGATCGATATTATATGACCGTTCCGCATTCTGCTTCTAACGAAAATGTTTCGTGTCCAAAATAGCTTAACTTTTATAAAGCATCATTCCTCATTCCAGTGCGCCGGATTTCAATTTCACATTTCCCGTCCTCATTTTTCCACTATATTTTGATATTTCCAGTTAATAGTTCGCATCAAGGGTTCGTACTCTTGTTGAGAACCATACAGTCTGCCTTTGATATTTCCCCGTTTCTACTCTCCTTCATTTATTAGTAGCAGTTCGTGGAGGGTTTTTTTTTCGCGCCTAGATGGGATTTATATTTTGATTTTGATTTCTTTACAGATTCTACGCTAGGTTTTTGATTTCCCGTTGTAATTTCTTCCGAAATGTGGCTTAGGTTTGTCGCAAGATCAAAAGTATCAGACATCGAGTGACAAACAAGTTCCTACTAATGATCTGCAGACCCATTTTTCTAACCGAACGTGCTAATATTTACTGCAATAAAACATAAAACTATAACAAAGAATACTCATTTAATTATTGATAGCAAGCTCGCAAATAATCAAATAAACGAAAATTTAATGTCGATGGTCAATTGTCTAAGCAACTAGAAAAAGGACTAATTTTGTTACATAAGTTTCATTTGTTATCATAAATTGATATAAATGAATGTTGTTATTAGTTAACGTGGTCGCAAGGTTATGTTTTACTATTGAATGAAAAAATATTATCAAATAGAAACTTCGTTTTACGATCGCAATCGAGATTCGGGTATATTCCTACTGTTGAATTTTTTATCTGTATTCATTACCCTTTGGATATTTGAAAAAAGCAGTTAAGAACTATGTTCAAAGTAAAATAACCGGGAAAAATAATAATAAAGAAAGAGGAAAAGTAAGCAGCTTACAGTTGGAATTAGTTTCTATGAAGGATTAAACACGGTCAATGGCATCGCAGGTAAGAAAAAATGTAAGCACTGTGTGCAATTAAAAATAAAATATAAAAAAGGAAATGAAAAATCCGGATGATAATAAAATTAATATTTAAAAGAAAATACACTAATGTAAATTTCACTATTGTATTTAATCTTGTTCGTTTTCTTATTTATGTTGTGTCTCCAATTTGGTGGAAATTGCTTCTCTGCTGTGTTTTCTCTTACAAAAACTACATGGTAAAACATGAAATTTTTGCAGATGAAATTTAGCAAAACAGAAAGAAAAGAGAAATAAATTATGATTATCTAAAATATTTAAAAAGAATACAAAGGATTTTACACGTGTAAAATCCTTTGTACAATAAAGACGGAGGCTGATGATGGTTCGCCTAAAATAGGCCTATATTTTCGATTTACCATGAAATAACGTGTCTGCCTTAATCTTTCTTATATATATAGTGACACGCGTAATTATTGGATACAAGTTATTTTCTGTTATAACTCTAGTTTACGTTTGCCATTTTGCCAGATATTTGGTAAGTAATATCTCGTAAAGTTGTTTAGTTGTATGTGGAAGGAAAATTAAAAACTCATGGTTGAATCCATTTTTTCTTATCAAAGTTCAAAGTTACCTATGCAAAAGTATTGGATACATCAATTTAATATTTTGTTGCGTAGCCTCTGTTTTGTTTCACTGCTTCCAGTCGCTTTCTATAATTAGCCACAAGTCTTCCACACTGATCCATCGTTACTTTACCCCATTCTTCCTTGCATAATTTCTCTAATTGCTTGATATTTTGGGAGTTCCGCTTATGAACCTTCAAATTATTCCACAAATTCTCAATTGGATTGTATTCAAGAGACTGACTTGGCCAATGGAGAGTCTTAATATCATTATTTTCAAATCATTCCTATGTATGTTTTGCGGTATGTTTGTGATCATTGTCGTGGTGAAGCACGAAATTTCGACCATGTCCTAAAGAAGTTGCAGATTTCTTTAGGTTCTTCTTTAGAATCTTCCTGTACATTCTACCATTCATTTTACCATGAATAACTTGTAACATACCTGTGCCCTTGAATGAAAAGCATCCGCATATCATAATGAACCCCCCCAAAAACTTAACTCTGGGGATGTTATTGTGCTTGTTGAAGGCAGTGCCATTTCTTTGCCAAAAACTTGTCGCTGTGTTCCTTCCAAATAGTTCAACTTTCGTTTCATCCGACCAGATTACCTTTTCCCAAAACTGCATACTTTTCGTTTCATAAGTTTCGACAAGTTTTAATCGGTTTTTGACATGTTTGGTTTTTAGTAAAGGTGCTTTTCTTGGTGATCTTGAATGAAAGCCTGTAAGATATAGAGCTCTGCTAATGGTATCCTTACTTACATTAATTCCAGCACCCTCAAGATCAGTTTTAATTTCAGAACGAGTAATGAAGGGTTTTTTGTACATTTCTGCTGATCCACCTTAAAGTCCTCTCATTTATTTTTCTCGGTCTTCCATTTCTTGGAAGGTTTGCTGTACCGTCGCCATATTTCATATACGTTTTGAGGATATTTCCTACTGTACTTAGTGCTAGATTCATTTCTTTGCTGATTCTCCGGTAACCTTGTCCTCCTTTGTGACGTTCAATGATTCTGTCTTGCATATCTCTGGATAATTCTTTAGTTTTTGCCATTTTTAATCCTTGAATTGCAGAATGCACATCAAAGAGTCAGATGATTAGTAGCATTATCTTGTAAGCTGTTGTGTGCTTCTCTGATTGGTCACTGGTAGCGTTCCAATACTATCGAAGATTTGAATATATAAAGTCTTAAAATACAAAGTTTCGATTAGAAATTTGAAAAAGTGTCATGTCTCCAATAATTTTGGATAGTGTAATTTTGAACTTTGATAAAAAAGAATGGATTCAACCAGGAGTATTTAAATTTTGTTCCACATACAACTAAAACAACTTTAAGAGATATTACTTATCAAATATCAGGCAAATTGGCGAACATAAACTAGAGTTATAACAGAAAATAACGTGTGTCCAATACTTATGCGTGTCACTATATATATATATATATATATATATATATATATATATATATAAAGATAGAGGGAGAGAGAGAGAGGGAAAAATATATAAACGTGATACACAAGGTGCGGCAGAATCAACTCCCAGATAATGGTAAAAAATAGTGCTACTAATGTCTTACCATTCTGTTGGGTCATTTGTATATCAGTCACACTCTGCAAAACGGATTTGATTTCTGCAGTCGGGAAAAGAATACAAATTCTTTCAAGTCAAAATTCACTCTTTGTGAAAGCACTGAACTCTTTTTTAAAACTGTTTCACTCCAAGTAAGGCAGTACTACCACTGTTGCGCAAGAGGGTATGGTGAGGAGAGGGAAGAAGGATAAGAAAAAAAACGATACAAGGAATGTCGATGAAAGGGTAAGAGAGAGGTGGGATTCATAAAGATAGAAGATGGCAATTGATGTTGAATGTAAACTTGTGTGACTGTAGCTATCAAGAAAGCAAAGATAGGGAAGAGAGTTCTATAGGCAGAAAGTGCAAGAAAAGAAACTAGTTGAAAAGTAGTGGCGGTTATTAAACGAGTTAAAGACGTGAGTGTACACATATTTTAAATACATTTACATATGGACAAATAGACTAGTATATACACAGACGAACACAAACTGGCACACATACACCTGTACAGACGTATATATGCACACGCATATACAAAGATAAATTTTTAAATTGTTTTTATCGACGTGTCAATATATCCGTTAAATTTCAAAGCCAGGTTTGGAAATCGTATGTAAAGCCTACAATATTGGATACTTACAAGATGACAAGAGCCTAGAATCAACGAGATCAATTCAGATGCAATCATATTTCAGTGTATAAACAAATAAACATGATTACATATATACTCACGCAAATACAAAAAATAAGGTTTAATAATTTTCATTCCAATTTAGTTTTAACCATCATTTTTAAGGAGAAGTAACTCAGATGAATTTCTTAGATTTTTCCTTCTTATTATTATCATTTCTGAATTTGATAGTAGTACCCTTATAACCGCCGTTTCTAAGGAAAGAAGTATAAAATTTGTTATGCTATTTAAAAATTATTTTGTTAGATGACCTATTGCTGAGTCTAGATTCAGTAGATGGTATATGCTTAGTAACTGACGGAGGATAGTTAGAATTAGGATTTATATAAATTGGATTAGAGTTAACCTTCATATAATGTTAGAAAGAATGTTAGAAAGAATGACTGTTAAGGCCCAAAGTAACATCTAAAATGTCTAACTACTTAATGGTCGTTATTTTCACTTTAAGACCTAAACTGTTTAATTCCCTGTGTATTATTTTCCTAATACGATCTACTCTAATTTTAGTAGACTTTTTAACAATCAGTAATCTATCATCTCTATGAAGATTAATACTATCTGTATCCACACAATCGTAAGCAGTTAAATTATAAAGAATAAATATAGATATGAGGATAAGCAGAATCCAAAGAACCCATTGACATGTCAAAATATCCAACAGTGGTCTTTTTAATCTAATCCAATGAACCCATTGACATATCAAAATATCCACCAGTGGTCTTTTAGGTCTATTGTTTTTCGTTGTAGATGAGAACAGAACTTCTACATTTTAAAATAATATCCAGGTTATTGATCGAAATATTGGAGTATTCCTGTGCAATTTCTAAAGCTAGAGTAGGAATGTCTTTAGAAATGGATGGATAAAAGCCATTATATTAAATTGTATAAAGGTGAAATTATTTTTATTCTGAATATCTTTAAACCCGTCAATAACATCCGCAGTATTAATATATTGTAGGAGGCTGATGTTGCTTTTAATACTGGTTGATCTTTTACAAAATGTTTTTACTGATTCTACTGACTTCTGTTCTAGTAGGATTAAATAGACGTGTAGACCGCTTTGCTCTAAAGTCTGCTTTATGGTCTTTCAATAGAACATAGGATTCTTTAATTTATAGTTTACGGACCTGGTCACTTATATGTAATTTGTCAGTAATGAATTTGCCAACATAGATAATATTTTCAACCACACTGAAATTGGTAGTGGCAATTTTCTTATAGCTTTTGATGAAATTATTATTATTCGCTCTACTTTGTATTGAGCACTTTTTAAGAATAATGTTTCTTTGGATAAGGAATTTTATTCCATCCATGCCTACCCTATATTTGGACATTATATATATATATATATATATATATATATATATATATATATATATATAAAGAGAGAGAGAGATTTACTGAATGATATAAACATATTGTGTCTCCATATTTTTATACTGATCCTCTCCCTTACAATAAAGTAAGTACATACGTTGACTTAACGATCACAAGATTATCAAGAGATATTACACTTCATTTGTCGGATACTATTACGCAACATCTATAAATACATTCCTGTTCGGCTTGAAAACACAGGACATTATTTGTCGACAATACCATTACACTACTCAATGAAAATAATAAAACTTTAAATACTTGTAGCTTTCTATATCGAAATCAACCAAACAACACTCAACAAAATTTATTACGAATACAACAACAATATTTTAAACTGCATATATCATTTAATCCCATTTTGCATTCTACCAATTCTCGGTCAGGTCCTTTCTATTGAAACGCTTGTATTGTAAAAACAAATCCATAACTACAACGGATAAATTTTTAAACCCTAAAATAATTATAACAGAGCGCGTTCGCGAGTGTTTTAAAAATCACTATGCCAACGTATCGTTGAATACGTTCTATATTTACATGGTATATGGTTTACACATCAAAATCCGGGGAACTGGCGCTGTCGGAGAAGACCTTATAGGCTGTCTAGTTAGACACGAATGAGAACTACGATATTGTTGACCTGGTTGGACTAATTGATGGTCAAGCAGCAAAGATGAAATGTGGTGAGGCGTCTCTCTCGTCTGGAGTTATAAAACCTTTACTGTTCTAAAGATGGTGACAGATCGTTCAATTCGTCTTTTGACTTCAGTTTTTAGGGAGAGGGTATCTGAAATGGTAAGGCCAAGGTATGTCAATAAGCCACGTCTAGGTCAAAGTTCTATATATATGAAAGCGCAAAATAAAACATAAGATTTAATGAAATGGATACCTGTTAGGCAGATAAATGTTGCTTATGCTTAGTGCAAAAGATTTGTCATTTAACTGATCAGGTGCATACCGACTTCGAATCTGTTCAGTTAAAGTGAAAAATTCTTTGCACTAAGCCAATCAACTCTGTTTTTCCACCTTGATATCCAACACTTTACGATAAAAAAAAATGCCAAAAAAGTAAAACTTCTGAAAAAACAACAATCTTGGCGCTAAACATTCTCACAACCAACACTTTATATATATATATATATATATATATATATATATATATATATATATATATATATATATATTATTATTATTATTATTATTATTAAGGAATTTATATGATATCAATTGGTAATAGTATCCATGAGATAAGCTGTTTCCATACAGGAAAATTCTTCAGCCTTAATTGTCTAAACAGTTAGCAATTAGTGTCCTTGAAATTTATAAAACCTTTCGCAGTTTTTCAGAAAAAAATAGTTCCGAATTCTACTAATTCTTATTGACACTTTTAGTATTAACGGGAGTTTCCTTCTTAACCTTTTGATAAAGGTAGATGTTTAACATCTTGATTGTATCCTTATTTTTGTTTTTAGTTATATGTGCTATATATTTTGTTACTTGCTGCTTTTGGAAATCTTCAAGTGGTGTGCGGTTTTGTTTTTATTTGGTAAATGTCTTTTCTTGTGATTCTGTATCACTAGTAATCATTACTATTTGTACCCAATGTAATTTAGTCGCCACGTAAAATATTTAAGGATAAGGCAAAAATGTCACTCTAGTATTCAAATATAAACAAAAGAATTCGCACTATCAATAAAAGTAAATGATATCTGTTGTTAAAAGCGCTTTTTTTTCTTTTATGTGTAATGTCTCTTCTGAACGGAGACAATCATGGCCCTCCAAGTCCCCTATTATTGGTGGCTCTTAGCAGGCTTTCTTCTGTTATGCAACCCAAACCCCGCTCTGGCATCCACTTGCTCAGGCCCGACAAGTATGTTACTATCTATTTTCCTCTGTCTCTCTTCCCCTCTCTCTGACCTGCGAGTAAGTTTTTCTTAATCATAGGCTTCAAACTAAAATCGATATCAGCATCTAGTCAGTTGGTTTATTTACATGTCTGTATAAAGATTTGTCAAAACATGTGTTTCAGACATCATTGGACTTGAGGGCATCGACAAACAAATTAAGGGACGAAAATATTCAAAGAAATATTTTGGCATTTCTCGAATAGAAATGACCACTTCTTATCTCGAGATTCGTAGTGATCAAAATATGTTTCTTTAGCTCTAAGCACCAACAATAATAATAATAATAATAATAATAATAATAATAATAATATTTCAGGCAAATATTATGCATAATAATATGGATCCAAAATGCAGGTTTTGTGATAAACACCAAGAAACAATAGACCACCTAATCTCAGGCTGTTCTGTGCTTGCCCCAAATGAATATAAAAATCGCCACGATAGAGTTGGGCAATATTTACATTGGGCAATGTGCAAACATTATGGAAAAGCTGTAAACAAACACTGGTATGAACATCACCCAGCACCAGTTACAGAAATAGAAGATGTAACCATTCTATGGGATTACACCATCTACACAGACAGAAAAATTGAAGCAAACAGGCCAGACATCATTGTTAAAAACCAGAAGGAGAAAACTTGTCTATTAATTGATATGGCTTGTCCAGCGGATTGTAACATAGCAATCAAGGAATTTGAAAAACTGTCAAAATATAAAGACCTGGAAATTGAAATAGAAAAAATGTGGAAATTGAAAACAAGAGTTGTGCCAGTGATAGTAGGTGCACTTGGAATGATAAAAAATGGAACAAAACAACACATTGAAAGAATCCCTGGAAACCCCAGCTTAAGAGATATACAAAAAATTGTCTTATTAAGTACAGCCCACACACTAAGGAAAACTTTATCTATGTAATGCTGGGTATGATAGGGAAGATAGAAAAACATGAAATGGAGCCATAACAACACGCCACTACCTGCCTTAGGTCTCCCCGCAGACTTGGTTGGTAGTGAGACCAAAGCAGAAATCGAAATATGATGAAAAATGACATAATAATAATAATAATAATAATAATAATAATAATAATAATATTAATAATAATACTTAAAGCTTTAGTTGAACTATAATGAAAGTTACAAACGTTTAACTCAATTTAAAAAAAACGAGAGTTTTTAGATTACATTTATCTAAGAATTTATGAACTTTAATCTTTTCTAAACAAATGTCTTTTTTTAAGGTGAGAATCTTTTTATTTTAAATGTTTTTAAAGGATTATTTTTTAAGACTTTTAATGATGGGTAAGGTTCAAATATATAGGAGACATAGAGAGAGGGCCAGAAAGAAAGAAAGAAACAAACAAACAAAGAAACAAAGAAACAAAGAAAGAAGGAGGGATTATATATTTAGCGAGATAAAGAAAGAAACAAACAAGCAAACAATTATATTCATTGTTGTACGGGATATATGCAATTATATTAGAGTCAATACTCTTATTTTTTGTATGTCATATAAGGGATTAACTTTAAGACAAATCTCATCATTGCTGTATGGTATATATACGATTAAATTACAATCAATACTCTCCTTTGTTGTATGGCATAAAAAAAGTTATATTCTAGCTAGAAATCTTTGTTGCATGGGAAATATGTGAGTGTATGAGAGTCACGCCTCTTCTGTGCTACATGTCATATAAGCGATTTTATTCGAATCAAATATCATCATTGTTAAATAGAATATATGCGATTATATAACAATCAACACTTTCTTGATGTATGTTATATTTGCAATAATATTCTAATCAAATATCAACATTGTTTTATAAAATATATGCGATTATACAAGAGTCAAATCTCTTCTTTGTTGTATATATTAGCCATTTTATTCTAGCCAAAACACATCATTGTTGTATGGTATATATGCGATTTTATTAGAGTCAAACCTCTACTTTTTGCATGTCATATCCCTTCAGAACGTAGGCAATTATACTCTGGTCAAATTACATTATCTTCTGAAATACACGCAATTATATTAGAATCAATCCTACCCTTGGTATATTTCATTTTATTCTTGTCATATCTCATCATTGTTGTATGAGATATATGCGATCACATTATCACTATTCCTTGCTTTATGATATATATATTTATATATGCGATTAAACGCTAAAGTAAATTTCTTCCTTTTATCTGATATATGCAGTTATATTAGAGACGGGCCTCTTTCTTATTGACTGGTATACCAACGATTATATAGTTAAATTCCATAGCAGTCATTTGCTATAACACTTTTTTTATTAATATACGTTTCATAAGATATTACAATCAGATTCTCACGGCTGGGTAATTTCCCTTAAAGGAATCTACATTTGTATTTTTGTATTCGTTGCATTAAATATAAATTAACACATCGCAGATTAAATAATCATTTGCCTTTAATTGCGTTTGATATTTTCCTGAGAAAAAAACATTAAATAACTTTCTATTCTTGACTGGTAATAGTCAAGTGTGAAGTGTCTGCTATCGAGAAAAAAATAATCGATTTTTCTTTACATCTGCTAATATCAGATTTGTTTTAAATGACCAAAACTTTAAGTGTTAAGTAATAAAAATATCGCCACTATTGCAGGATAAATTAACATTCTTCAATATATTGAATTTTCTTGTTAGCTGTTTAAACATTTATCATTCGAAACATATATATATATATATATATATATATATATATAACTTCAAATGTATTACAGTGTGTTATTCTATTTGAGATATACGCCACATTTTTTAAGCATGTATTCTCATACACACACACACACACACACACCAGTCTACCGCAGAAAGCAATGGCAACCTACTGCGGGATAATCTTCTGCCCACTCTTTCGAGACATGATCGTCCAAGCGTGTATTACGTATGGCACTTAACTGACTGAATGATATCGAATCAATTTCTTCGTCTTCTGCAAAGAAATTTGGTTCATTGTAGTGTATCAGAAACTTTTCTTGTCAGAATCAATTTTACACGTTTATAAAGCTACTATTTGTTCGTGCATTCAGTATTGCTGACATATCTTCAGTCATTCTCTCAGCAACGTGACGTAACTTTCCTCTGTCTTTTCTACAAAGATTTTCATGGAAACTGCTTTTTTACCTGGTGCCTCGACTACATGAATTTAAGTGTGCTACTAGATTAGCAACTACGTCTAACCTTTTTATTGTTCAAATAGCTAAATGCGATTGCCACTTCGATTATAACAGTTTCCACGAGCAAAAAACTCCCTTCCTGTTTCTTACTTCCCTGATAATTATATTTTTCAAAAATTTAAACGATACGTCAATCACCATCATGTTCTTGAAAGCTGTTCTCTTTTGACCTTTCCTGAATCCTCCCCATCTTCCGTCTCTTTATTCTCATTCTCTTTCAATTATGCCCTGCCTTCTACTGACATTGCTTGGGGGGAAATGGGAAAAATGTTTTTCATTAATTATTATTGCTTCTTAACTTAATTACGAGATTGCGTAACGATTAGAAAAATAACAAATAGAATGAATACACTGGATCCCTATTCCAGCTGACGACTGATTTATTAACTTCGCATGCATATTATTGCCTTTCGGAAATGCATAAACCATCGACGTCTTAAACGGCTTGTCTCTTGTGTAAGTGAGTAAAATACAGAGCATGTCACCGCTCCCCTAACTACCTCACTGCCTTGGATGAAGAAGAGTACAACGCTGTTCTACATTGACAGAGAATAGATTTACTTCAATCGGTTTCACCCCAAAGAAGATAGTAAAGTCATTAAAACACAAAGGGTTAGAAGGTCTGTAAGAATTAGGAACCGAAACATTAGTAGTTAGCAGAAAGAGAAAGAGTAATCAAAAGAAGAGTTGCTAGTCATTGATATTGCATTTAAATTTTTGCAGATTAACGTTGGCTGGGACGCACGGAACCGGAAGAGGGATCTACAGAGAAGAGCGGAAAAAGAAGCTTTGAGCATAGAACTTACAGCTACATCTAGTCAGCATAACTGTAAATTGATGAGATTTCTCACCAGTATTTACATTATTCGGACTATTGTCCTCATCTTTGTTGCCATTTGCACGACATTTCGGTCGTTCTACTCTCCGGTCGTCCTCATATGCTAGAAATTTCCAACCGAACTCTTTATTACAATCATTGGGATATATGAACTACATTTCTTGCGTGGTGTGCCTCTTTTGGTAGTCTTGAGTTATCTCCCTCTAACCCTGTAAGTTACAATAACCGGCCATAATTATTAGGCGGCCCCAGATTTTTCAAAAGAAATTATGTATTTCATACTATTTTAGTATTTATTGCCAAATGAAAATAGATTGTGTCTTTTGTTATTATTACTTTGCAAAATTTTACAAGACAAGGAAGCAAAGATGACTCCTACGAATCACCATATTTTTTTCATTCTTTCATTGGTGAAACTGGTTAATCATTAAATATTCATAAATGCATTTGATGCACATGTTATTGTGCAGCATTAACAAAAGAACCATTCTATATTCATTTACACTTATTCACTTGGCAATAAATACAAAAATAGTATGAAATACATCGGTTTTCTAAAACACTGGGGTGGTCTAATAATCATGGCCGGTAGTGTACTTGTTCGCCGCTAGTCTGAATAATGTAAATACTATAAATACTACGTCATCTCAGAAATATAGGCAAATCTCATCACCAATCTAGCAATGCGCTTAAATTCGTAAATCTTAGTTGCCAAAGCGAAGTGTGATATTTATTTTGTAATAGACGTCAGATACGTGAAACAAGTCCAAAAAGGGATGGGTAAATGCTGGTCATTTTCTGTCTTATAATTAAACTTAGCTAGCCACAATCACTGACCAAAAAATTCCACATTACATTAAGACAATACATCTTTTACAAACCATTCTTACTATAACCACCATAATAACTCAAAATCTTCATGAAGTCTTAACGTGTCTGTGGTAGGAGTGTAACAAAACAACAATTTACAAATGTAAGCTACAAGTTAATTTTCATAATGCTAGACTATTTACAAGAAAATAAATACAACAGTGTTAGTAATAAAAACAATCCAATCCTTGATTTTGGCAGAAACATCAGATAACTAGACGAAATCAATCCAGGACTTTAATAATATAAAACATTTGTTCATCCAAACACTCACCTAAACACACACTCATTCAAACTAATCAACGAATATTAAAAAATCACACCCTAAAAACGAAAGACTCTCGCATCCACCAGATAACTGATATATCTGGGCACCTAACGAGGCAATGAAACTAAAGGAAAGTTGGGACAAAAGAAAAAGAGGCCAATGACCTTGAATTCCCTAGCTAAGTGAACTTTGAATGAAGAAACTAAGTAAAGAAACGCCCTAAACTAACCAAATTTTGGGCTGGTTTGCCTATGTTTAACCCAGATAGAGCAATATTCCAATGCTTAACCGGCATCAATGTGCCACTCTAAATCAGCCTCCCTTACTTGATACAAATGTACAAGATTCGCCTACCTTTTTGCCAAATTCTGATTGGAGAATTTCTGCCGTTTCGTTCTAATCTTGACTTGAAGCAAATGCTTAAATAATAAGCTAACTTGAGTTGAGATGAAATTATCGCCCCCATAGAATCCCTTCTGACGTAACCTCCGTATTAAGACAATCATAACGCCTACCAAGCAAAAGTACACACGTTCAGCATTTTCTAACGACGGTACCACATTGAAATGGCAGACAGAACTCCTAGGACCAAACACTTTTCGCTCGTAATGCGAACCACGATATCTTCAATAAACTTGCCCAACGGAACTACAGTCCTGCAATGAAAGAAGGTGTGTTTCAGCGTCTCTACAGCACCACCACAGCAAACGCAGTTGGAAGAATTTTCAAAGCACGCTGAACAAAGTCTTTTGGAGACCCATGGGGAATTTCGAATCATCAGCCATCATTATTGAGGCATTTCAACCCGAGCGCCCAGGAGCATATTGAGCCGGGTTTTCAGTTTTGTCAGTCCGAGCTTATCTATCAAATCCTCTTGAGCGGACACCGTAACAACAACTGGACGTTGGTGAGTTCATCCGTCTCCTGGAAGAAGTATTTGAGCAATCTGACATTCAAAATAGAAGTACTACTACTAGCGGAAAAAATGGGAGCGCACTCCCACAGACCAGTGCACACTTCTCAGCAATGGGAAGTTGTTACGGGCGTCTTCCTTCCAGAATTCACCCTCATCATCCGACTATATTTAATCATTTAGCGGGACCTCCACTACTGTGCAGTGAAAAAACTCCTACTTCTACTACAACAGTTTCTTTTCTCGCACTTCAGGCTTGTTCGACTCTCTTTCATTTATTTGTTTACCTAGTAGCTACAATCCCCGAAAATTTAAATGCAACATCAATTGCCATTTATCTTCTTGAATCTTTTATACTTTCTTCAATGTTTCTTGTACCGAGTCTTTTCTCTCATTGTTTTTTTTCTTTTTTTTAATCATTTCACCCCGAGCAAGGCGGAAACGCCACTGATGTGCAGGGGGTTACATAAATGTAAAAAGATTAATTAGAAAAGAGTGAGGAGTACAAACTAGTGAGAAAGGAACAATAGAAAGCAGGTGCGATGACAGATACATAGGTGGAGAGAAAGGGAAGGTTATACAGGGGTGGGGAGAGAGCTAGAGTCCAGTGGTTAGTAGATGAGTATTGACTTTGCATTTAAATTTCTGGAGGTTGTAGCCGTCAGGAAAGCAAGAATACGGGAGTGAGTTCCACAGGCGGGAAGTGCGAGAAAAGAAGCTGCCGGAGTAGAAGTGTCGTCTGCATTTGGCTAACCTGACTGTGAATGGGTGGGGCCCAGTTGCCAGTCTGGTTGCACGAGTAAACACCTGTTGAGGAAGGCACCAGTGACTTAAGTTCGTCCGAGCAGAAGCCAGGAAAGTATTTATAGAACAGACAAAGGGAGGCCACATTTCGAGTCGCCAGATCAGTACCTATCACATTACAGACTCTCCTTTGGAGCTTGTCAAGAACACTGAGAAGAACGGCAGGGGCACCTGACCATAAATGACAGCAGTGCTCCATGCACGGACGGATAGTTGACTTGTATATATGCAGGATGGATTCAGGTGGAAAAAACATCCTGGATCGACATCGTGACCCAACCTTCTTAGAAGTAGATTCAACGGTAAACGAGTGGGAGTTAGATGTCACTCTAGTAGCACGCTTAAATTCACGTGGACGAGGCACCAGGAAAATAAACTTCTTACAATAGCTGCGATTAAAATATTTCTAGAAAAGACAAAGGTAAGCCAGGTCACGGCGGTGAGAAAGTGACTGAAGTTGTGATGCTATCTCAGGATTGATTACACTGTAGATCACTTTTTGAATTTTGTCAATAACATCATGATGAGTAGCAGGAGTACCTGACCTGATATGGCAACAGTATTCAATGTACGGATGAATAGTTGATTTATACATTAACGAGATAGATTCTGACGAGAAAAAACCTTCTGGCCCGACACAGAGAAATAAACTTTTTATCAGTAAATGGAGCTATAGATTTGATATCTTCGTTCCATTAAATGTTGGTTGAAAAAATGATGCCTTGGAGGCGCAATGCGTTGCACTCAAGGGAGTTAGCATCAGTCATGCTGATGGATGACAGGAAAGTTTCACTATGGTGGTTAAAGAAGAGCAAGAAGTTCTGTTTTGGAGATATCAAAATTTACTAGCCGTTCCTTGCTCTAGTAAACCATCGATTTGAAGTTCGTTTCAAGATAAGCGGCCACGTTTACTTTTCTGCCTTGGCAGATTTACCTATTGAGACGGAAGCAAATGGTAGTGTCACCCGCATAAATTTGTACTTAGGAACTGATGACATAAGAAAGATCATTGATGAAGATTAGAATAAGCGTCGGAATTAGAATAAAGCCATTGGGACACCCACATTCGTTTGAAAGGATCTGGAAGCTTGCCCGTTTAAAACGACCATAATTTAACGATTCGATGGGAACAATTGTATTAAATGAGCTCGAGCTTTGCTATTATTATCAACAGCCTAATATATTATTCATTGATAACCGTTAGCACATGAGCTTTTCTTGATCTACATTAACGATCACCCCAATGTAATAAGACCCCAAGTAGGCATATACGCTGATGTTACTACCGTTTACTCTCGCCTCGATCAAAAATCTACCGAGGCTGACAAAGCAAACATCGCTGCCGAGCTTGAAAAGGACCTCCAATCTGTGGTGGACTGGGCTAAGAAATGGCTCGTTGAATGCTTCCAAAACGAAGCTGCTATCTCTTAACCATCACAGACAATCGCTCCTATCCTCCATTAGCATGGATCAGGTTAGTCTCCCTGAAAGCAAAAGACCGCGATTCTTCGGTTTAACGTTCACAACAGACCTCAAGTGGAATGATTATATCGAATCCATAGCTAAATTCGCTGCTAAGAAGGTCGGTTCTCTGTGTAGGTCCTCAAGGCTCTATTCTAGGTCTTACGCTTTTCCTGATCTTCATTAACGATCTCTCTGATGTATTAAGATCCCAAATAGCCATATACGCTGACGACACTACCGTTTACTTTCGCCTCGATCAAAAATCTGCCGAGGCTCACAAAGCAAACCGCGCTGCTGAGCTTGAAAATGACTTCCAATCTATGGTGAACTGAACTAAGAAATGGCTCTTTAATTTTAATGCTTCTAAAACAAAGCTGCTATCTATTAATGATCACAGACAATCGCTTCTACCCACCATTAATATGGACCAGCCTAGTCTCCCTGAAAGTAAAACACTACGCCTCCTCGGGTTAACTCTCACAACAGACCTTAAATGGAATGTGTATATCGACTCCATAGATAAATCCGCTGCTAAGAAGGTTGGTTCTCTGTGTAGGGCCAAGGAAGTTTTTCCCGTCTGAAACCATCCTGCACATACATAAATCTACAATCCACTCGTTCAGTTAATACTGCTGCCATATCTGGTCGGGTGCCTCTGCTATCCACCTAGGGGTCCTTGACACAATCCAACAGAGAATCTGTAATGTGATCGATCCCGAGTTAGCAACTCGGATACGGTCACTTTCTCACCGACGTAATGTGGCTTCCCTGTGTCTCTTTGTGGCCCCTATGTATGGATTTACTTAAGCTGCAAGATTAGCAACTAGGTCCCACCCTTTTACTGTGAAACCAATAAATTGTTAACACAAATTCTACTCCATCAGCTTCTTTTCTCACACTTTCCGCTTGTTGAATTACCCTTTGTTTACTTGCTTCCCCGACAGCTACAATCTCCAAAACTTTAAATGTAAAGTCGATAGTCATCTCCTATCTCACTGACTTGCATCCTCTCTCTTATGCACTTTTCTCCGTTCACTCCACTCTCATCAGTATTCTCTTTCTTTTCTTACCCAGTTCTTGACACCCATATAACCTGTCACTCTTTCTTATAACTTTCCTTCTATGTAACCCCCTACGCACCAGTAGCAGTAAACTGCATTGCTTGGGACGATATAATTATTTAAAAAAATAAGGTTTTGCCGAAAGTCAAATGTATAGCTGGTAATCTTTTCAAATGTATATTGCTAGTAACTTTTTTTTAATATATTTTGCTAATTTTTTGTTCAAAAATTGTATAGCTAGTAATATTTTTCTTTCGGCTTTCTTCAAATTTATGATAATATTTCTTCAAAAATGCACTGCTGGTAATATTTTTTCTTCATAAGTGTATTGCTGCTAATAGCTTTTCTTCACTGACACATTTCGTCATCTGATGGACATTAACAAGGTATTTACAAGGATTTTATTTTGCAACATGTATTTATAAACAGAAAAAATACCGTTAGATTTTCAAAAAATCTAAATTTGAATACGCTCTTAAATAGCTTTCAGTATAACTCTGAAAGTCAAGTTAAATTAAACAGAAGATTAAATGATTCAATTTTATTCTTAATAATTGAAACTAACTAAATATTTCTATTGTTGTTATTGAAGATCGAAAATACTTAAATAAATACATAAAAATCGAAAAGGCTGTGTTTCTTCACAGGATTTATTCAATCTGTACAGTCATTCTGCGAGACTTAGAAGTTCTGTAGTAATTCATTACTGGCGATCAATATCCTAAAATATGGAGATGGCACAGTGTTGGCATCGAACACAGGAAATAAAAACTACAAGAACTCTCACATATGGTAGTAAAGGAAAGCAAGTAAAAAAGACTAAGCATCAATTGCAAGAAAACAGAACGTATAGTTGACAGCAAAAGAAACATGTGAATTAAAATGTTGGAATACCAAAATTAAGCAAGTAAATCTATTTAATTATGTGAGTAATATTCTAGTAGAAGGCGGAAAGTGCAACACGAAACCCGAAGGTTAATTTGAAATAGCGAAAATGCTTTCCAAAAACTAAGCAATGTATTAAAAAGTAAGAATATTTTCTTAATAACGAAAAATAGCGTATTGCAATATGTAATATGAGTCCTCCTATATGGAAGTGAATGTTTAACGATTTCCTCACAGATGAAGAAAATACTTTAGAAAACAGAAGAATTCTGAGAATTACGTCGATTGAATATGTGAGAAATGACGAAGTTTTAAAGAAAAGAAAAGGGACACTTTGTTATGTCGTGAGTAAGAATAAATAACTCAACAACAGGAATAGGTTAATTGTTGTATTCCGTGAAAATAGTATTTACAAAGGGTATTAGTATCCAATACAAGAATAAATGTTAATCGTCTCGACCGTCGTAAGACGTAGTATGAGCAATGGGTACTTCCGGGTCGTCACCGGAAGTCTACGACTGACTTGTCGATCGGCTGCTCGGCACCCTCTACTATAGTAATGGAATAGTCCATTATAGCCGAATAGGCGCGGGCGTCCCAACACACTTATATTTAACAACAGAATGAGAAAGCTGACACATCTAGGGAAGATAATGGGAAAGAGTCCTTGGACGATTTTACACGCACAGAACATACTGAAGAGAAGTAGGGAAAAAGGAAAACATCTGTTAAAGAAATGAAAGTGGGTGTCAGAAAACATAGGTATTAATGACTTTAAATGTAATGACTTTAGATATATTTCAGAGAATACATATCATTGTTGTATAATGCAAATTATTGTAATGACATTAAATGTAGTTTAACGACTTTTCTACAGACTTGTAATAAATTTAGATATATTTCAGAGAATATAAATCATTATTGTATAATGCAATTCGTTGTAATGACATTAAATATAGTTTAACGAATTTACTACTGGCATTAAATTTAAAAACTTTATATATTTTTCAAAGAATATACATTATTATGTAATTCAAATTTTCGTAGTGATTAGTAAAGAATAAGCATTGTAAATAATCTTAACATTATTGCTAATTCAACTTTGAGCATCGTCATTTAATATTAGTCAGTGAGTGTGTGGTTTCGAGAGGTTCTCCTAAAATGCGTTCTATATTCATGCAATGTAAGAAACTCGACTTTCTTCTCATAGTGATGTTTACTTATATATCTACCGATTATCCGGTTTGTCACACATGTGCGCAGTCTAGGTTCACTTGGTCAACCGCCTGTATGCATGTCGGTTAATGTTACTGATATCTATAGAATGCAGGGATTTGTAACTCACAGCTAAGAGCGTATCTCTAAGGTCATATTATTGATTTACTTAGGCTTTTCTGATGGTTGTCGGCACTCTCTCTCAATCGAGCATCGGAATTCTCATCCTCTATCCCTTTATCTTCTCTGGTGGCAGTGATAATGACTGTGAATCAAAGAGAGTTTGATGAGGCGATTCGCATAAATATGATTTTGATGGACAACTCTGAGGAAGCCCATGCACTTTGCCTGAAGCGCCACTCTTTCGGCTCAAATGGGATTGATATAGGCAAGATTTAGTAAATCTGGTTGCATTGGACTGCCGTATGCTTGGTTTTGGTTACGTCACCCGACTGGCCCTGCTCTATTTCGTTGAGATCTTATAAATATTTGCCTTTTCCGCCATTGGGGGTTTTCAGAGGTTAGTCGCGTTCAGTCTGGTACTTTCTCTTCAATCTTATCGAAACAGATAGATCTGCACGAGTGAGAACTTCAGACGATTTTGCTCTTGGGATCACTGGGACAAGTAAACTCTCTACCTGACAAGGAACGATCATATATATATATATATATATATATATATATATATATATATTAAACTGAGTGCTTGGCTAAACAAATCGTTAGAAAATGTGCCACTTTGAATTATTATTACTTCAATGACAATAACAGAAACGAATCAATAATCTGATTGACTTTAAGAAGTAAGTCTACTTTAGGGTCACTTGATATATATCACAATTATATGATTTTCCATTCGGATTAATATACTGATCTTGCTTGTTCTACTCAACGTTTTAGGCAAAGATTCATCTCAATCTACATTTTATCCTTAAAGGAAATGTCATTAATTAATACTTATTTGGCTATGAATAGTTTGTAACTTATTCATATTTGTATCATTTCTCGCATTTAACTAGAGTTCATGAATTTTTCGAATTAAGGGTAATTTAGGGCTGGAACGCACAAATGCCCGGAAATTAACCTACAATTTAACCCATTATGGCATGTGCCTAATAATCTAGCGGTGTGATTTTGTAACTTTAAAATTAACGTCTGTTTTCATCTGATTTAATTTCAGAGTGTTGTTGTGATCTTAATCAACGGTGTTCATTTTCATGCTAAGTCTACTGAGGAGGTTCTGAAACTTTATCAACATTCCACATACGTTATCATATATATTCGGCGAAGGACGAAGGGTAAAATGGTCGAAATATGCTGAGTAAAATGAGCACGCTGTGCACAATTTTCCTAATAGAAAAGCATAGAATAAGGGTAATTTCTCATTTGAAAATTTCAGACATAAACAAAATATTATGTTTCTGGCTGGAAAATTTCTTTTGACTGCCAACCAAATCATGATTTCATTCTCGTATGATTTTCTATTAGCGAAAGATAGCGACCAAGTTTGACTGCGTTCGTATGCTAAATCTGTTCCAACACGTCAGTTTTGATAAGCTCGACTTGGTGGCACGCGACTCGTGTCGATAGTTTCGACAACAGATGTCGAATAATGTTAGGTGTATTGAATGGATTTAAAATCGAGCAGGCTTGTCTCAAAAAAAAATCTTATCCCCCCTCTCTCTTTCTTTCTCTCTTTACGTTTTTCTCTCATTCTCTTTCTCTCTCTCTCTTTCTCTCTCTCTCTCTCTCTCTCTCTCACACACACACACACACACACACACACAAGCGCAGATTTTGAACAAACACATACAAATCATTCTAAATATCTCACTTTATATAGGCGCACACATAAAATATTTCATTATTTCAAAAAAGTTTAGTTTTATCTCGTTCCTTCCACTCCGACGGTGATTTCTGTTTCTAATCCCATTGATTAAATTGAATTCATTGATGTAGTTATTTATAGCCACTGTATATTTCACTATAAAATTATTACGCCATTGTAAAAAGTATGACCACGAAAAGCGGGATATCTCTTTTAAACGATGCTGAGTTTGATGGCAAATTCATGAAAATAGTCCACTGACTTTCCAGCATTGATGGCGTCTTCTTTGGCCACCTATTGTTTGATGTAGTGTAAAAGGCCAACACCTTGATTACGTCATTATTTTCGTGCGCTATCTAATTTAAATGTTTGCTTTCATATCACGCGGAAACACCAGTTCTCGTATGATCATCGAAGTTAAGCAACGTCGAGCCTGGTTAGTACCTAGATATGTGAACGCTTGGAGTTACCAGGTGCTATAAGCTTGGAGGAGAAGGTGGTGTAATGGAAAATGGCTAGGAATTGTTAATCAGACAACTGAGTTCGAAATGCCATTGGGTTCATTATGACTTACATGCAAATACCGTTGGGAAAGGTATGAATCCACCTCTTCTGTACCTATCTTATGGTGAATTAGTAAGAGGTGTATCACTAAATAATTATTATACCCAAAAATTATTGAAATCTAAAAAAAATATTCGTTGCTTTAAATACGACATGAGAGGTTTCGATTTTAAACAGAGAAACATCGCCATCAGTCAATATCATATATACAGAAAACAAATAAAAAATGCTTTTTTAAAAAAATGAGGTATTTTTGTACAGCAAAGATGGTAGCTAGCCAAGAAAAAGTAATGTTCGTTTTTAGATTCAGCGCCCTTAAATTAGCTAACACAGATATCTCGACACCATTTCATTTTTTTTTCATCCATATTATAAACAAACATATTTTTAAACATTCTTCTTTCTTTCAATGGAGTTAACCAAAAATATCAATATTAATCGTACAGTTCCAAGATTATAGAATTGAAACCCTTTTGTGTTAGAATTATTAACTACTAGCAGTATAGCCCGGCGTTGCTCGGGTGTAATGAAAGCTTTAAAACTAATCCATGATCCTGGACGTTGGCACCAAAAACTAAAAAGCAATAGTTGTTTCCATTTAAAGCGAAACCGTAGATTGAAAGAAAAATGAATGGATGTAAGTCAAATTTTGATTTCCTGGTATCGATATCAAATAAGTTTTTTTCGTCGTAAACTGAATTTTGATGGCTAAATAAGTGCTCTGAATAAATGGTATCATAGCTGAGACTAAGAACTACAATTATACCTACTTAGAGCCAAACCCGAAGCAAAACTAAAATAAAAGGGCTGAAAAATACAGACATACAGGCAGATAAACAGACACACACAAACACACACAAACATCTTGCCTTTTCTATATATATATATTATCGATTTTCTGCACTATTGAAAGAACTGCAACCTTGAAACTTCTGAATATCGTTTCTTATATCTTTGTCTATGAGTGTATCAAATTTGATTAAAATCAGAACACTACTTTTATAACCCAATTTCTTCGATTATCGATTTTCGATATTTATCGGGGGGTACCTCGACACAAAATCTAGCTAAGAACACTCACAGACGCTTATAGTACAACTGTGTAAATTTTCAAGAAAATCGGTTCAGCCGTTTCGGAGTGTATAGATAACGGACACACACAGAGACACACACAGAGACACACACACACACACACACACACACACACACACACACACAAAGTTCCATTTATAAATAAGTTTCGATTTGTATTTAGAAAGCCGATAAATGTGTATGCAATTGTTGTAATATATACTTAATAAATGTTTATAAGTAAAACGAAACTAGGGTATAAATATAACATCCACACACTGCAAAAGACCGACATCATGCAAAACGATTAGGAAATTTTCGCCCTAGACCACCCATCCTGGGGGAAATCAGTTTACAATTTTAAGAGAAGCTGTGAACAGTTTCATGTTGAAGATATAGATGAGTATGGTTCCTGATATTAATTTACATGAAAATATTTGAATTAAATTTAATATCGTGTGTAATGAAACTGGTCCTATCTGCCTAGGTTCATCAGGTCTCAGAAACCATCAAAGATATTTCACATTGATATTACGACAATCTTACTGTGGTCATGTTTAGAAATAACATGTAGTGTATTCCTTCTCTATGTTAAATTGCTGTCATTGTCTGAAGAATGAGAGCTGCTTTACGAGGTCCCATTGCTTGCTAAATTTAATAATTATATAGGATATATTGTTTAAAACGCAATTGCTCAATTCACGGTCACTTGTCATCTCCTATCTCTCTGAGTTGCATCCTTTTTCTCATGTTCTTTTCTCCGTCCACTCTACTCTCATCACACCAGTATTCTCATCCTTCTCTTACCCATCCTCTGACACCCCCTATATCTTGTTCCTCTTTATCCCCACTTTCCTCCTATGTAACTCCCTGCCGACCAGAGGCAGTAAAACTGCCTTGCTTAGGGTGAAATGATAATAAAAATATTTAAAATTAACGACTAGCCAAAAAATAAAATAACATGAATATATCGCATTCTTTTTGTGTCGTCTAGTTCCCAACAACCGTTACGCATGACGTCATACATTTCAAACGTGCAGCTTCTCATAGAATACCAGGATGTAAACAACTGACACCACATTGGTCCTTGATAATGACTTCGATAAACAAAAGTACAAGCAATCTAAACTTATTTATAAATGGAACTTTGTGTGTGTGTGTGTGTGTGTGTATGTGTGTGTGGCTCCGTTACCTATAGACTCTGAAACGGCTGAACCGATTTCTTGAAAATTTACCCAATTGTAGTATAAGCGTCTGCAAGTGTTCTTAGCTAGCTTTTGTGTCGAGGTACCCCCGATAAATATCGAAAATCGATAATCGACAAAATCAGGTTATAGAAGGAGTGGTCCGATTTTAATCAAATTTGATACACTCATAGACAAAGACATAAGAAACGATATTCAGAATTTTCAAGGTTGCACTTCTTTCAATAGTGCAGAAAATCGATTATATATATATATATATATATAATGCAAAATATTTGTGTTTGTGTCTGTTTATCTGTCTGAATGTCCTTTATACAAATTCACAATTTTTATCCGATTCTCACCAAACATCACACAAATATTCTTTAGGCTGAGTTTGAACTCCAGGACTATGGATTAGTTTTAAAGCTTTCATTATACCCGAGCAACGCCGGGCTATACTGCTAGTAACAAATATTAACAAGGGACGGCGGTTTATCCACAACTTCAAGCGCAATGATCATCATCTTCAGTCGTTGTTGCAGATTGCGCATCAGTATAATCAGATATTGATCTGTGTTAATTCTTTAAATTTACTCTACTATGCAGGCTCAAGGCATGTTATAACAGAGCGCTTGTCAGTTCTTTCTGCGGTAGATTGGTTGCCAACCAAAGATATATAACCCAGTTTGTCGTGCTATTATCTCTCTTCAAACGGGTTTTGAATTCAAAAGTTCCTTCTCCTAGACAGGTTGCCATCTAAGGCTATAGAATCCTATCTTTTCTGCTATTTTCCCTTAAATGGTAGGGGATTTATAACTTTTCCAAAGGTAACGAATGTAAGTCGAACTCGGCTCTCCGATTTCTCAGTCCGAACCCTATCCATTATATACTCGAACCCAATACTCAACAACTTATCTGAATGTGAACCACTGCTCCGTGGAATCGACTCCCAAGAGAATGTTTCCCCTCGCTACAATGTTTTCAATACTAGGTTTAGCCGTTATCTTCCCCGCCTATCTGTACAAACTACCTTCTAACTTAACCCTCTACCTCGAGTCTCCCTCGGGCCTTGTAATAAATAAGCTGCACTGTAAATAAATAAATATGTGTGTATGTGAGTGCGTGTCGCTTTGTGTGTATGTGAGTGCGTGTCTCTTTGTGTGTGTGTGTGTGTCTTTGTGTGTCTCTTTGTGTGTGTGTGTGTGTGTGTGTGTGTCTTTGTGTGTCTCTTTGTGTGTGTGTGTGTGTCTGTGTGTGTGTGTGTGTGAGTGCGTGTCTCTTTGTGTGTGTGTGTGTGTGTGTGTGTGTGTGTCTCTTTGTGTGTGTGTGTGTGTGAGTGCGTGTCTCTTTGTGTGTGTGTGTGTGTGTGTGTGTGTCTGTCTGTGTGTGTGTGTGTGTCTCTTTGTGTGTGTGTGTGTGTGTGTGTGTGTGTGTGTGTGTGTGTGTGTGTGTGTGTGTGTGTGCCGAAGAAGTGTATTTAAATGTCAATATATCTAATCTTGATTTGTCTTACTTATCTTATCATTTAATGCCAAATGTCCATTTATTCATTGAGTGATTCCGATTAAAAAACCAATACTCTTCATTAGAACTCAGGTAATTTCCGCAGGTATACTTTTTTCCGACACTGTCTGCAAAGTTCCTATGCTTCGTAACTTAAGTTATGCTTACTTTCAGAATCTTACTTAACCTAAAATATTTTCTTTAGCCTCAATCATTCTCTGTTTATCTTTTCAAAAATACGTGATTTATTTACATTTTCTCTCTTGTTTTCTTGTCTTCATATTAATATTACACTGCGATAATTAAATGACTATTATAATAAGAGTTCATACATGAAAATGCTGTTAACCAGGTCTGCAAAATTGATTTATTTTCTCATCAACGCTTCCCCAAAGCCTTCCTCTGCCGTTGGCAAATCATTAAGGATATTTAAATAGTTACCATAATCGATTTGCAGAAAAGCCTTTCATTAGTCATTTTTTTAATGAATGGATGATATCAACGGTTTCAATATGAACTAAAATATTAGCAAACAGTTCTATTAGAGAGACAAAAGATATATTTATACTGGCCGAATACCTGTCTTACGGAGAAAGAAGAGTATCTTTTAACTGAAGTTATCTTATCTCTCAAAATTTTCTGTGTGAACAATATTTTCAGCAAGACATCTCTATTCGTAAACGTTTTTATGCCATTATGCTAATTTATTTTGATTGTTTATTCCTATATCATATTGAAACACCGGTTCCGGTATGATCACCGAACTTACATTGTAAATATATTTTGTTGCGACATTGAAAGAACAGTGTCTTATCAGGTAGTTAACAATTGTACTGATAGTAATTGTTCCACTCACGTCGAACCTAGTCAGTACCTAGATTAGTGACTGCCTGGGAAATGTTCGAATTACCTATTTTCTACCTCAGCCATGAATCAATCAGTAGGACTTTATCAGTCAATCATTATTACCGCCAAAACTTTCTTACAACATAACACTGTCCTGAGCATGACGGTAAATTGCATCCGGCAACAAGGCCTCTGATTGGGAGGTTGTAAGAAGCATGGAACTACCTCTTAATTGCTGTTGTTCCCAGGTCCACCCTGACCCGAAGTGATAGCACCTGTTAGGATCCCAGCTATGGGCAAATAGCTAACCCCTAAACTGGGGTCAAAACAATATGAAAGTATAAAATATACACTTTTAGAAATATACATATAAAAACAGACTTTTATAGAAAAATATACATTTTTGTAGGAAAAATAGTACAAACAATATATGAAGAAAAAATTATTACCATAACACAAATTTGAATAAAGAATTCTCAGCAAAACATTTTTGAATAAAGAATTCTTAGCAAAACATTTTTGAATAAAGAATTCTCAGCAAAACTTTTCTGAATAAAAAATTCTCAGCAAAACATTTTTGAATAAAGAATTCTCAGCAAAACATTTTTGAATGAAGAATTCTCAGCAAAACATTTTTGAATGAAGAATTCTCAGCAAAACATTTTTGAATAAAGAATTCTCACCAAAACATTTTTGAATACAAAATTAGAAGACATTTTCAGTTTTCAAAAATTAAAAAAATAACAAAAAAATGTCATTAAAATCTGACTAAATCAACCTTCTCACTATAACCGAACATTTAAAAAAAAACTTAAAACTCCACATTTTTGGCATAAAGTGGTTGATATGCCGTTAAACAAAACTCAAACCCAGATTCATTTGCACAAAATAGACTTTTATTAAAATATATAGATAAAAATAGACTTTTTATAGAAAAAATATACATTTTTGAAGAAAAATATTACCAACAAGACATCTTTGAAGGAAAAAAACGGAAAAATTATTACCATAATCTTTGAAGGAAAAAAATATGACCAGCAATACATTTTTAATATAAATCTAGAAGACATCTTCAATTTTTAAAAATAAAATAAAAAATGTTCATTAAAATCTGACTAAATCAACCTTCTCACTATAACTATTCATTAAAAAATACCTTAAAACCTCTCTTTTTGGCGTTAAATAACCCATAGAGGTTAATATGCCCTTAAACAAAACTCACTCACGCACTCACTCACTACAACGTAACAATAGTTTCTGGCTTTGAATAAGATGCAAAACGTTAATAAGCCGTAAATATATCATTCAATTGCTTCACGTGATTTTTCTACACTGGACATAGCTACAGATAGCTGACTAAAGAAAAACATGACTAATTTTCTAATTATACAAATAATAAGAATCACTTCAGCAAACTTATCATTTTTTCACTTGTTTAAATAGTTTGTTACAGTTTTAAGAAATCAAATTAAACATATTTTTTACTTATTTAGATATTTTCAGAAACATTCACGACTCCGTTCGGCTAATTTGTATTAAGTTTTTACAAAAATAATGGCCGATTTCAGAAACATAATTTTATTCTTGAAAAATTAAATGTTGAAATTAGTGAAAATAGGAACTTTGAGCATCTATGCACTTCTGCCAACAATCGACGAGATTATTTATTCCTCGTCGATAAAAAGTTATTGCCTGTGATGTAACGAAATCTTTTAAAGCTGATTTCAACTCTGATTTGAACCTAAAAGTTTTACCATTTAAGAATGTGCTAAAATGTTTAAAAATGTTAATCAGTGAGTGAAAAACTAGGAGAATATAAAATACTAACAGTATAGCTCGGCGTTGCTTCGGTGTAATGAAAGCTTTAAAACTAATCCATGGTCCTGGAGCTTAGACTCTTTGAACGTTGGCACCAAAAACTAAAAAGCAATAGTTGTTTCCATTTAAAGCGAAACCGTAGATTGAAAGAAAAATGAATGGATGTAAGTCTAATTTTGATTTCCTCGTATCAATATCAAGTAAGCTTTTTTCGTCGTAAACTGAATTTTGAAGGCTAAATAAGTCCTCTGAGTAAATGGTATCATGGCTGAGACTAAGAACTACAATTATACCTACTTAGAGCCAAACCCGAAGCAAAAACTAAACTAAAAGGGCTGAAAAAAATACAGACATACAGGCAGATAAACAGACACACACACGAACATCTTGCCTTTTATATATATATATATATATATTTAATCATATCACCCCGAGCAAGGCGGTAACGCCACTGATGTGCAGGGGGCTACATAGAAGTGAAAAGATTGGAAAAGAGAAAACCGGAAACCGCATACTAAACAGGAAACAAGGGATGAGCCTCTTCACCTGTTCAATAGACGTGGGTGGAGTGTGAAACGGACGATAGTTTAGCCTATCTACTCCAATTGGTCTATCTACTGCAATTATATATATATACATATTATCGATTTTCTGCACTATTGCAAGAACTGCAACCTTGAAACTTCTGAATATCGTTTCTTTTGTCTTTGTCTATGAGTGTATCAAATTTGATTAAAATCGGACCATTCCTTCTATAACCCGATTTTTTGGATTATCGATTTTCGATATTTATCGGGGGTACCTCGACAAAAACCCTAGCTAAAAACACTCGCAGGCGCTTATAGTACAACTGTGTAAATTTTCAAGAAAATCGGTTCAGCCGTTTCGGAGTCTATAGGTAACAGACACACACACACATACACACACAAACAAAGTTTCATTTATAAATAAGTTTAGATAAGTTTAGATGTGGTAAACTATCGTATCCCATGTCTGTGAGTTTTTCCAACGTCATTCTTGCAACATGTGGCTGCGCATTATCTTGGAGCAGAACTGGACAATGTCGATTCACCGATGCAGGTCTAACTATTTGCAGGTGTACATGCATTTCAGCAAGTTGAATGCATTAAAACTCTGCATTAATGCTCTTATTGGCTTCCAAGAAAACTGTAGTGGATTACACCAATTGCAGACCACCAGACAATCACCAATATCTTTTGCTGATGCAGTTTTGGCTTTTGGGACTGGTTTGGGAGACTCATCACGATCAAGCCATTGACTGGATCGTTTACGGCTATCATAAAGAATTCGCTTTTCATCACAAGTGACTATTCGGTCAAGAAAGGGATCATTGGTGTTACACAGAAAGAGCAAACTTCAAAACGCATACGTTTTTTTTTTTATTTTCATTGAGATCATGAGGAACCCATTTATTGATCCTTTTTACCTTACCAATACGCTGCAAATGATGTGAGGTTGTTGCAATGCTGGTACCAAGCGTCTGAGATATTTCTCTATGACGCTTTGACGTGGTTTTTGCTCAACAACTGCTCACAAATGTTCATTATCAAAACAGTCCTCTACCTTCTTCATCTTCAAGGAGTACACCACCAGTACGGAATTTATGAAACCACCTTCGTACTGTCCGATCACTTTTGATTCAATCTCCCCATGCTCTGTTGATATTGGCAGAAGTTTATGAGGCAATGTGCCCAAGTTTGAACTCATGTAAGAAGAGTGAGCAGAGGTTATGTTTTGCTATGTTCATAATTAAGGTTTTCTAAGCTTCAAGAATATTTCTGTCTGAAAATAAGTTACAAATTATTACAGATTACACATTATTATGTATACCAAAACTCACGTGATATATGCTGTGAATATTATTTTAAATAGCTTTTCAAAATACAACACTTCGAGCGGCCATTATTTTTAGAACAACCTAATAGAACTATGAAACATGAGACTACGACAGCGCTTATTATTACGAACGCTATATTTTTTCTAACTTACAGCTGAATGTTGACGATGCAGAAATGTTTTTCTTTAAAAACTCGTTAAGTTTGTTTTTTTTTACATATTGATAGAAACCTTTGCTTACATATAGTAATATTTCAAATTTGTTTTGTAAATAATTAACACAAGTGAAATATTTTTTATAATTTTGGTCTTAATTTTTATGCAAATTAAATGTTACTGCGTCTGCTCTAAACGCCATTATTTAGTAATATATATATATATATATATGTGTGTGTGTGTGTGTGTGCATAAGTGGGTGTTTGTATATATATCTATCTCTCTCTCTCTCTCTCTCTATATATATATATATATATGTGTGTGTGTGTGTGTGTGTGTGTGTGTATACATACTCAAATGAATAAGAACGAAGAAAATAATTGCAACGTTCAAAACAGTAATTTAATCAGTGCTCAATATAAAAAATAGACCAATAAATATTTATCATTAATTTTTACGTTAGAACATAAGAGAGCTACAAACTGCTACAAAATTGTACAATTTGTTTTGACATTGAAAGAACAGTGTCTTATCATGTAGTTACCAATTGTACCCATAACTGATAATAATTGTTCCAATAATTTTAACTGATTTTGAAACAAAATTTAGCGTTACGCGAATCTATATATGATTAAAAATTATTTATTCTGAAAAGTAACTTACAATCATAGTTAATATATATAATCTCTTATGTAATTATAGAAGTTAATTTAAAAAGTACATCTTATATTTACTAAATAGATTAATATACTGGGATTTTTTAAATATTCTTTTACAAAATAAGTTTAGGTTAATGGACGAGATTGTATGTTACCTCGTAGGTCATGGAGCCATTTAACGCGTTTTCTTTTCATTAAGGAATATAATAAGTGTTATATTTATTCATGAACTTAAGGCTAGTTATTTTACCGGAACTATTTTATTATAATACACAATTTCATGTTTTTGTTAAAATCGTCATCATAACGTCAGACACTGAGATTGATATCTATTTGCGTGTCGTTATATCTCGTCAGCCGCACCAGGAATTATCTTGAAACATAAAATATAATAAGTATTGGATAACCAAGCAGAAAAGAAAGACATTGCTTCTTCTACTTTCACTATCTTCTATGTGCTGTCTGTAAATGCTATTCTATTTAATGCCAATGACAAAGTGACTTTCTCGCGAGATATCTCACCGACAACACATCGAAGTTATTTGCTTTTTTTCTGCTTTCACGAGATCTATAGTATTAAATCTCCATGCCGAAAAACGCTTCAGACAATGTCTCATTATGTATCCCCCAGTTGTGAAAATACACAACAGAGCGTTGTTTATGACTTTGTATTTGACAGACTGAAGAATAATAATATTTTCAAAGGTCTGAATCAATTTAATCAGGTTCGACTATATAACTATCCATAAGAGATTCTGTCAATCAGTAAGTTAAGTGCCACACTTGGCCTCTTTCGACCCTTGACTGATTATGCATTTTCCCCGCAGTAGTTTTCCATTACTTTCGGCGGTAGACTGGTTGCCAAGGGAGGCTATATAACCCAATCAGCCTTGCTATTCATCCCACAGTTGAAAGGAGAATAGCTGAATTAATACCTGTTTCTAATTATTATACCGTTGATATACTCTCCACGCATCTATGCACGTATTGATCTGCATAGATGAAATCTATCTATATTCTTCTATGTATTTTCGCTACATATCATGGGCCTGTATTCTCGGATATATACGATTGGGTAAATTTTCGTTGTAAGTCCCGACGATTTTCCCCTTCAAATGTATCAAAAATAGTATTATCTCTGTGCAAATGTATATGCTGAACTCAAATCAACTGTTAGTTATTAAAGAAACTTACCTTTTTTATCTAAATGTCCATAAAAAAACGAACTATATCTTGCACTTTTTCTCTCTCGTAACTCTCATGAAGTCATGTAATTAACTGCAGAATGACGTACTGCGTATGTGAACGAATTTTGGCAGATTTTTGGTCGATTGTTCTTCATTTACTGATACTTCTGGCGATGTACTTTCGGTAATGACAGTAATGCGCTATTGTATTTCTATGCTTATTACTTTCATAACAGGAAGTACATCGCCGGAAGTTTCAGTAAAGGAAGAAAATCGACGAAAATTCGACAGAAATAGCTGCCTACGTAGAACGTCATTCTGCAGTTAATTACATGACTTCGTGAGAGTTAACGGGAGAGAACAAGTGCGAGATATAGTTCGTTTTTTTATGGACTTTCAAAGCAAAAAAGGTAAGTTTCTTCAATAACTAATTGTTGATTTGAGTTCAGCATATACATTTGCACAGAAATAATGCTATTTTGGATAAATTTGAAGGGGGAAAAGCCGTCGGTACCTAAAACGAACATCCACCTACGATTGCAAAAACAGCGAATATAATTCTACCATACAATATGCCACGCCACTTTCAAAGTTATCTGATAAATAGTAAATATTTTTAGGGAGCCAAACCAATAAATCAGACATAATTTCACTATTTTGCATACATGTTCAAAAGAGAAACAGGTTTAGAAATATTGACTGCTTGGAAAGCTATTAAAGATTTTTTAGAACATAGTGAGAAGCATGGGCAACATGCGGGCTGACGTTATTCTGCTGAACAACTTCAACTTTTCTTCTACGTTTTGGATCACTTGGCGTTGCTTAACGTTTTCTCTAAAAGCTTCATTAGAAAGAAAAACCCGATGATTGTTATTGTTGGGTCTATGCATGGTAGACGAATATTCTGTAAAAGATGTCACTTTATAGGGCTAATCATGCATGTGCTAAACACTATTAAATGTTATTCAATCTCTAGAGGTTCGTGTTACCCTTCTTCTGTTGCAAGTAAATACTACTACTTCTGCATCAAACTTGTTCGTCATTCATAGAAACAGTCCTTTCACTCTTCCCTGTTAGTCATGAGGAACTGAAGTCAAGCAATTTTACATTCACTATTTCTTTTTCTAAATGTTTCGTATTTTTACAGACAGCCTATATTTTTGATAAAATTTCTTGAATATTTAAGCCGACAGACGAAAATAAATATAGTGTTTCATAAATGGTTTTAGTGGTCATTCTCTCAAACTTTTTCCATGATCTGGTCGCCACAGCAGAATTTATGGCACCAGCTGTGCCCTACGAATCTTAATCTATATTTCTGTCTGGTTTCCAGAGATGCGAAACATTTTCTCATAGAGCTCCTTTTTGGTAGGTGTTGACGCCATGAGATGTTAATAACAGCCCAGTACATTCTCGTGTAAACACCATTTAGTATTTTCTCTACTATGATTAAGTCAAATTATTGAGGCATAAAAAATAGATTCAACCACATTACATATGTGATAAGTTTTGATCCTCTGACGAAATTATCACCTTTTACTATGTCATATGATTCCAGAATATTTTTAACTTATTTCAGAATATCTTCTTATATTGTACCCAGCATTTACTAAAAGAGTGATGAATTTTTATTTAATTAATTCGACAGATTTTATTACTTAAACGTTATTTGTAGCAGATACCTTATATATATATATATATATATATATATAGTCATCCGCAGACAGATCTGTTTCGCTGTATCACGGCTCATCAATACAGTTAGACTCCGATTGCTTTTAACCGAGGATTGAAATCCGACCGAAGTGGCGTCAGTCGGCGATTCTACCTCTGGGCTATGGGCGCTCGGTAGAAAAAGGCGGACTTTTTAGCGTGTATATTCTCATTATACCCGCCCAATAGCCAGAGTGCTCTAATTCATTACTGAATGAGTGATGCGTACATGCCAGAGTTGCTACTGTTTTTCAAAGTCTACCATTCTTCCAGGGTGCTCAATCATGGTGTGAGAGCGTAAATATATATATATATATACAAAATAATTCAAAAATTTCAGAATTTAATTTCATTGGATGGCCATTTCAGGGAGAACATTCTCGCTTCATCAGCAGCGGTCGAAAACAAAAACTTAATTAATTCAAATATGTTACAAAATTTCTATGTGGGAAGAAGCCCAAAAATATATCCATACACATGAAGTTAAAAATAGGGTCGGATTAAAAAATTATTTCAGTTGTTAGCATGACGTAAGAAAAGGGAAAAAAGCAGACACAGATATTCATAACTCGATATTAGAAAACTTTACAATACGTCTGTAGGAATCAAAAGTTAAAAATTAGACCCTGTCACAGGAATAGAAGTGGCAGGGGAAAAGGAAAGGAAGGACAAAATGGGTGGACAGGGGAAAGTTAATGATGAAATAGGATATAAAAATTTTTTTTCTCAGTAACCAAGGTAACAACTGACGACAACTTCGATGGTGAAAGAAGGGGAAAAATTTCGGGAACGTATTTAAATTAATAAAGTTTTTGTTTTCGACCGTTGCTGATGACGCGTTTTTTTTTTCGCTGAAATGACCATCCAACGAAATTAAATTTTGAAATTTTAAAATTAGTTTATATATTTGGCTCTGTAAATAGATAATACTATTTACATCAAGACTTCCATCTTGATCAATTTTAATATTAATAAAATGAATATTAATACGATCGAGTTTTAGCATTTTACCTATTTGCTCATCCTTTTTGGATTTAATATATATATATATAGAGAGAGAGAGAGAGCGAGAGTGAGAGAGAGAGAGATGCTCCATTTATTTATTAAATACTATATTCATATGTTTTCATTTACTAACTGTGTATACTAGAAATATAAAGTAAATTATTCGCACTCCGACAGAATTCGAACTTGCGTCCAACTTAGCAGGACAAACCGTCCAACTTAGCAGGACAAACCGTCATTAGATATGACGTGCTTTAGGCCGATGTCACTATTCAACTTTTCTTGATCGACTACGCGCTCAGTAATCAAGTAAATCTTGTAAATAAATAAACGAGGCGTCTATTCAAATTGGGGTATTCTCAAACCTTAACATTTACGTATTAAAATTGTCACTCAGTCAGTTAATTGCCATATATGACACACGCATGTGCGATCATGTCTCGAAAGAGAGATAACTGACTGTTGCCATTACTTTCTTCTGTAGACTGGTTGCCAACCAAGGCTATAGAACCCAATCTGTTTTGCTATTTAGCCCATAGCTTGAGAGAGAAGCGACGGATCAATACATTTACCAAGGGTATTTGCGCGTAAGTCAGTGCAACAAATTCAGCTGGAATTTGAACTCAGCTTTCCGACTTCTCGTTTCGAGGCGATATCCACTGCACCACAATGCATATTACACCCAAGTAAAAAATCATACCCAGTTAAAAAAAAAAATTATTTACAGTGGTATTGTTTTTTTTTGTTTTTGTTTTTTTGTTTGTTTTTTGTTTTGTTTTGTTTTTGTTTTTTCCCTCGGTGTAATTACCAGACCTAGCCTAGATACTAAACTGGCTTTGTCAAACAAGTGTCTTGTCTAACAAGTATTTCAATTACTTAACAGACTCGTAATTACTTGTGTACATGGCGACGTTTTAAAAAATACATCCAGTGGCGATTTGTACTGACTTTAATCTTCTTGATGTAAGTTGCTGCCAATCGTCATTACAAATTAACCAAGAAAAAGAAAATGTTTCTTTCAAAATTCGACAATTATTTTCTAGCTAAGTAATCGTGTAATGTCAGAAATTTTACCCAGGGTAATCAACAAGAAATTAAACTTGGGCTGATAAAGAAAAACTGTATCTATAGCTTTCATTGTGGTATTACTTCTGCCAAAATTTCCATCGATCGGTCGAAAATTAACTTTCTCTACTGTTTGTTTATTTGAAGTAGAGATTTTTCTTGTTTTGAAAAATTCCTGAGAATAAATTAGAAAATAGGGTCATGGAATTAACGCTATGTTACGCTCAGCCTTTATTGATGGAATTCGTGTAAGAGAACATGACTGATGCTATCCTCCAAAAGAGTGACTCGTTGGTGATTCTCGTTCTAATGTTTTTTACTGATATGAAAGGGAAAGATTTTACTGAATCTATTTCCAGTTCTGCTGCTAGTAAATCTGATTAACTGTGCTTTTCCATATAATTTTCTTACACATTTGTAAGGCTACCATTAATTCATGCATCGAATATTGCAGCCACATTTGATCAGGTTCTTTTGCTATGTATCTAGAGATTCCTGACAATGTCATCGGCTGTGACACAATATCTCATCTTCAGTCACTTTCTCACCCCCATAAAATAAATTCCCTGTACCTTTTCTATAAATAATTTCATGGTAATTGTTCTGGTGAGCTTCTCTCTTCGTTACCTAGACTTTATGAATTTAAGTGTACTCTTAAATCGTCCTATCCGTTTAGAGTTTTAAAGGTTGGATTTAACCGCAAGTTCTACGTTAAAAGTTTCTTCGCCCGGACTTCTTGCTTGTGGAACTCTTTTCCATCTTTATGTTTCGAGTCAACATTGATCTTCAAAAATTTAAATAAAATGCCAGTCGTTATCTTCTGTCTTCTTAATTCATTGTTCTTCCTCAATAATTTCTCTTAACAGACGTTTCTTTTCTAAATTTTCTGTCACAATAAATTTTTGTGTCTTCGAGGCTTTGTTATTATTTTACTATAAAATGATACAAAATTATTTATATATATATATTTATATATTTAGTGTATCGAGGCAGCAAATAATTTTCTAAACATATACTGTTTTGTTATTTTTGGTAACTATTGCCGCTGTCTAGCGGAGTTTTATGTCAACACAAAATAAAATCGTCGGTGATGGTGGTTGTTATTGTATTACCGTCTAAATAACCTCTCTGAAGATGGCTCATATGAGCCGAAATCTTACAAACAAATTAAGAAAATATTATCCAAATGTTGGAGAATTTTTGTCTTTATTTTCAACTGAAATTAAAGCCGGAATACGATGTTTAGAACGGCTCATGATTAAACATAATAGACATTCATTGTCTCTTATATTTAACAATATATGTTTAGAAAATATTTATATATATATATATCTAAAGAGAGAGAGAGAGAGAGAGAAAGAGTTAGACAGACAGACGGACAGACAGAGAGAGAGCCATTGAGTGAGTCGGAAAGATTTTACGAAACTAAACGCCGTATTATATTAGCACCTAACTCTAATCAGTTTGCTGTTGAAATTACTAAAGGAAAGTGTTAATTACTAAAGGTAAGTGTTAATTACTAAAGATAAGTGTTAATTACTAAAGGTAAGTGTTAATTACTAAAGGTAAGTGTTAATTCTATGCGTACTTCTCGCTTGTAGAACTCTTTTCAGCTTCCTGATTTCTTGTTAAATACGACCATTCAACAAGTGAATCCAACTGCAGTCACCATCTTATGTCTCACTAAATCCTGGTAATTTAAATTCCTCTTTCTACCTAACGCTTTTCACAGTTTTTATCAATCTTGGTAATTTCTTGCATTCTTGTGGCTTTATCGTTTTCTTTGGGGTGAATGAAGTTTAAAAATTAGTTAAAAAAGTGAATTCATTAGGAATCTAACAATTAAAGAGGTTCTCTGAAAAACCAAGCTTCCAAGTATTGCCGTATCCTAGTATATCTTACACTTTTCAAATGAATGCGCATTAAACTGATCAACGAAGTAATACTCCATCGTTTGCGTAGAACAGGTATAGAAGCAATCTCACCAAAATAGGCTGGCAAGCGTCAAACTTTACTCATCTCTCGGCACAAGTCCAGGCAAGAAATATCCGCAATTAAAGTTCTACTTATTTTTATCACCTAAAAAGTTCTGTTAAGAGAAAGGAAGATATTAAATATGCGCAAAAGATTCTAGTCCAGTCCATTGTGTTTCTTTTCAAAATAGAATATTACTTTCATCACTACCAACAGTACTAAGATTTTAAAGGAAATTAATGGGAAATTCTGCCCGCAGTTAATAATATGTAATAAATAGTATAAAATTCATTTGAATAGAAATGAAATCTACGCTTCCGAAGGAGTTGTATAACAACATGCCAAGGGATTTTATAAACAACTAGCAGAAATGAAAGCTTTAAAACTAATTCATGGTCCTGGAGCTCAGTGTCTTTGGACGTTGGCACGAAAGACTAAAAAGCAATAGTTGTTTCTAGTTAAAGCGAAACCGTAGACTGAAAGAAAAATGAATGGATGTAAGTCAAATTTTGATTTCCTGGTATCGATATCAAATAAGTTTTTTCATTGTAAACTGAATTTTGAAGGCTAAATAAGTGCTCTGAGTAAATGGTATAATGGCTGAGACTAAGAACTGCAATCATACCTACTTAGAGCCAAACCCGAAGCAAAAACTAAAATAAAAGGGCTGAAAAAATACAGACATACAGGCAGATAAACAGACACACACACACAAACATCTTACCTTTTATATATATATATATATATATATATATATATATATATATATCGATTTTCTACACTATTTTGAGAACTGCAACCTTGAAACCTCTGAATATCGTTTTTTTTTATGTCTTTGTCTATGAGTGTATCAAATTTGATTAAAATTGGAGCATTCCTTCTATAACCCAATTTTTTCGATTATCGATTTTCGCTATTTATCGGGGGCACCTCGACACAAAACCTAGCTGAAAACACTCGCAGACGCTTATAGTAGAACTGTGTAAATTTTCAAGAAAATCGGTTCAGCCGTTTCAGAGTCTATTGGTAACGGACACACACATACACACACACAGACAAAGTTCCATTTATAAATAAGTTTAGATAAATCTTTGCATTTTTTTCGTTTTTAGTCACTCAAAGCAGTCAGTCAGGTCTCTTTAGAGACATGATCGCCCAAGCGTGTATGACGTATGGTACTTAAATGACTGACTCCAAGCAAGGTGAGACCGTCACTAGTGCTCATGGGGGTTACAGTGAGATATGAATGGTTACACGTGCTTATTGGGGAAAGGAAAAAGATTAACGGGAATCAGGAAGATAGAAGATGAGAGTTGTGTCTATTGAATAAAAATTGAAGTGACGGCTAAAAAAATGCTTGTAACATTGATCTTAGCAACTTCAAAAGGCGATTTTTTATTCTCTGTTAAATCAGAAAGTTTTACTCTTCACTGCCCCTTCTTATTAGCTTATTCCAATTTCCAATATCAATACATATGTTATTTGGGAACACTATAAATAAAACTGAAGAATTGCTTTTATCTGGGCTTGCGCGCTGGTCGATAATAAGAGTGAGAATCAATATCATGGATAAGTGGATAAAATGTGGACACAATTAAGATTTCTTGGCACTAAAAACTTTCTCGGATAAAGAGAAATTGTAGAATAAGGAGAAATTGTAAAACCTTTATGAATTTTTGTTCTAAACCTTCTGGCTTCAAGACCTGCACTCACATAAAATTTACTGAATGCTCTGTCACGATTACGAGTTCTATAACCCATTAGGATCGTAGGGCCAATACATTGAATGCGGCTTCAGTAGAAGTGGCGTGTCCTGGGCGAGATAGCCTGATGGATCCCAAGACCCTCCAGGCTAGTTTGAATTCAGAATTTCCCTTCTGCTAGACTATATGCTATGCAAGAATATAGAAACCACTCTGTCCTGCTATTAATTCACGGATAGGAGAATGGTAGAAGAAATAGTTTCATGCAAATTCTCAAGGGTATTAGCACGTAAATGAATGCAATAAACTCGATTGGAATTCAAACTCGGCTCTCCGAACCTCACTCTGAGCTGCAATTACTTTACCGGACTCACATCTACGTACTAAGGTGTAAAGAATATTTCATCCATTAATATAACATATTTATACATACGGAAAGTTTGTGACATTTTGCGCTCTGGTTTTGCTTTGTATTTGTTTTAATAATACAAAGAAGGGAACTGGGCAAGAAAATTCACGAAAAGAAAATGAAAAATCATCGAAAATAGAAACAATAAATAAGAAGTGACTGCCATTCGCATTATTATGATGCGCTCTTATCTAAATGTCACTTTAGATATCTTTCGTAGCGATATATAGTGAGGATTTCTAAACGACCTTGACATCTGTAATGTCATCGATACCGACTTGGCAGACCGGCTGCAGTCACTCTCTCACCGGCGTGACGTGGCTTACTTGTGCCTCTCACGGCTTCTGCTCCGATGAACTTAATTCACTGGTGCCCCCTAAATACGAATTTGCACGAGATACTAGATTAGCAACTCGATCCCACCCTTTTACAGTGAAACCGATAAAATGTAACAGCAATTTCTATTCCACCAGCTTCTTTTCTCGCACTTCCCACCTGTGGAATTCCCTTCCACATACTTTCCCTCCCCGACAGCTACAATCTCCAGGAGTTGAAATGTAAGGTCAATAGACACCTCCTAACGCACTAACTCGCATCCATTCTCTCAAACACTCTTCCCATCTACCCAACCCTCACCCTCGATATCCTTACCCGTCTATCACCCTCCTTCTGACTTTACTTTCCCCTATGTAACCCCCTGCGCAATAGTGGCAGCGGAATGCCTTGCTTAGGTTGAAAGGATTATATAGAAAAATGAACAGAATGACTCTTTAATGTTACACGACAACACAAAGCACTTGAGTGCGAGGTTCTTGTCTAGCTTATGTTTCAAACCAAATAATTTATCGCTGTTTCGAGTGATAGTCGAGTGCTTCTATTTATGACATTTCCTAATCAAGCTGGCTAAAAGAAGGAGCTCAAGCCTCGTTTTGTCTACCAGCCAGTCCACTCTTTGCTTTTTTCATGCCCCAAATCTAGTAACAGACTCGTTTCGGAATAGCATGTGTATTCCACAACCATTTATTCAACTGTTTTTCGTTGTCCGTCATTTTTCTACAACGTTGTCACTTTTCAATCATCCACTTTTCTCTATTAAGAACAATCACCTAAGAAGTCGGATGCAAAATCTACACAGCGATTGGCCCATGTCGCACAGCGAGACTTACTCTAAGAAAATAAATGTAATATTTGGAATGAAAAATACTAAGTGCATTAATTTGGATAGACGTTGCTATTTTAGCTGTGTCCCAACTGTCTTAATAAATAAATAAATTATTATTATAAATAATAATAATAATAATAATAATAATAATAATAATAATAATAATAATAATAACAGATAGTCACCCAGACTCTGTTAGACAGATAGGACCTGCAAAAATTTTATGGGACTTTACAATACACACAGAACAATTAAACCATCCAAACATTGGAACCAAAGACCACAAAATCAGAATGTGCTTTTCTTATTTTCATGGCTGTCCTACAGGTTGTAATGTATCATTCGTAGGTTGGTCACACTCGAAATTATAGAGTCAATGTAAACTTTTTTATGAATTTAAAGTCGTCCTTTTCCTTGACAGGTTATCAGCCATTGACAGTCTGTTTGCTCTGTTTAACCTATAACTGTGTGTAGAAGAGATACATATTATATGTGAGAAAGTTAATGTTACGAACTCGATTGATATTTAAACTTGGCTGGTCGATTTCTCGATCTGAGTCGCGAACCATTACACTACCTGCACACTCTTACGCCAATAGCTGTTTTGAACAAAATTACATTATTCAGGAAATCAAATCACAATGAATAGACTTTGATTTTTGCAATAATCAATATCTATTTTACAATGGGATCATAGGTTGGTAGTTATTGCTACATTTATTAGTATAGTTATTTTTTACCCCCACGCAGTAATGCATAAATTCATAAGATAAATTGTTTTCCATCAATTTGCTTTGAATTTACTCGGAGAAAGTGATTCTTCTGAGGCTTTCTTTCTAATGAGAAATGCTATGGCTACTTCTGAATTCAAATGGCCAAAAACAATTTTTTTACAAAACATATTCATTCTTTAATGCATGAAGAAACCTCATTTTGTAATTAAAAACAAGGGATATAGACGTTCGTCTTTAGCTTATTATCTAATGCCTCAGTAAATATTTGTATTTTACTATTTTCATTTCAAGATATAAATGTCTAAAATTTGACGAGCACGCAAAGGAATAAATCGTAGACATCTAAACTTATGTATAAATGGAACTTTGTGTGTCTCTGTGTGTATGTCCGTTAACTATATACTCCGAAACGGCTGAACCGATTTCCTTGAAAATTTGCACAGTTGTACTATAAGCGTCTGCGAGTGTTCTTAGCTATGTTTTGTGTCGAGGTACCCCCGATAAATATCGAAAATTGATAATCGAAAAAATCGGGTAATAGAAGGAGAGGTCACATTTTAATCAAATTTGATACACTGATAGACAAAGACATAAGAAACGATATTTTCAAGGTTGCAGTTCTTACAATAGTGCAGAAAATCGATTATATATATATATATAAAGCCCAGATGTTTGTGTGTGTGTCTGTTTATCTGTCTGTATGTCCTTTATACAAATCCACAATTTTTATCCGATTCTCACCAAACTTCACACAAATATTCTTTAGGCTGAGTCTGAGCTCCAGGACCATGGATTAGTTTTAAAGCTTTCATGACATCCGAGCAACGCCGGGCTATACTGCTAGTCATAAATAAGACGATATTTCATCAAACACTATAGATTGGCGCTACAAAAACACAAGTCCCTTACTAAATAAACTAACTTTACTTCCAACACATCCAACTGCACCAACAACGAAGATGAGTAGCACAAGTAAGTAGAAAAGAAAATAATAGCATAATAAAGAAGTTAACGAAAAACAAAATGACATTGAAGACCTCTTTAGTAAGTCTAGCGTGGAAATAAATACAATAGCCGCTAATTAAGAGAAAAAAACAAATGACAGCATTTCTTCAACCGCAGCAGCAGCAGTAGCAATGAAACTACGGGCAACAGCAGCAGTCAAACATGACAGCAGCAGCCAGGTAATTTTAATACACTAAGTTTTAGTTATGTACTATACGCGATGCACGCTTGGGCGATCATGTCTCGAAAGAGACATAACTGACAGGACATAAACCTTCCCGAAGTTGGTAGTCATAACGTTCTGCGATAGACTGGTTGCCAACCAAAGCTATAGAATCCCATCCGTCTTGTTATTTAACCCATAGATGGAGGGAAGAGACGGATTAATACCAATGGTAATTTCGCGTAAGTGAATGCAAAGAATTCAACTACGAGATGAATGGTCTCGTGGATAAAGTGTAAGTCGTGTTTCTAAATTCAATCCTTTGAAACTGTTTTAAGAAAAAAATTTATGAATTTCAACCAACAATTATGCGAACCGAATGTTCCATGCATGAAAACGGTTAATTCCACTATTACTATTTTTGTTAGACTAATTTAAATAAAAGTAATGTTGTCTAGTTGTAGCCTCAAATTGTACCAAAATGGAAAGGGTACTTGTTATCATGGATAATGTAATTATGAACATAAGACAAAAAACGCCTCTTAAAATATTTGGTAATTGTAACGGAATTGTTCACGACGGCTTTCTCTATGCTTCAGAGTTATCCTACTCCGATATTAGATTCAATCTAAGGTTAAAATGCCCCAATAATTCTGCTATATAACACATACACTCACAGAAGTGTACACATACACACACCCACACGTATATATAGCACCCATCCAAAAACACAAATTTTTACGCACACATAGATATAAATGTTTGTAAAAAGAGTTTTTTCATGCTTTAACATGTGCATGATCATGATATTAAAACATATAAAAAATCCATTTTGGATAATTTTCACGTTCTAATGAACGCTAGCAATTTATCGACCGTTATATTTGAAGCAGAAAAAATGTATACTAATTTTTAGTAACACAGTTTTGCGGTTATTTTTTGCTGCCATAACTCACACGGCTTTCTCTATGCTTCAGAGTTATCCTACTCCGATATTAGATTAAATCTAAGGTTAAAATGCCCCAATAATTCTGCTATTTAACCCATATACACACAGAAGTGTGCACATACATACACCCACACGTATATATAGCACCCATCCAAAAACACAAATTTTTACACACACATATATATAACTCCAAGCAAGTGTGTGTGCCAAATGGTTTCAAACTGTATGTGGTGATAAGTTATGATTTCTTTGAAAAGCATGGTAAGTTTGATTTATTTGAGAAAGATCATAGAACAATTCAGTTTCAGAATAGAATGATTCAGATCCCATGCAAACCGCCTACCTACAGATAAAAACTACAAAGATAGATAGGGGTATAAAACAAGGATTGTTCAACCTTTACAGCGAAGCGATAACTGAGAGAGTTAGAAGCCCCACCAGGATAAATGATTGGTGGCAACAATCTTAACCACATAAGATATGCAGATGAGTCAGTGTCGATAACAGACTCAGAAAATGAATTACACGAACTGTACAGAAGGCAGTGAAATCAAGCGAGAAAAATGAATAAACATCAATTGCAAGAAGACAGAATTAATGGTTGTAAGCGCGAGGAACATCGCGAGATGCAAACTACGAATTGGAAACATCAAATATCAAGCAAGTACAAAAATTTAAATATCAATGAAACTCACCGATGTGACCTCCAAAAGCTAAACAAAGTCTTAAGAAACAAGCAATCTATCTAAAATTGGTTCTCTTATGTAGCAACATAAGGTGTGTCTTGTGATGCAGTGGATATCGGCTTGGGATGAGAAATCGGAAAGCCGAGTTCAAATTCCAGTTAAATTACTTTACGCAAAAATACTCTTAGGAAGCTACGAATCAATCTCTTCTCTCTCTAGCTATGTGTTGAATAGCAGAACAAAGCTTTGTTTGGCAACCAGCCTACCGCAGAAAGAAACGGCAACTTATTGCGGGAAAATCTTTTGCCTAGTCAGTCATGTCTATCTCGAAACTCACGTATGACACTGAACTGATTGATATAGCAATGAATCCTGGGAAATATTATCATAGATGAGACTTCAGGCAGCGGAAATGTAGTTTTACATAAGGATGCTGACAATACCATGGAATAGCATGTACTCTAGTCTGTTACGTTCACTTTCTCGTTAATACTATTGAGAAAAAATACGTATCGATCTTTCTTTCCTTACCTCCAGTTATGGGTTAAATAGCAGGGTAAGTGGGGTGCTCTAGACTTGGGTGGAAACTAGGACTAGGGTAAATATTAATTCAGAACTGTAGAGAAGCACATAGAAGATAATTTCCTCATCTTTTCCAAAGAACTATGACAATTTATAGCTATTAAATGAAAAAATAATCTGTGAAAATTTGTAATCGACTACGTTTTAAAAGTATCTAGCAGTAAAAAAAAAGACAGACATAATTGTGTAAGTTCAAATAAATAAGTAAATAAATAACTAAATGAGCAGGAGCAGCCAGCCAGGAATGACCATTCCTTGAAAAGCACGGACTCGCTCGGACAGACACACGCTCCTCTGGCATTCCGAAGATGAGATTTTGATCTCGAAATATTAATGTATAATAAATAGGTAATACCCCAAAACTAATTTACCTCCCTTTATTTTACTAAGCGCATTGTGGTAGCCTTCAAGACCTAACCATATACAGAATTAAGAGTTGTTTCAATAACTAAAACTTGTATATACAAAACTAAATGTAAGCACTTATCTTGTGGTTTCTCTGACACTTTCCACCTCACTCTCAACATCTCCATCTATCTAGTAATATGCCTATATCGTCAATATAATTTAGGTGCCATACGTGATGCATGTTTGGGTGATCATGTCTCGGAAGAAACACCACTGACTGGGCAGAAGATTTCCCCGCAATAGGTTGCCATTATTTTCTGTGGTAGACTGGTTCCCAGCCAAGGCTATAGAAGCCAATCTTTTCTGTTATTTAACCAATTACTGGTGGGAGAAGATATATATTACTAACTTTCCAGTGTTTATTTCCAAAGTATTAATAGCTAATTCAATTAATTGACGGCATTAAGTGTTTTAATGAATATTGCCTCGAAAATCAGTACTTTGATTTTGTTGTTTTCTTGGTGTAGGATAGTTGTATTATTGATCATTATTTTTTATATTGTGAATGTAGACAGGAATGTTGTTGTAGATGCCTAGAAATTGATGAATGGTCAGACAAATGTAATGTAAGACGTCTAGTTAATATAGTTGTTGTCAATTATTAGAATGAGCTATGAACACTGTACTAATGTTAAAAAATGTTTGTAAAAAGAAGAGTTTTTTCATGCTTTAACATGTGCATGATCATGATATTAAAACATATAAAAAATCCATTTTGGATAATTTTCACGTTCTAATGAACGCTAGCAATTTATCGACCGTTATATTTGAAGCAGAAAAAATGTATAGTAATTTTTAGTAACACAGTTTTGCGGTTATTTTTTGTTGCCATAACTCACACTCTGAAGATGATCTAGGAAAGATCTAGGAAAGAGCTTGAAAGTACTTGGGTACCTAGAGAAATGAATGATAATAACATCTGTCAACGTTACAGCTCATTTCTCATGTTTCAATTGTAATACGCGAAAGATTATCCGGAGTTCATTCAAAATAAGCAGACATAATGTTTGCAATTTAATCTCACACACACACACACACACACACACACACACATATATATATATATATATATATATCTGCCCCAGGCTTAACCTCTCCCTCAGAAAGTGACTGAGTATATTGACCTACGCTTGAGGCGTCTACAAAAACGAAAGTGGTGAGAAGGCTTGCGAATCTTTCCATGATATGACTGTTAATCCTACTTTAAACAACCATCTTGTGTCACATCCGGTTGATACGTGGGTGCGCTGGTAGATATATATATATATACAAAGTGTGATGCATGAACTGTTGTCTAAATTCCAAAAAATGAAAATAATACTGCCATCTCATTCTAACAGATATATTTACTAAAATTACACAAAAATATCTTGAAATACTAATGAGTAAATTTATTCAACAAAATTGCCATCGTCTTCAACTACGGCCTCCAGACAACTTTAGAATCCCCTGCGACTTTCTGACCGGTCTCCATGTTTCTTATTGAATACCGCAATAAACCTTGTCTTCATTGGCTCCTAATTTTTGAAGCAATCTGGCCTGATTTGTAAACTAAAGCTTTGCTGCCAATAATCGCTACTCATGGTGCTTAAAATCTATCTATCTATCTATCTATCTATCTATCTATCTAATATACGTTAATGTACTCCCTTTAACTGCCACGTATGATTAATATGTATGATGATACATTTGTCATTACAATTTTTCCATAAAACAGGAATTACTTATGACTTATCTTTATCTATCTATATATATATATATATATATATATATATGACTATATTTTTTCTATGCTTGTATTTATGCTAAAACAGAGAGGATTTAGGAAGGACGTACAAAAGTAGTAGAATGCTATGAAAAGATTCTATATATATATGGAGATCATGATACTTTGTTTTTAATTAAAGGTATACAAATATTATAAATATTCAAATAAGTTTTATAAGGATTTAATAAATGGACGTGTCGATGAAAAACAGAAGCATGAAGTGTAAAATGTTGCGTAGAAAAAAAAGGAAAAGACAATAAATAAAATATGAAAACTCCGTTGAAGTATAAGTCGTAAGTAAACAAGAAATCGTACAGTCAATGTAATTAAAAACAACCTCAAAAATAGGAAGAAATGAACGAAAAATAAACATAAAAACAAAGAAAAGAAAGATAAAAGTCACATGCATAAAAATTGACATTGGGAAACGTGTTGAATATAAAGACACACAATTATGGCTAAACCGTTAAACTTTACAAATAGATATATGATAGAAATAAAGACCAAAGCGGAAAATGTGTCTTAATGTTTCACTTTTATTAAAGCTTCTTCAGAGTTCTGGTTAATAAGAAGAAAAATTACAAAAATTTTTCAAATTACAAAAACAATTTTTTATGCCTTGTCAATTCCTACTTTGTTCTTTATTTATTCTATGATATTGTTGGCTCTCAATTCAACTCATATATATATATATATATATATATATATATATATATAAACTTATTTATAAATGGAAATTTGTGTGTATGTGTGTGTGTGTGTGTGTGTGTATCCGTTACCTATAGACTCCGGAACGGCTCAACCGATTCTCTTGAAAATTTACACAGTTGCACTATAAGCGTCTGCGAGTGTTCTTAGCTAGGCTCTGTGGCGAGGTACTCCCGATAAATATCAAAAATCGATAATCGAAAAAATTGGGTTATAGAAGGAGTGGTCCGATTTTAATCAAATTTGATACACTCATAGCCAAAGACATAATAAACGATATTCAGAAGATTCAAGTTTGCAGTTCTTACAATAGTGCAGAAAATCGATAATATATATATATATATATATATATATATATAAGGCAAAATGTTTGTGTGCGTATCTGTTTATCTGTTTGTATGTCCTTTATACAAATCCACAATTTTTATCCGATTCTCACCAAACTTCACAAATAGTCTTTAGGCTGAGTCTGAGCTCCAGGACCATGAATTAGTTTTAAAGCTTTCATTACACCCAAGCAACGCCAGGCTATACTGCTAGTATATATATATATATATATATATATATATATATATATATATATATATATATATATATGAATTAAAAATAACAGACAAGGTGTGATGTTTTTATGTAATTTTGACATGTGATCTTATGAATTTTTCTATTGAATAGATAAATGATATAAAAATTGTCTAAATATTTTGTTCATCCGAACGCTTTCGGCTATAGTTTACTTTTAGCCATTTTTTAGGGTAAATGTTATTTTACGTGTACCAGATTGTATATGTTGTTATGTATGATGTATAGTAGTCTATATGTTGTATGTGAGCATGTTGTTAGCGTCATCGTTGTTGATATTATTGTGTGTTGGATGTTTCTTTTTTATCAATAAAGCCTCCATTATTTTTAATCGTTTTTGCATATGGATGATGCTATGATATTTTTGTTGTCTACAAGTATTTTCCAGATAGGTTTTGGTAGGTCTCCGTGTATGTTGAAATGGGATCGAATTAAGCTCCGTTCAGGAGATGCAGCGTGAGTCTTCGAGTCAGTTTCGTAGTTGTATGGCCGATATAATTATTTACAAAATTAGGATCAAGAACACTATTCTTCAAAGGACATATGAATACATAAATAATATTGGTTCGTTTTAGTTTGAATCTCGCGAGTGAATTGTTGTTTTGATGATGAGGTTAGCCGTTTAAAGTTTTGTATAATAGATTAAGTTTTTTGTTTATGTCGACGGGAGTTGTTTTTTTTTTACATGATGTTTTGAAGTGAAGATTCACTCTGTATATAATTGCTACGAATTTGTTTTTTGTAGAAGATATTAATGGTACCATTATTCTCAGTGAGTTAGCTGCTGTTATTGGTAAAGTTTGAAAGAAAAAGTCTAATGTGGTAGTCAACCAAATAATGTGGCAATCCGTTGTTGACAAGTGTTTGTTTAGAGTTACGAAGTTCTTGAAAAAAAAAGGTAGAGAGAAGATGAGTTCTCGCAGACTCTCGTGAGGAAATCTTTAATGACGCCGATTTTATATCGAAGAGAACATTGACTAATAGAATTAACATCAAAAGAATTTTTACTGGTGCTTTTTATATCTAAAGAGAGGAAGTCATACAATATTATTCCGAGACTCCACGGGGACGTCTAAGAACAGGAGTTTATTTTTTGGCTAAGTTCATAAGTGAAATTGAGGTCGGAATTTTTTTCGAACGCAAATTTAAGATTATTGATTTCGGTTTGTTCTGAGCAGAGATAAACATTCTGTGTTTAGTCATTTTTTTAACTGTGTTTCATACGTGGGGCATGTAAACGTTAGAAATGCGTGGAAAAGAGGGTTAGTTTGTGTGTAAATGTGACCTTCATGGTCGTAAAAAAGAGCTTGGGTGATTAGCAAGAGTTTTTGGAGTATGAGGATTGATAGTTCGTGGTGGTATTGAAGTATTTTTATATATATTTAGTTAATGATTATGTCGATGATTTCAGCAATAGAGAAGTTAGTGAAAAAGTTCTCAACATCATGGAACGTGAGGGTACCTATTCTATCATTTTAATGAAACCCTCACAAAAGTGAAATTGCTTTTCAAATATATATATATATATATATATATATATATATATATATATATATATATTGTAGTATTGAACGGATATGCCTCCCGAGACCATCATACGAACGCAGGTGTCTCTAAAGGCTCTTTTTTAGGTCCTACACCTTTTCTGATTTTCATCAACATCTTCCCGGTGTAATCAGATCCTAAGTAGGCATCTACTTTGACGACACCACCATTTACTCTCGCTTCGATCAAAAGTCCGCTGAGGCTGACAAAATGAACCTCGCTGCTGAGCTTGAAAAGGACCTCCAATTTGTGGTCTACTGGGGTAAGAAATGGCTCGTGAATATAAATACTTCCAAAACGAAGCTGCTATCTGTTAATCACCACAGACAATCGCTTCTACCCCCCCCCATTAGCATAGATCAGGCTAGTCTCACAGAAAGCAAAACATTGCATCTCCTCAGACAAATTCTCTCGGTAGACCTCAAATAGAATGACTACATTGAATCCATAGCTACATCTGCTGCTAGAAAGGTCGGTTCACAGGAAGTTTTTTCCGTCTGAATCCATTCTGCAAAGTTATATTCGTCAAATAAAGAATCAATGGTTGTCTAAACTTTCCGGAAAAATTCAAACGGCTTTTGATTTGAAGAATTCGAAATTATCACTTGATAAGAAATGTGTTTGGTCCTAAATCATCATTTCTAGTGCCGTTGAAATCGACAAATTGATAAAGTATTTCCTTTATAAATACTGAAGATATAAGGAAATGGTAGAATAAATATTTTAAAAACTTGTTCCACAACCCATCCATTATTGATGACTGTTATTAACAGTCTCACACAAGAGTACAGCGGTCCTGGGTATGACAGTAAACTGCATCCGGCAGCAAGGCCTCTGATTGGGAGGTTGTGAGAAGCATGGAACCACCTCTTAATTGCTATTGTTCCTAGTTCCACCCTGACCCAGAGTGGTAACACCTGTTAGGGTCCGAGCTATGGGTAAATAGTTAACCCCCAAACCGTGGTCAAGAATTATTTGCCAACAAAAGTATTTATCAACAAAACTTTTTTCAATTAAAAATATTACCAACAAAACGTTTTTGAAGGAAAAATGTTATCAACAAAAATATGTGAAGGAAAAAATATTACCAGCAATACATCTGACTCTCAACGAAAACCATTTACAAAGAAAGTATATTCTATTCATACAAATCTACAGAAAAAAATTTCATCGGCATTAAATGTCCCATTGAGGTTGATATGCCGTAAAACAAACCAAACCAAACCAAACATGGCATGTACATGAACGGGGAAATGCACATTAGTTTGCATCACTATTATAAATGTGAACTGGCTGTATTGCGTTGTAAAGCTTTCTTACCCGGGTATCACTCTTCTATATGCTTTTAACTTTGTCTTTAAGTGTAAGTGTTTTACGACTTAATAATAAGGATAGTTTTACGATATTTCATCATTTTTTATCCTTTTATACTGATAAAAAATCATTTTATAAGTAAGAAGAGATGGTCGTCTTCTGTGAGGAAGTGGCCATCATCTATCTGTCTCTCTGTCTGTCTGTCTGTCTTTATCATATATGTATTTCAGAGTGCGAATTTAGGAAGTATGTAAAGATGTTATAAATATGGAGATCTTGATTGTTTTTATTTAGGAAAAGGCACCAGGAATATTATTTTTATCACTTAGCTTGTTTCTATTTTTCCTTTCTTTTCTTTTTTTATATCCCCCAACTTTTTAACCTGCTATTAATTTACACAAGCTCATTAGTTACGTTTTCCACCGTTTTCCTCTTGTCTTCATTATATCTTGTGAGTGTCAGATTTGCTTAGGCCTTTTTCCTTATTATGTGTCTTCTGTCCTCATTATGTGTATTAAACATTTCTGCCTGTACGTAAAAGTGCAATTCTTTCCATTTTCCTTAAAACATCCACGTTGCGTACTGGTCATAAAAGAAGAAAATCAATTTGGAATCAATCATCGTAAGTATACAAATATTTGGAGACTGATATTGATTGAGCTGTTAGTTTGCAACTAGTATTAACTAACATTGCCTTCTTCCGATACTCGCAGATTACGCCTGTGACATGATTCGATTTACACAATATCAAGTCCGTGCAGATCGTCAACTGCTCTTGGTCAATCTCGTCTCATTTTCATGGGGAATTCGCAAACGATCAAATTACTTACAGTCAACTTTTTTCTGTTTTTTCTGGCTTTTTTCCCGATTTTTATTTCGAACTTTCTTCCAACTGTCATCTTATCCAACAACTGGTTTATCTTTACTCAAAGCTTATTGGTCCTGGGCCTGACGGTAAACTGCATCCGACAGCAAAGGCCTCTGATTGGGAGGTTATGAGGGGCATGGAACCACCTCTTAATTGCTGTTGTTCTCAAATCCACCCTGACTCGGATGGTAGCACATATTAGGGTCCCAGCTATGGGCAAATAGTTAACCTCCAAACTGGCGTCAGAACACTATAAAAGTTTATAGTGTAATTTGTTAACCCCTCAAGGACACCAAACGTTGGTTATTTCCAGTGACTAAACTCAAAGAGTTGTGAGTTCAATATCAGGCTAATCTTATCACTAATGTTTTACCATTATATGGGAGGTATTTTTGCCACACCATATATATATATATATATATATATATATATATATATGTGTGTGTGTGTGTGTGTGTGTGATAAAATTTAATGTTAACGTAATCTTTAATGTTATTTTTTATGGTTTCAATTTATTTGTCTATGAACTGAATATTGTTGTCACAAATTGTCTGTGGTCCTGGGTGTGAGAATAAAATGCATTCGGCAGCAAGTCCTCTGATTGGGAGGTTGTGAGGAGCATGAAACCACCTCTTCATTGCTGTTGTTCCCAGGTCCACCCTGACACGAAGTGGTAGCACCTGTTAGAGTCCCAATTATGGGCAAATAGCTAACCCCTAAACCGGGGTCAAAACACTATGAAAGTATAAAAATAAACTTTTTAAAGAAATATACAAATGAAAATAAACTTTTATAGAAAAATATACATTTTTTATTTAAAATATTATCAACAATACGTTTTTAATACAAACCTGGAAGACATTTTCAGTTTTATAAAAAAGAAAAATAATTTTAAAAAACTGCATCAAAATCTGCCTAAATCAACCTTCTCAATATAGCCAAAAATTAAAAAAATATATGTAATATAACAATCTGGCCCCACCCGAGAAGAAGGCTGTTGCAAGCGGGGTTGTTTTCCGGTCGTTGAAAAGAACGGATGTTTGTTTGACCTTATTTTCGGCAGTAGCGGAAATGGACAGAGGCAAACAGAACAGGTGTCTCTGAGAATTACGTGGCGTGCATGGGCGAGGCAAAAATCGGAAGTCCCGGTTTGGAGATTATAAAAAGACCTCGGCGCACGGATTTCACCAGACAGAGACCAGACAGAGACAGACGAGAGAGCCAGACCGGACCAGAGGAGCAACAGATACGACGACCCCCCCCCCCGTCAACCCCATTAGAAGCGCACTCTCTGAATTCTCTGTCCCTGTGCTACACGGTTCATCGTCATTAATAAAAATATAACTTATATTTTTATATATATGCGTGTTTGTTGTATATTGCTATATAACAAATATTCAAAACCTACGTTTTTGGCATTAAATAACCCACAGAGGTTGATAAGGCTTGAAGATTGCGATCAAACATGAAAGAATGTTTCCACTCAATGTTGATGTCAGTGTGAACACTGACGTCAACATTGAGTGGAAACATAGTTTTAATCAATGATCTTCCTGATGTCATCATTTCCTAAGTAGGAAAATATGCAGATCACACTACCATTTAATCCCATCTCAATAGAAAATCTGTCAGATCTGATAAAAAATATGGCCGCTGGTCTTGAAAAAGACCTCAATTAATTGGTTAACTGTGACAGAAAATAGTTAGTAAATTTTAATGCTTCCAAAAGAAGACTATTTTTGTTTAACTCCCATAGACCTACTTTCCTGGCCGCCATCAATATGGATGATGCTTGTTCCTGGAGAGCAATACACTGCACCTCTTCGGTCTCCGCTTTTCAACAGATTTGTAGTGGAACGACTACATCAAATCAATATCTATATCTACTACCAGGAAAGTTAGGTCAATGTGTCGTACCAGAAGTTTTTCTCCTTAGAGTCTATCTTGCATATTTATAAACCTACAATTCGTCCTTGAATTAAATAGTTTTGCCATATCTTGTCTGGTGTTCCAGCTATTCTCTTGGTCCTTCAAAAAATTCAAAGTACTACAATTTAATCGATTCTGGCTATGCATCTCGACTCCAGTCATTTTTACCGATGTTACGTAGCTTCCCTCTGTATTTTCTACAAATATTTTAATGGCAATTTCCCGGGTGAGATTTTGTTCCCTTGGTAATCCGTTCAAATGAATTTAATCGTGCTACTTTTACAGTTGACATGATTAAATTTAACTACTTCTACTCTAAGTTACTTTTCTCACACTCCCTGTGGAATTCCCTTCAGTATACTTGCTTTTCTGATAAGTACAATTTTAAAAAATTTAAATGCAATTTCTATTGCTATTTTTTAACTTCTGGAACCTCGTTCATCTATTATCCATTTCCTCAGTCCCAGAAGAGCCGGTTTTTTTCTTTTTCTTTTTTTTTTTTCACTTTCACACTCTATGACCACTGCATACTAGTTCCATTCCTGCCTTCCGTAGGATGAAATGATTACATATATATGTATATATATATTCACACAAAAACTTAGTTTTTTTTACAACGAAATAGAAGTAAAATTTTGCTAATATAGGTTTGAAAAGTAAGTGTGAAACTATCACGAGAAAATTCACAATTTACGTTATATTATGTGCGCGTGTAACGTAACATCAGCAGTAGGTAGTATCAGCGCTAATACAGTGAACAAATAGTGCTTACCTCCCTTTTGTCAAGATAAAGACACATGTGACATGACAACCGCTCATGACGTCACTCCTGATAGTAACCGAAGAGCTAGGCCACTTTTTCAGCTAAATCCAATTGTGGAAGAAGGTTGTTCTCTTCTGCCTGAGCTTTTTGACCTAGGCAGAATTTTCCTAGCACCATGTTCCGCTGGAATATAAAACTCCTTCCTTTCCATGGGGACATAGATAAATTCTAATATATTCCTTTGGGATACAGATGTATTCGGCCTCCTCCAAATTTGGATTAATGACAATAGCCAAACAGAGTTATCTTTTTTTCTTTTTTTTTAAATCATTTCACCCCGAGCAAGGCAAAAATGCCACTCATGTGCGAGGGGCTACATAACTATAAAAAGATTAATTAGAAAAGAGTGAGGAGTACAAACTAATTAGAAAGGAGCAATAGAAAGCTGAGAATGCAGGTGCGATGACAGATGCATAGGTGGAGAGAAAGGGAAGGTTATACGGGGGTGGGGAGAGAGCTAAAGTCTAGTGATTAGTAGATGAGTATTGACTTTGCATTTAAATTTCTGGAGGTTGTAGCCGTCAGGAAAGCAAGAATATGGGAGCGAGTTCCACAGGCGGGAAGTGCGAGAGAAGAGGATGCAGGAGTAGAATTTTGTCTTCAATATAAGACGTTTTTTCTTTTTGTTCCCTCTGATAATTTGCTTTTCACTGCACATAATAAATAGATTATTAGATTATTTATTTGTGTGAGTTACAAATGTCTCTGTGAGAACACATTCATTCATTCATTCGTTTCATTTCTTCTATCCGTCTTATCGTTACATGTTGATCAGTCTTAATAATATTTATTTACTAACCGACGAGAGAATAAAAAGTTATATTCCTTTCCCTAACGAAAATTATGAGACATATCCTTTCACTGGTACCCTTCACTGTTGACTTCCGACGCAAAACGAACAGATATATTATTATCCATTAATTGTTAAACATGACGTTAAATTAGGTTTATCCAAAAAATCGCTGAAAAAACACCATTGTCTGAAGTTTTCTCGGCAAAATGTTTATGCTATCATGAATAAGATAGATCAAAGTATTTTTTAATTATTTTAAAACTTTTTTAATTGTTTCTAATAGGTTCATTTAATGGTAGAAAATCTTTTTTTTTGTCTGTCGTCTATGCGAGGCATAAATTGACGACAGATAAAACAATTAAAACATTTTAATTTTCTGCATGTTGATTACCCATATTATGTTTGTACGGGTGGCTGTACGCGATCTTTATCATTAAAAGGTCTCATGATTCAAGGGTTGTCATCCCTTACATGAAAAAAAAAATCCGTATATAAACCTTTTTATACCAAATTCGTCTTCCATACTGATGGCCAGCTACTGTAAATCACCCATTAACGCCTCTGATAAGGTGATGACAACTGTGATAACAAGGCTACCGTAATTGAGAAACGCTTTTTTGAAAAATCTCAGGCAGTAAGCGATTAATTCCTGTCTCAAGGGACTTCAGGTAAGCTTAAATTCGATAATTGGAATAAAATAATGTGTCAGCGAGATGTATTTTATTTTTGTAAGATTTTCTAAAACCGAGAATTGCCTTCTAGTTACAATGGAGGAAAAATGGCGGAAAATTTGAAATTTGAAAAAAAACTTTTTTAAACTTAAAACTTTTTGATTCCGATCAATATAATTTCGGTTTGAAATACACCAGGGTATTTTGCTTACTGTTATTAGTAAATTTAATCTCTTGGCTTTCAATTAACGCTAAATTATGGCTTCAAAATTTTTTTTTTTAATTCAGTTTAAATTGAGGTATTGAAAACTTGAGTGGAGGTACCTACATTAAATAAACAAACAATGTTAATTTCGTTCTCAGCACATTGCTGGTAAAAGGATAAAACGCAGGTAATTTTTCGACTAGAAAAGAGTCGCTATGATACATTTCCACAATAGAATAGCAATATATATATATATATATATATATATATATATATATATATATATATATATATATAAAGCGTAAAAAAAGTGTGCTGCTTTCCTGGCATCAATAAAAGATAAACAAACGATTTACAACGTTTTCATTAACGGGATATGCTTTTAACAATCATATATGTTTTTTCGTCACAGTAAATGTCGGGGCGAAAAGGACTATATTTTCAGTGAATGCTAAAAAGATAAATAATTACCATTTCTAGATGCTTTCTAGCGTATTTTTTACTTTTACGAGTGAATATTTTCTCCGTTCACGTTTCCATACAAAGGTTTCACATAAAAACAATTTGTCTACTTTACAGCTATCCTTTATTTATGTGTTGCTTGGGTATTTTCATAATGTATACTGTGTAAACAGGTTTATGAAAATTCTTTAATGGTGAGAAATAATTTACAAAAACTAGCTTAGTCTTTAATAATTTTTTTGATCAGGCGAAAATGCCTGAATTATGTCTTGTTTACATCTTTGTTCGAAGTTATACTGAGTACTACTCAATTTACGTTACGCTATTTATAAAAAAAATTGGATCCAAGAAAGTTAAAAATTAAATTTATTAAACTCAGAAGTTTTATTGGTTCATAACTATGTTTCCCAAATTTTAATGTTGATTTTTAAGGAGAAAAAATTGTTAATCATTTTCTAGGTGTGAGCTTTTATTTCTTTAGCATAGAAGAAATAGTCGTTTTTCTTTTTCAAAGTTTGAATTGCGTTAGCGACAACAACGATGATTGGCCAATAAATGCTAATGTAGATATTTGAATTTGATGATCGTGGAATCTTAATTTTTGCACAGAATTGAGGTGTTGCTTTGTTATCATATATATATATATATATATATATATATATATATATATGATAACAAAGCAACACCTCAATATATATAGTACTTATCATAATGATAAACGCATAGTGTAACTTAATAGGTATAAAGTTTCGGTGTTAAAACATTATCAGGTATCATTATTAATTATTACGTTAGAACATATGAAAACTACAAACTACTACAAAATTGTACAATTTGTCTCATCAGGTAGTTAACAGTGAGAGTAATAGACTTTTTTTTGATTTCTTTTAATATTCCTCTTTATTTTGGGAATTTTTCTTTTATATTTTCCGTACGAGGTTAAAAGATATTTTTTTTTAAAAAAGTGGGGGGAAAAAAAGATGAAAACATCAGAAAATAAAATGAGAAATCAAGAAAAGGAAAAGAAAGAGGAAAGATGCAGAAGAAATATAAAGTGAAGAGGACAATAGGTGAGAAAATGTCGAGAGGGAAGATCTAATGAAAATGGCTGAGAAAGAGTAATTTGAAATTTTGGCCGGAAATTAATTGCAGACAGATATTGACGTCGGTGACAATGTTTCAGCTTAAACCTTTTTGCATTTAAAAAATTATGAAATCACATACACAAACAGAAAAAATATACATAAAACGTAAAATAAAGGATATTAAAAAAAACACAATTAAATTCATTAGACATAATATAATTTTTTTCTTTTTTTATAATCGTGTCGCCCCAAGTAAGGAATTTTACTGCTACTGTTGTGCAGGTGGTTACATAGGAGAAATGCTATGAAGAGTTATAGGTTGCAGGGGGTGTCAGGAAGAGAGTAGGAGAGGGAAGAGAGTACTGATGAGTGTAGGGTGGATGTAGAAAAGCATGAGAGAGAAGATGTAAGTTAGTGAGACAGGAGATGACTATTGACAATCTTCTGTTTACAGGTAATGTAATCTATAGCTTTGAAACCACTAGTCTCCCTATTAGACTAATTTTGAAATAAGAAGGTTAAAAAATGATCTTTCTTTCTTCGCCATATTCTTTGCTTTGTTTTAATATTTTCCTTTTAGATTTAGTGAATTATTATTATTATTATTATTATTATTATTTGTCACAGTTTATAATATGTGTAATTTAAAATTTGAGTATTGAAATGTAATATCCCAGAGTTGTAATTCTATCTCTCCTCGCTTCCTGTGAAACCACGTGTTACTTTTTATTCTCTGACCGGTGTTCTAAAGCATAGATGAATCATGAATTATCCAAATGAAAGCAGAAGTCCAGTCTTTGAGAAGCTCGAAAATCTCAAAAAAATTTCAATCTTCTGTTTACAGGTAATGTAATCTATAGCTTTGGAACCACTAGTCTCCCTGTTAGACTAATTTTGAAATAAGAAGGGAAAAATGATATCTGTTACTTCGCTATATTCTTTGCTTTGTTTTAATATTTTTCATTCAGATTTAGTAAGTTGGCATTTCTCACAGTTTTTAATATATAATGCGTAATTTAATTTAATATAGCAGATAGTTTCAATTTTAACTAAGTTGAAAACTTTTTTTTTAGTAGACCCTTCTGTCGCCCAGTTCACACTCCATCCACGTCCATTGAACATGTGTAGAGGCTCATCCCTTGTTCCCTGTTCAGGAAATGGTCTCCGGCTCTCTTTTTCACCTCAGACCTCAGTAATGGTGCTTATGCGATTTTCCTGCGATGTGCGTGGTCTGTGGCAACGTATCTTCATTTTGAGGGTACCGGGTTGGCAATTTTCTGGTTATTGCTTCTGACTGGTAGTTAGGAGCCCTACCTCTTGCGTAGCGTCAAGAGCGGCCGCTCTGATCAACAATTGCATAATATCGGGGTTCTTGCAGTGCTATGACACGCATTGATAGGTGTTCCTGCAGGGGTTTTCGGTGGGCAACCCCGAGGCCCCACTTTGCTGCAGACCGCGCCAGTTCCTTTCCAGTGCATGTCGCAGCTAATGACCGTTTGCTTCCTCTGCTTGAGATCTCTCTACAACAACAATATTAAACATGAACACACATATCTGCGCTAAACAAGGTAAACCAGGAAAATTAAAACACCTAAACGCCTTAACATTTTCTTTACTAACATCCGCGGTGTCCGAACCAATTTAAATAGCGTTGAATCTTTTCTCCATCAAAAGTCCCCTGACATCCTAGCTCTGTGTGAGACTAATCTCAACTACTCAATACCCTCTTCTGACTTCTCTATCCTTGGCTACCTTCCCCTCCTCAGAAAGGACTCCAATGTCCACATTCATGTGCTTGGTGTTTACGTCAGTGAACGTCTTCCTCTAGACAGGAAGATTTCTCTTGAATCCCCACATCGTTCTTATATGTGTTTCTGCCTCTCCCTTCTGAGCTCATTTAGCTACCTCTTCTTTCTCTACCGCTCCCCATCATCTCCCGACTGCCCCGTTCTTGACAGTATCTCCAACAATATCGACAAGGCCATTTTCTCCCACCCGTTGGCTGATATATTTGTGTTTGGGGATTTTAACGCCCATCATGCTGAGTGGCTGCATAACTCCGTCACAGATCTTGCTGGTGTTCACACCATGAATTTTTCTATTACTTAGTTCCTTACACAGGTGGTGTAGTTCCCCCGCGTTTCTGTAATAATTCTAACGGACACGATTCACTACTACATCTGTGCTTTACCTCCATCCCTGACTCTTGCAATGTCAAGCAACTCTGCCCTCTTAGAAACTCTGACCATGCCTTAGTTTCCGTCAATATCTCCATCCATTTCCACCCCACTCAAGAACCTCAGACCAGCAGAATATCTTACTGCTACCAAAGAGCCGATTGGGACTCGTTCCACGACTTCCTGAGTGACGTCCCTTGGAATAAAGTATTTAGCATTCCTGTTGAAGACTGCGCGGCTGAGGTCTCCTCTTGGGTTAAGGCTGGCATCGATGTTACGCGTCAGATCATAACAGGCGCTTCTTTGCCTCGGCTCGCAGTGAATGCAAGAAAGTACTTAATGGAGCTAAGCTGAAGTTTGCAACCAGAATTAAGCAGCACATAGCATCTCGTAAGTTTGGCTCCAAAGACTACTGGAGGCTCTGTAAAAGCGTGCTGAACAACAGTAAGCCCTCAATCCTCCTCCCACTAATTAACGAATTTGAGGTCCTCACCTCTTCAACAGACAAGGCTGAGTGCTTCGCTCGAAGATTCTCCACTAACTGGACACTGGACTCATCTGGAGTATCTGTATCCGACTTCCCTCTCCGAAACCTGACCCAACTGAGTGACATACTAATTACTCTCTCAGTGGTCTCAAAATAATTTCTAAGCTTGACCCCCATAAGACGAACGGTAGCGACGGAATACCCATCATTGTCCTAAAGAAATGTGCTCCTAAAATTTCCTCTGTTCTCTGTAAACTCTATAACTACTGCCTTTCTGCTTCCTGCTTTCCTGCCTGCTGTAAATCCTCCTCTGTGGTTCCTATATATAAAAATATTGGAGAACCCTCTGACTCCGCTAATTATCGCCCTATCAGCCTCCTACCAATCTTTGGCAAAGTTTTCGAAGCCATCATCAACGCCGAGGTGGTACAACATCTCACAGCCCATAGACTCTTCTCTGACAAACAGTATGGCTTCCGCTTCACCAGGTCTACTGCTGATATACTCCCGACCATCACTGAGTATATACACCAGGCCCTCGACAAAAACGGCGAAGCCCAAACTGTGGCCCTTGACATCTCCAAAGCGTTTGGCAGTGTTTGGCATGCTGGTCTTCTATTCAAGCTGTATAACTGGACAATTGTTTGACCTAATCCAGTCCTTCATTTCAAGCCGTACAATAAGTGTGATATTGAACGGACAAGCCTCCCAATGCTATCACATGAACGGGGGTGTCCCTCAAGACTCTATTCTAAGTCCTATGCTTTTTCTTATCTATATTAACGATCTCCCTGATGTAATAAGATCCCAAGTGAGCATATATGCTGACGACACTGCGGTTTACTCTTGTCTCGATCAAAAATCTACCGAGGCTGAAAAAGCAAACCTCGCTGCCAAACTTGGAGGTCCGTGGTGGATTGGGGTATGAAACGGCTTGTATATTTTAATGCTTCCAAAACGAAGCTTCTATCTAATAATCACCACAGACAATCGTTCTTCCCGCCCATTAACATGGATCAAGCTTCTCTCCCTGAAAGCGAAACACTGCGCCTCCTCGGATTAACTCTCACACCAGACCTCGTGGAATAACTATATAGAATCCATAGCTAAATCTGCTGCTAAGAAAGTCGGTTCTCTGTGTAGGGCCAGGAAGGTGTCCCGTCCCAAACACTCCTGCACATATACAAGTCTACCATCCGCCCGTGCATTGAGTATTGCTGCCATATCTGGTCCGGTGCTCCTGCTATCCACTTAGGTGTCCTCGATCGAATCCAACGATGAACTTAGCTCACTAGTAGCCTCTATATACGAATTTCCGTGAGCTACAAGATTAGCAACTAGGTTCCACCCTTTTAATGTGAAACCATTAAATTGTAAACCCAAATTCTACTCCAGCCGCTTCTTTTATTTTATGCAAATATATTTCATATTGTCTGATAAGCTTAATAGCATTATCATTAAATGAAGAAAATCACAATATTTATACATTATATTTTATAATCCAATCTAAGCTTTCGGTTTACATAAGTCATTTTCAAAGATGTCAATTACATTATAGTATAACAATTCAGGGACAAACTATAATGACAGTCTGTTTTTGTTTAGATGAAATATTTCCAAGCAACAACCGACTCCTGCATACGAGACGCTTGAAGCTAATAACACACCACAGCTCATGACGTCACACATGAACACGCGAGAGTGAAAACAAGAAATATTAAGTATAGGAAGCCATTGGAATAACCCAATGGCTTCTGTTATTAATTATAGGTATTTAAGGATATTTGTGGAGATGTCAGTTTATTTTGTTCGGGTTAGGTTTCAACAGTTTTATGTATATAGCTTCAAGAAATTTTAGTTTTTGGTTATTGTTTTCATGTTTAATTGTAGCTGTATTTTCAACGTGTAATTAAATATTATTTAGTGAAACATCCATCAATGAAAAAATGCTACCTAAATACACACACAATATATATATATACCAAAAGAAACACTAATACACGCAAACATTACACAGAAGCGCATAGCTGCACACACACACACACACACACACACACACACACACACACACACACACACACACAATACTTTAAACAAAGTGAGGATATACATCTACACGTAGGGAGATACAAGTGTCTTTTTTGCATACGCATTTTTCCAATATATGTGCGTGCGTAATCAAGAATGAATAATTAAATTTGTCTGAACCTGTGTAATTAAAGCTACACGTAGTCCTTTCAACATGTGGCTCTGTTTTCTTTGAGATAATTAGTCAATTGACCAGAATTTATCGAGAAAGAATAAAATTAATTTACACACATGAAAGTCATTCAAGTTCATTTTTAGATTGTTGCAGCAAATTCACATTTATTGCTCTCAAAATCTCGCTTCAGGCTGGCAAAGTTTATTGACCCCTAAACGAATTTTTGGCACAAAAACATCTGTAAATGAGCAGATTTATAGATCGATAGCCTTTCAAAGATATACGAATATTCAGTTGAGGAACCCACATATCTAAATAGTAAATTCGATATGAACTTTAGTTATCAGAATAATAGTGTGTAACGGAATGACAGAATCGAAAAATTAATTTCATGTCGAGTATTTAGAAATAATATCATGATAAAACTACTACTATTACTATGGTGATAAAAATATTAAAAATGATAGAAAACTTAAAGGTCGAGATGACTAGATAGATAGATAGATACATACATACATACATACATACATACATACATACCTAAATGCTGAAAAGTCCGCAACCAAATCAAGAAACTCTCTTCAAAAATGTCATACATGTCATAGGAAGACATTTGGTCAAAAAAGGTGCAGGAAATTTTCAACATCACGCGGAGTTTCCCATATCTCCAAATAACCTATATATAGATATAGATAAAGACATCTAACACACACACACACACACACACACACACACACACACACACACACACACGCATAAACACACACACACACATATACATATATATATATTGTTTAACATATTTAACAAACAATTTGAGAGATTTCTTTCTCTTCCAAATATACATTTATGAATATGTTTTATAGATTTATTAGTAAATTACCAAATTCACCGAAATTAATATTAACTTTTATTTTCTATTATTTTTCTCAAGTACATTTGAATGCTACTCTATTCTTTTCAAGAATTATATATATATATATATATATATGCAGCCTGATGATTGCGCCTAGCAAGAAACAGTCTGTCGACTTTGAGCCTTGGCTTCAATGCTCACTTTAAAGCTATAAATTCTTCCTATTCGTGTATATATATATATATATTATGGCTACCTATTTGTTGCACGAGAGCGTCAATTAAATGAGAGGAGTTCCCCCGACATCCTCACGAAAAATATTAATTTATAATATTAGATAAAATATATTGATTTTAATTTTTTTTTATTAGGATCCACAGGTAATCTATTACTACGAATAGGATATTTTATGAGTTTTTCATTTTCATTCTAAAAATAAATCTCATAAAAATACAATGCTACTAATTTAATCATCCGCAATAACTCCTATCCATTAACTGATGCTTTGCGTAAAACCAACATTCTATACCAATTCAAATGTCTCTTGGGAGAATGTATCTCCGACAAAAAACAAATAACATATATATTTGTTGGATTTACAACAACTGCAATTACAAGAGGTCTTACATTAAACATATCTGACCATTCGTCCATTTCGAGATATCTATAACAATATATCTGTCTACATTCACAATATAAAAATAATGATCGACAACACAAATATCCCACGCCCAGAAAATGACAAAAACAAATTATTGATCACTGATGCAATATTCATTAAAAAACTTAAGCCGTCAATTAATGGAATTATCTATGAAAACTGTAGTAATGTTCTAAAATGTTTATAATAAAAAACAGTTTCTCATGCTTTAATACGTGCATGACCATGATAATACAATAAACCCCAATCTATTTAATGAATCTCACTGGCTGACTCTTTTTTTATTTCTTCATATTTATTTATTTATGTATTAAATCTCTTTATATATTGTTCTTTTTCTATATGCCATGTCCCTTTAGGACGGAGACGATCATAGACTTCCACGTTTCCTTATCCCTGATGACACTTAGCACGCTTTCACTTGTTACTCCACCCAAAGTCTGCTCTGCCATTTACTGCTCAGACCCGTCAAATATATTATCTACTGCTTTTCCCTGTCTCTCTTTCCCTCTATCTAATCTGTGTGTATCAGATTCTCCTAGCCTTCCGTCATCATCCCATGTCCAAGGAACTTTAGCTGTCTTTTCCTGATGCTCGGTATTAATTTTCTTTTCGATTCCATCCTTTCCAAAACTTCATCATTGCTCACATTCACGATCCATGTTATGTGCAGCATCCTTCTGTAGAACTACATTTCAGTTGTTTCAAGTTTTTCCTTCATCTTTGATGATATTGTCCAGCATTCCTTGCCATATAGAAGAACAAACATCACATAGCAATCCAATATTCTCTTCTTTGTTTCTAGCAAAATGTTCCTGTCTTTTAATACTCTACTCAGCTTCTTTCGCCATGCCTATTCGCCTTCGGATCTCAGTGTCGCACTTTAGGTCTTTTGTTAGAACATTTTCAAAGTACTTAAATTTTTGTACGTACTTGATTTTAGTATCCCTAGCCTCTAATTAGCATTTTGAAATCCGCTGTTTTCTGATGACCATACATTCAGTTTTATTGGTGTTTATTTATAGTCCTTTCTTTCGACTTTCTTCATCTACCCTTTTTAGGAGGTCTTGTAATTTTCTTTCTATATATACTCTTTATTTATGCTCTACTTTGTATTGAGAATTTTTTTAAGTAAATATCTAACTGTGGAATTCACTTCCTTTAGTAAACATTTCTTATATATATATATATATATATATATATATATATATATATATATATATATGTATGTATGTATGTATGTATATATATATGTGTATGTATGTATGTATAGTAAAAGAAATACACACATAGAGGAAAAAATGAAATACATTGCAAAACGCTAAGAAATCAATAAATGAATAAGTAAATAAATAAATATAAAAAAATTGGTGAAAATCGATAATGAATAAATTGATGAATGAATAATATTTAAAGAACTTGATCAAGTTCTTTCTTATTCGGTCAGTTTGTTGTGGGTTAGTATTTCATAGAAGGATTAATCCCTCTCACGACTAACATTAAAACGATCAACTTCCTTGACGTACTTTTCGACCTATATAAATGGCCTATACATACCATATATTAAAGATTCTTACGAGCACAAATACATCCACAAAGATTCTATCATCATAGAATTCTAGACAATATTCATAAATCTATCCAATATAGATTATCTTCTAACTCTAGTAATAAAGCAGTTTTTGATAACAGTAAAATTACATACAATGTAAGTTTAGAATACTCTGATAAATGCAATGAAGGCAAACATATACCGAAATCGCGCAAACGTAACATTGTATAGTTTAACCCACCTTTTAGTCATAGCGTGAAAACTAATATCGAAAATTTCCCTAAATTTAATTTTCACACACTTCAACCATTTTTCTACACTAAAAAGGATTTTCAACAAAAACAATATAAAGGTCAGTTATAGTTTCATCAAGAACTTTGATAGATATATATTACTACATAACAATTAGATATTAAATAAAAATATGTTCAACCTGCAACATAATAAAAATCCCACTATCAATAACAGTAGCCCTATCAAAAATAATTATAACTGCCAAAAAAAATACGACCTTCCCCCTAAACGATCAATGTATAACCAAATGTATAATTTACAAAGCTATTATATCTTCTGACGACAATACTAGTTTTATTTTGGATGAATTGACAAAAAATATAAATTAAAATTCAGTGATCATATACTGACTTTTAATGATATTATATACAAGAATAGTACTGTTCCATTTATTTAATTCTGGCTTGTTAAAAAAAAACAACAACAAAAAACGAACTATTACCTGGGATATCATCGCAAAAACCAAAACTTTTAATGGCATATAAAATAGACGTAATTTATGCCATTTAGAAAAACTTATCATCTTAAAATTCGTTAATAACCAAAATTTATTAAACAAAAGGAATGAATTAATGACTATGTGCAGACAAAGAAAAGAAAATATCTGACTAAACTTTATAGCCGCAAATTTTCTTTTATTTATTTATTGCTACATCAGTTTATTCCTTACAGATTATCACCAACTTTAGTTTGCATTTATTTCTTAGCGTCTTTAACTATCTTCCTTTTTTGTATTGTATGTTTGTTTTCTTACTATGTGTACATATATATACGTGTGTATGCATAAATGCATGTGTATGTATCTATATATGTGTGTGTGTTTGCGTATGTATTTTTATTTGTTTCCAATTATGATTTTTTCAACTTCTTCGTCACAAATATAAAAAAATATGAGTGAAAAATTTTTAAATATAATTTTAAAATCTTAAATTAAAATAAATAAAACTCTTTTTAAAATTTTTTATTTCTTTCTTTCTTTTCTTCCCCCGCAATATTTACTTTTAACAATTATGAACTAAACCCCCTTTAGTTTTGCACGCTACAATGTTTAATTTTTTATTTTAATTCTAAATTTTGATTTTTAATTCTAAATGTTTCTTTTTCTTTTCATTTTACTTATTTTTATTTTTATCTAAAATTTCAGAATTTTAATTTTTATCTACATTTTTATCTACATTTTATATTTGCATTTTAAATATTTACGTCTCATGATTTACGCCTCTTTGGTTTCCTCTCCTTGAAAATTTATTTATTTTAACATTTTTGATTTTGATTTTAAATTTTAATTTTTTAATTTTTATCAACATGTAACCTTAGAATATTTGAATTTTTAATCTTCTTATTAAAAAAGTAGTAACTTAACTTTATAAGATTTAATTCCCATGAACATTGAGGGAATGTAAATTCAAATCTATTATACTGTGAGTTTGAAATATGCACCTGATGATTGCATAACGCATGAAACACCGAGTCCTGCCGTAGGCGAGGATAATATGTATAGTTATTAATATACATATAATACAACACTAATCATACATTGAGCAGTTTTTTTTTAATAACACCTGAATAACAATACCATATATATGTGCACCCGCATATGTATATTTATCAATTTACGTCCCTATATGTATATAGTTATCCGCAGAGAGATCTGTTTCGCTGTATCACAGCTCATCAGTACAGTTAAACATCCGATTGCTTTTTACCCAGGATTGAAACTCGACCGAATTGGCGTCAGTCGGCTATCCCACCTCTAAGCTACGGGCACTCAGTATAAGGAAGCAGACCTTTTAGCGTGTAAATTATCATTAAATACGCGCCCAATAGCTGAGAGTGTTCTAATTCATTGCTGAATGAACGATACGTAGTATTCTTCAGAGTGCTCAATCAGGGTGTGAGAGCGTAAATAGTCATCCACAGACAGATCTGTTTCGCTTTATCACAGCTCATCAGTATACTCTCGGATATGACATTTAACTATATACGACAATTTAAACTCGACTCTTGGACATAATCATTGTCCCACAAACCATTGTTACTTACGAGTTATCTTTGACTTATGTCATGCTCTTGTTTGCCTCCTCACAACGATAGTGCTTTGTTAGTTTGTTTCTTTTTTCAAGCAATTGACACATCAGGCGGATACTTTTTTAGTGTTTTTTTTTTTTTTTAATCATTTCACCCCGAGCAAGACAGAAACGCCACTGATGTGCAGGGGTTTACATAAATGTAAAAAGATTAATTAGAAAAGAGTGAGGAGTACAAGCTAGTTAGAAAGGAACAATAGAAAGCTGAGAAAGCAGGTGCAATGACAGATACATGGGCGGAGAGAACGTGAAGATTATACAGGAGAGGGGAGAGAGCTAGAGTCCAGTGGTTAGTAGGTGAGTATTAACTTTGCTTTTAAATTTCTGGAGGTCGTAGCCGTCAGGAAAGCAAGAATACGGGAGCGAGTTCCACAGGCGGGAAGTGCGAGAGAGGAAGCTGCAGGAGTAGAATTGTCGTCTGCGTTTGGCTAACCTGACTGTGAATGGGTGGGACCCAGTTGCCAGTCTGGTTGTACGGGTAAACACCTGTTGAGGAGGCATCAGTGACTTAAGCTCATCCGAGCAGAAGCCATGGAAGTATTTATAGAAGAGACAGAGGGAGGCCACATTTCGACGATGGGAAAGTGGCTGCAGACGAGTCGCCAGATCAGTACCTATCACATTACAGACTCTCCTTTGGAGCTTGTCAAGAACACTGAGGAGAACGGCAGGGGCACCTGACCATAAATGGCAGCAGTACTCCATGCACGGACGGATGGTTGACTTGTATATATGCAGGATGGATTCAGATGGAAAAAACATCCTGGATCGACATAGTGACCCAATCTTCTTAGCAGTAGATTTTGCTATGTATTCAATATAGTGCTTCCATTTGAGGTCTGAGGACAGGGTAAGTCCGAGGAGGCGTAGTGTATTACTCTCCGGGAGAATCATCTGGTCCATGCTTATGGGAGGCAGAAGAGGTTGCGTGTAATGGTTGACAGACAACAGCTTGGTCTTAGAGCAATTGAAGTTAACAAGCCACTTCTTGCCCCAGTTCACCACAGAGTGTAGTTGATTAAATTATTAGCATGAATGTAAACAGGATAAAATTAATTATCAATGGATAGATTCGTTTTTATTTTTTAAATATCAGTGAAACGAAAAATCATTACTTACTGCTTCATATCGATTGTGTCGTCATATTTTCTGCGAGACTTAAACAATTGTTTTCCTTTCTTCTTTTGCATACTAAAAAGCACAGTAGCTGATGTCTGGAAGTTTGTTCCTGATTGAAATGCCCGAGAGAATCGCTGCCTGGGATGAATCATTACTGATTATGTGTGCCAAAAAATTGAACAGATGTTTTAAAATAAATATATGTTTCGAAATTTTTACTTCGTCATCAGGCATATGATATATGTATGTATGTATGCCGCATTCACCCTAGTCGGGTTGAGCGGGCTTCCTCCCTGACGGAGCAAGTCTCATTGGGATTTGTTTAAGGGCAGGGTCCCAAGTCCTACCCCGTTATTTAACCCATAACTGGAGGGAACGGACGGATTAATACCTTTCCCAAGGGTACTAGTGCGCAAGTGAGTGCAGTGTGCTCGACTGAAATTGGAACTCGGCTCACCGATTTCCCCCTCCAAGCCGACATCCACCGCACCACAACGCACATCCGTGAACGCTAACAGCACCTGGTATTCCCAAGTGGTCACCCACGTAAGTACTGACCAGGCTCAACGTTGCTTAACTTCGGTGATCGAGCGGGAACCGGTGTATTCAACGTGACATGACCGTTATATCAGGCATATGATGGCAAGGTAAAAATCTCGAAACATAGAAATTTCTATGTTGTAATGTAAAATATATTATTTTAAATAAAAAACAAATATAATCATATTATGCTCTACAATATTACTTGTATTGCACACTTTTATAATAAAAAGTAAATGCATGAGACCTAGGAATTGTAAAATTGTTGGTTCTCTCCACGTGTATTTAAATACACACATCTATCTATCTATCTATCTATCTATCTATCTATCTATCTATATATATATATATATATATATATATATATATAACATAGTGATGATCCACGTATATTGTCTTAATATGTATAGGAAAAGCTACTAAAAGGTTGTAAGTTTAAAATGTATTTTTTTTTACAGTATTTATTTATTTCTATTATTATATTTGATATTTCAGACCGTGCTCGGCCTTTCATCAGAAACAAATGATTTTAAAATTTATCTTAGAAGCGTTTTCGCAAGGAGCGTTCGTTGAGAGATTGTTTAGATCACTTGACGCAGAAAGCGACAGATTTTTTTAATATTTGTAAACGTAAACCTATCTTTAATAATACTTATAAATGTTTTTAAAGAACATTTTTAAGTGTATCTAAAAAGTGTTTAACTATTGAAATATTTATAAAGATTCAAAACACCTAAGCCCCTATTTAACCCTAGCCTGTATGTATTTAATTTTAAAATCTAGTATTTTTTCTTTCTTTCTGCGTGAGTATGTAGAACTAAAATCAGAATCTATTAGTATTTTAGTTCTACATACTCACACAGAAAGAAAAAATACTGGATTTTAAACTTAAATACATACAGGCTAGGGTTAAATAGGGACTTCGGTGTTTTGAATCTTTAAAAATATTTCATTAGTTAAACATTTTTTAGATACACTTAAAAAGTTTCTTTAAAACAACATTTATAAGTATTATTAAAGATAGGTTTACGTTTACAAATATTAAAAAAATCTGTCGCTTTCTGCGTCAAGTGATCTAAACAATCTCTCAACGAACGCTCCTTGCGAAAACGCTTCTAAGATAAATTTTAAAATAATTTGTCTCTGATGAAAGGCCGAGGACGGTCTGAAATATCAAATATAATAATAGAAATAAATAAATACTGTCAGAAAATAGTTTTAAACTTAAAACGTTTTAGTAGTTTTTCCTATATATATATATATATATATATATATATATATATATATATATTCATTATAAATTATATTGGTTGATAAAACGGTAAGTCCAATCCCATACCCCACCACTTACACCTTCCTACTCTGCTCCTCTAAGAAATCCAAAAGATAAAGTCTAGTCGCAAGATGATAAAACTTACAATCCTATCTGCTAATGTTAAATCTGTCTACAAAATTCCTAGACACTCATTAATCAACTATATTCACTACCCACACCACTTTCTTCAAAATTGAAACGGACAATTCACAAGACTTATCCTTTATCACTAACTCCTACCAACATCGCACACACAACTCACCAAATATAAGAAAAGAGGCTTTCCATTCCTGTCCACATCACCTGATGAGACATTGCAGTGTCAATGTCGAAATAAATGTACGATTTGTAGTGGATATATAAAAAATTTGTACATTTTCTAAAATATAATTTATAATGAATATTCACAGCTCTGTATACTATATATCTAGCACTGTTTTAAATTAATGTTTTGAACGTTGTAAGAAATCTTTTTTCTTCGTTCCTTATTCACTCGCATATATATATATATATATATATAGTCATCCACAGACAGATCTGTTTCGCTGTATCACAGCTCATCAGTACGGTTAGACACCGATTGCTTTTTTCTCCAAGATTAAAGCCCGACCGAATTGTTTCAGTCGGCGATTCTACCTTCGAGCTATGGGCGCTCGGTAGAAAGTGGAAGACTTTTTAGCATGTATATTATCATTATACACGCCTAATAGCTGACAATGTTCTAATTCATTGCTGAATAAACGATGCGTAGATGCTACAGTAGCTACTGTTTTACAAAGTTTACCATTCTTCCAGAGTGCTCGATCAGAATGTGAGAGCGTAAATAGTCATCCACAGACATATCTGTTTCGCTGTATCACAGCTCAACAGTACGGTTAGACACCGATTGCTTTTTAACCCAGGATTGGAACCAGACCGTATTGGTGTCAGTCGGCGATTCTACCGCTGAGCTATTGGCGCTCGGTAGAAGGGGGCAGACCTTTTAGCGTGTATATTATCATTAAACACGCCCAATAGCTGAGAGTGTTCTAATTCATTGCTGAATGAACGATACGATGTTATACGGAAATTTGCGAAACTAGCAGTGGATAGTCTGTTTATATATATATATATATATATATATATATATATATATGATCAAGTAGTACATTACAATTTTCACTGGCCTTAATCGTTTCGAGAAACCTTTATGTCCCTATGTATATATATATATATATATATATATATATATATATAGAATATCACACTAAAATACAACATATATATATATATATATAGAGAGAGAGAGAGAGGGGGGGAAGCGCGAGAGAGAGATAAAGAAATTATCCATTCAAATACGATTATTTTACTTTTTTTCTTTTTTTATTGGTAATCCTTATATTATATAATATTACAACTCACATATATTTTTATTGTTTCATCTAACTTGTCCTTAAGTATCTCGAACAGATATTTACTAATCTAAAGAGAGTACGAGGTTACAAGTGTGTGTCATCCGATCAGGATCGAACTCACTAAGGATCAGCGACATTACATGTTTAGGCAAGTCTTCGCCTCAAGACTCACAGAATTGATTTAATCATACGAATCAGATATTTTCCGAAAGAATTTTATACTTCTTCAATTTTTATTAAATATCTCGTTCTATTTCTTTGCTTTCTTTCCCTTCTATCACTTATCCTTTTCTCCATTTTATCATTTCTTCTTCTGCTTCTTCTTCTTCTTTGTTCGTCTATAATATTTTAATAATATATATGCCCTTTTACAATTATTTTTATTGAATGTCTCGTTCTTTGTCTTAATTTTCTTTGCATTCTCTCAACGATCTTTTGTCTCTTTTATTCCTCCTTTTCTTCTAACTATATTATTGGTTTATTTTTAAGTCATTTACTGTCTCTTTTCGTGCATAATGGGAAACAGAATACAAAAAAGCAGAAGTCACGACAATATAACTTTTTCTTTCTCATCTTCATTTTTTCCTTCCTTTCCTTATATTGTATGTTTGTTTCCTTGTCTTCTTTTTTCTTTCCTCGTCTTTTCTTAATTTTTATCATTTTCTATTAATCGTCTACCAATTTGAAAACAGAACTTCCGTCTGTATGTTTTTCGCTTTTTCTTTTCATCAAATAAATACATCATTTTTACTTTCTCTGTGAAATTGCTTGCATTTTATTTTAATCATCTCAATGGACATGGTAGTTGTTTATTTTTCTTTTTATTAAAATGCATTGCCGCTGACGATGTCTGCAGCATTTTGCCGAATTCAAAGATTTTTATCTATGTTTAAATTACGGAACTCGTTTAATTGTACGCTTACAATACAGAATGCATAAAACTGGGTCATAATTTGTTCTAATATCTGAACTTGCTAACATAATGAGTTCGTCTGACGGGCGCATTTTTCAACATCAAGTTCTTAAATATCTTAATTACTTCCGTTCACAATCGTTAACACAGAACATAATTAAACCTTACATATGAGTGCAGAGTATCCATAGGGACAGTTGTCGTTTTTTTTTTTTAGAATTTAGAAATGTGAGAACGATCATAAAGAGAATGTTATTTCAACGGGGATCAAGTTTATCGCTCAGTTCATTGTCAACTTTAGTTCCTAAATTTACTTATCGTCATTGATTCACATCTTATCTTTTTCAACTGCTTCAATACTAATGGGATTTGTGAAAGATAAGAGAAATTAATTTATAAGTTTCTAGACAAAATCTTATAAAAGAAAAGTTATTTATACAAGCGAACTATAACAGAAAAAACTTTTTTTAACATAGTAAATGTGTTTCTAATACCTGGGAAATGTTCTAACAGAGGACGAAAAGTGCGACACAGAGATCCGAAGGTGTATTGACATGGCCACGGATGCATTCCACAGAATGAATAGAGTATTGAGAGACAGGAAGATTTTGCTGAAAACAAAGAAGAGAGTATTGGACTGTTATGTGATGATGAGTAAGTAAACAAAAATGTGGTTCTACAGAAGGATGCTGAGGATATGAGCAACGACAAAGTTTTGGAGAGGATGGATACCAAAAAGAAACTGTTACATAACATCAGGAAGCGAGAGCTGAATTTGCTGGATCATGTATTGAGGAACGGGGCTTGGAGAATCTGTTACTTATTGGACAGATAGAGGGAAGTGGGGACAAGAGGAAGCAATGTGTGACATACTCGATGGACTTGAGCAGTTGGATGGCGGAGCGTGGGTTGAGCGGCATAAGAGGGTTAAGAGTTACAAGAAAGGTGAAGATGTGGAACGCCATGATCGCGAACGTTTTCAAGGGACACTGTTCCATAGAAGAAGAAGAATATTTCTAAATGTATTAGATACTTTTTTATGAAGGATTATTTTCTGTAACAGTCCTATTCATAGCCTTATATGATGAAATGAATTAAAAGTCTTATGGCTTTTGAATATCCCTAAGTAATTACTAGGGAACAATAAAAGGTAATCTTCTTCATGCGCCGTGTCCATTCAGGTGATCATGGACTCCACTTGGATCTGTCTTCGTAATATTTTTTTCTCTTGGTATCTCTTCTAAGCCCCGCCCGTCAGCCATTTGCTCAGACCTACAAATACGTTTCGCGCTTCTTTCTCTTGTATCTCCTTCCATTTATCCGACTTGTAAGTATTAAGTTCTCCAGTCCCTTCTTCCTCATTACATATCCCAGTAACCTCAATTGTCTCTTCCTGATATTTATCATTGGTTTCCTTCCCGTTTGCATCCTTTCCAACACCTCATCGTTATACACGTGCTCTGTTCATGGTATCCTCAGCATTCTTCTGTAAAAACACATTTCAGCTGTCTCAAGCCTCTCCATCTTTGATGAGATCGTACAGCATTCATTTCCATACAGAAGAAAAGATAACACATAGCAATCCAGAACTTTTTTCTTTGTTTTAAATGAGATTTTCCTGTTTTTCAATATTCTAGTTATCTTCTGAAATACGTCTTTGGCAATGCCAATGCGTCTTTGGATCTCCATGTCGCATGTTCCATCCTCTGTCAAAACACTTCCCAGGTATTTGAATTTTACTTGTTTTATTTAAGATTCTCTGACTTGCAGTTGGCATATTGGGCTCCTCTTTTTGCTAATGACCATACATTTAGTTTCCTTGAGATTTATGCTCAGTCCTTTCTTTTCACTTTCTTTTGCTAACTTCTGTAGAAGGCCCTGCATTGTCCTCACCGGGTCTGCTATCAGCACCGTGTAATCCGCGTATCTGATATTGTTGAGATTGTGGCCGCCAATGTCGAATCCTAGCAATAATTGCTTCCCTGGTTGAAAAAATCCGATGAGAAAAGACATCCTTGTCTTACGCCCCTTCCTATTTTTGCAAAAAATGGTTTCGTTTAGTTTGGTTTGGTTTAGCTTAGGACGGTTTAGGTAAGTACCTCCACTAATTCATGATACCTAAAGTATAGAATTTTTTTTTATAATTGAAAAATCTTTCTTGAAGCTTTCATTTTAACTTTAATTGAAAGCTAAAAGATTAAATTTACAATTTCGAGTAAAAAAATAATCAGGTGATTTACAAACAAACTATATTGATTGGAAACTATTAGAATCGATTTTTTAAACAATTGATTAGCGTCGTTTTAGTCATCTTTTCAGTGCAATATAATTCTCATTATTAAAAAATCATTCAAAAATAAAATGTACTTTTCTGAAATTTTATCTGATGAATATTAGCTGCTTTAGTCTATAATTAATCTGATTTGATAAAAATAATATTTACTTTGATTTTAAATAACACAGTAATGTATTTTAAAACAACCAGTAGCTGTATCTTTAACCGACTACCAATGTTTTCCGTGATTGACAAGGTGAGAACAGGTGATTACATATTAATTGCTGTTCTACACAGAATTTATCTGTAAAACATAATTTAAGAAAATCACGTGAAGCCTTTTTTATATAACGTTTAAATACTCAGTAATATTTAAAATGTTGGCAAATATTCTCCGTAACGTAATTTAATGAATATTCATTTTGAATTTACTTTGGTTATCGTTCTTATTTTCTGATAATATTCCGTATGATCGACCATACTTTTAAATCTGGCAAGTTACACAATATTTTATATACATAAAAGAATAAGTTTTATTAAAAATCAGGGTTCAAAATAATATGTATGAAGCTTTTACAGTTTTACTTAGTAAATATAGTTTTCATTTAATCACCCACCCTCTGTCATTTCCTATATTTAATCAGCCTTTCTCCACTCTACGTAGCCCCCTGCACAGTAGTGGCAGTGACATGCCTTCCTCGGGGTGAAACGCTTATAAAAAAAAACAAAAAAAAAACACTATCACCGAACGAGATTAATGTGATGCAGATTTTTAAAAGATTTTTATAAATTATTATAATAAATTATTATAATACAAATTTTAGCAAACTGAAAACAATTCTTGTAAAAATTCATAATTCATTAGAAAATATTTTTCTTAAGACAATAGTGCCGTTAATAAATCTTATTTATAAAAGAAATTAAAAGCAATTTAACTAAATAATAACTGTTTTCTGGTTGTTTTTGCTTTTGTTTTGATTTTTTTTTATTAAACATAGATTTGATTTCCATGTCATTCAAAACGGAAGATACATGTTTGACATGATGACAAAAATGACAACATATCTTTTGTTTGCAGGAATGTCAAAAAGGTAGATATAAGTTTGGTTTTCTTCTTCTTCTTCTTCTTCTTCTTCTTCTTCCATGTGCCGTGTCATTTCAGAACGTAGGCGATCATGGCTTTCTACTTCTCCCTATCCCTGGTGGCTCTTAGCACGCTTTCCCCTGTTACATCATCCACCTGTTCAGGTCCTTCAAATATGTTATCCGCTGCTTTCACCTGTCCCTTCTTCCCTCAAACTGGCCTGTTAGTATCAAGTTCGTAAAGCCCTCCTTCCTCATTGCATGTCCCAGGAACTTTAACTGTCTCTTCCTGGTGCATCCTTTCCAACACTTCATCATTGCTCACATGCCCGATCCATGATATCCGAAGCATCCTTCTATAGAACCACATTTCACTTACTTCAAGTTTTTCCTTCATCTTTGATGATATTGTCCAGCATTCACTGCTATATTGAAGAACTGACACCTTATAGCAATCCAATACTCTCTTCTTTGTTTCTAGTAAAATTTTCCTGGTTCTTAATACTCAACTTCTGGAATGCGTCCTTCGCTATACCAATTTGCCTTCGGATCTCTGTGTCGCACTTTCCGTCTTCTGTTAGAAAACTTCCAGATATTTATTTATTTTTTTTTTGTACCTGCTTGTTTTTAGCATCCCCCACCTGTATTTGGCATTTTGGGCACCTCTTTTTTCTGATGACGATGCGTTCGATTTTTTTGCAATTTATTTGTAGTCCTTGTCACTCTCTTCAGCTACCTTCTGCAGGGGGTCTTGTTTCCTTTCCTTTCCTTTCCGTGTCTGCTATCAGCACTGTATCATCTACGTATCTAATGTTATTCAAATTGTGGCCTCTGATGATGAATCCTGTAATAACATCTAGGGTCCTCAGAAAAAGTTTGATTTGCACGAGAGACAAGAAGCTAGGTTTAATTAATAAGATAGGAATACTTTTAGTTTACACAAAAGTAAAATACAACACACGAGAACACTCAACCATGAGTGGTATTGTATTGAATGAACATAAGTGTAAAAAACATAAAGGGCAACCACATCAACCAACAACGTTCACGTAAACCCAGAAGATCTCAAATTCAGCAATCCTATTGATGATCTAATAATGAAATCGACTTGAAGACATTAATTTTCTGAATGGTCATCTTTCTATCTGGTATCTCTTTATTTCTAGACGTCTCTTTGCAAGCAAAATAGATTCTTTTACTCCTTAAAATTACTTGGTATAAATTAAATAGTCTCACTATCTGTTACCTATTATGTTTTTCGATGATTTGAATACTGCTGGAATAAAGGGGTTCTCACATTTGCTGTTCTCCCTCCATCACCGACAAATGGTCAGCAACGTTTCCGTGCTGGAGAAAAATTATGGTCGATATAGATTTCACGCTTTACGTCATTTATTATTAATAGAAAACCTTCTACCTGATGAAAATATGGCTTTTGATTTTCATGCGACTTCAATGTATTGGCTTGAAATCGGGCTATAATGCCCACCACTTCGTGCCTCATATGATGTAGTGACAATGCGACATTGGGAGATTGCATTCAAATTCTGACTGAGGTTGTCGTGTTCACCTATCATTAATACAAATCCAACCCACCATCTACACTGGCAATGGTTAAAAGCGGACTGCTTTATATTTTTTCTTAGCTATTATAATGTTGAACATGTCTTCGCTTCATCAGGCTATAGGTAAATTTTTACACCTAAAAATATTTAAATGTATGTTTGAAATCAGAAAGCTTTACGGAAACAATAATGATAAATCAGTCAGTTAAGTGCCATACGTGAAACACGCTTGGGCGATTATGTCTCGAAACAGACATGACTGTCTGGACAGAAGATTTTCCCGCAGTAGGTTGCCATTGCTTTCTGCGGTAGGCTATAGAACCCAATCTATCCTGTTATTTAACCCATAACTGGAAGGAAGAGCCGGATTAATACCTTTCCCAAGGGTATTTGAGTGTAAGTGAATGCAATGAATTCAACTAGAATTCGAACTCGGCTCCCCGATTTCTCGTTCTCCTAAAAAGCTAATACGAATAACATGCAGTGCTAAAAATAATCAACAAGTGTTTCGAAAAAGTTGCAAAAATAATCCTATGTGCTTCAAAGATTCTCTTAATACTTTTGAGATATTTGTAGAACAAAAACGTAATTAAAAGGAAGCGTAAGATTCACAATTGCATGTAGGTATTCTTGACTTTATTATTATTTTAATGACATTTTTTTTTGCTTTCGGGTGATAAATATTACATTTATATAATAACTAATAAAAATATTTTTCGTGAAAAAATTGTGCCTTCAGAAAATTTAATGATGTAAAGCTATCTAGGGGAGTAATCAATATTTGGCATCTGAAAAAATACAAACATATTTGTTAAAAAAAAAAACAGAAAAAATAACCTAGAAATTTTATAATGTTTCTGATGACTACTTTTGCTGAGGAACAAGATGTTTTCCTTTTCTAATTTCTATAAAAATGACCATAAGATTGTTGGACGCAGGGTAATTTTATATTTATTTTTAGGGAAAAGAGCATTTGTAATGCATTTTGAAGCTCGAGAATCGTTGAGGCTAAGAAATGCAATCGATCATAAAAAGAGCAGATCTTCCTATGAACTTACATTTTTGTAGTAAGCAAATTTACAGATACAAAATTTTATTCAGAGTCATATAAATATATAATAAACTTTACGAAACTGGCATTTCAATTTTTACTTGTTTAACATTTTTTTAAATAGTTACTCGTATATCAGTCGAAAGTATGTTTTTTATATACCTATACAGATAGTTAAACAGTACATTATAATTTACATTGGTTTTAAATGTTTGAGAAATCGTTTAGAAAATATTGTCCGGCAGTAATCGAACCTACAGCAAGGAGGAGATGCCTTCTTAAAATCAGACTTAACTTACCGATCGACTCCCGAAAGATTTCATGGTAGACAAGACTCAGTTTAACTTTTATATAGTTATTCTTCAGATTCATATTATCGAACAATTGATATCTACGTAGATTGTATCAAATGTAAATAGACTAGGCCGAAGACAACATTACGAAATTATTCGAAAATTTACGAAACTGGAATTAGCCGACATATTTGAATGTTTATTTGTTTAACATTATAAACATATTTTTTGAAGGATACTTGTATCTGAGTAGAAAGTCTCTTTCTATATATATATATATATATATATATATATATATATATATATATATAAGCCTCCGTCAGTCAGGGTTGACCATGAGTAGCATCCTAGTTGTCTGTTTGCCTGGAGCATCGGCATCTGTTACTAAAAACCGATGCGGGAGTGACAGTCTTTGTTGCGGAGGCTGCATTTATGTTTTGTTTCTGGTCTGTCGGAGCTGTTATTATGCTTTCCGCGAACCCGCCTCTCCATGGCGACTTGTGTTAGTTGCTCCTCTCTTGATTTGAGTTGTTTGGCCAGGGTTCTTCTCCATTTGAACTGGTTGACAGTCTCCCATGACTGCATGTTTATGCCCACAGCTTTCATATTGTGTTTTATAATGCCACGATACCGCAGATGTGGATACCCAGTGGGTTTTCCTCCAGAAGCCAGCTCTCCATACAGGAGGTCTTTTGGAATGGGACCGTTTGGTATGCGGCGGACATGGCCTAGCCAGCGGAGTTTGCGCTATTTAAGGAATGTGAACATGGTAGGCAGGCCGGCTCGAGACACGACCTTAGTGTTGGGCCTCTTGTCTTACCATGAGATTCCCAATATACGTCGGATACTTCTCACATAGAAGGTGTTCAGACGCCACTCTTGCATGGCGTACGTGGTCCATGTCTCACTGCCATATAACAGTGTACTGATGACACCGGCGTTATACACTGCCATCTTTGTCTTCACTGTCAGCTTGGAGTTAAGTTATATATAGTTAAACAGTACATTTAATATGCACTAGCCTTAATCATTTGAAAATTATCTATCTTCCGGTAGGAATTGAACCTGCCAAATGATAGAAAGATATATGTAAGGAAGGAATTTAATACTGGTTGAAATATGAAAATGAATATGAAGAAAATCTTTTGGAAAAAGGTTATCAATATTGGATTATACAAGTCTTTTAGATATACTTATTCAGGTTTTGTTTATTATGTCTCATCAGGACGTTAGGATCATAGCTCTGCATACCTTTCTATCCTCTGCAGCTCCAAGTGATATTTGTCTCTTTACAATTTTTGTAAGAGTTGATAGAAATGTGACATATAATTTTGTTAAGGAACAAGAATTATTTTAAGGAAAAAGTAATCAAAAGATTTCTTATATATTCATAACGTTCTATTAATATATACCCGTGAAACTGATTTTGCCTGACTTTATAGGTTAACTAAACCAAGTCGAACATACGATATAATTTATTTATAAAATAGAAACAAACAATACTTTACTTTTCCTAGATATCATGTTACCTAGATATCATTAACTATAGCTTAAAAGTATTGGAAATCAATTAACTTTCTATTCTCACCATAGCAATATAATAAAATGTGGCATAATCATCGGATTCTGTTTAAGAACACTCATAATATATGCTCTTTAGTGTGGATATGAAGAGTAAAAATACATTGAAAATATATTTAAGCTACTCTGATATCGTTATTATTTGCTGTTTAACTAAAAATCAGACCTTTCTGATAAACCCAATGAGTCAAAATATATTGTTCTACCGACCAATTCTATCACAACTACAATTAAAAGAATTTATCTAAACTCAAATTAAAATTTATTCCTACTACTTCAAAAATAGTATAAACTAATGCAATATTTATTGTATTCTATAAATTTTATATAAAATGATTTCCTAATACAAAACAAAATGACTAACAAATCTTGAAGGAAACATTTTATCCAGTTCCTGTAATAATTGTCAGAGGAACATAGAAAAATTCAAGGATTATATGAACACAAAAAGATCTTCTACAAAACAACATATTATATGCATTATTTACTTACCCTAATAAGAAAAACCATAATTTTTATATTTAGAAGTTGTTTTTTTTAAAGGAGAAAGTAATTTACTAAGATGAAAATGTTTAGACAGCGCATTAATCGCTTGGTTACCACAGCAAATTTTACGTCTAGGTTCTTACAACATTTCATCTTTCTTGGAAGATCTTCTATTATCGCAATATGGGATATTTAATAACAAAAAGAAGAGAAACAAAATTAAATCTAAAAATAAATTCAAGATTCTCATTGTCTCTTTCCCTTGTTGCACGTATATATTTTCATCAAAGTCAAAAATCACTTTAGCCCTATGATATCTTAAGGGAACAAACTCATTCCATGAAAATCTTTTCGAGTCTCTCATAGTTTCTTTTTCATAAAATAAGAGTTGATAAATAAATCTAGTTACTTAAAAGGAATTTCCCCCACCTTTTCCTTTTCGACTATAACTTTCAAATATATCTACTTATTTATGCTTTACCTATGTTTTTTGGGGGGGGTTTTTTTCATTAAAAGACATTGTTTAACTATATGAATCTGTATTTCAGAAGCAGTTATACAAGGGTTGAAATAATTGTCCTCAATAATCTACTTCTATTGTGGACAATATCTTCAGAAGTATGCCTTAACATATGGCAGTAAATACTTGATAATTCTTCACAAATAAATAGGTTAATTGCGGCAACAGAGTTATGCTTTAACAGAAGGATGCTAAGAATACCATGAGGGAAACATATAAGCACCGAAATGGTTTTCACGAAAATGTACTCAAAAAGGACACTTCTCTTTCAAAACATGATCGCCCAAGCGTGTTTCACGTATGGCACTTAACTGATTGACACTTAAAAAGAGACAGTTTAAAATTCAAGGACACTTTATAGTAAAGGAAGACCTGGTAAAATCGATACTCAGTGAATATATTGAAAATAAGAGAGACAGAGGGATGTAGCCCATAACCAAACTAACATGCTTTTGTTAAAGGATGGCATAGCAAGAAGTAGGAAGTAAAATAATAATTTAAAAAACTGTACTAAGAGCTACGAATAATAGGAAATTCAGAATATCCATGATTTTACGCTACTGACAGATTTAACGTAGCAATGGCGTTAAATTAATAATTCAGCATGTTTCTAATAGTCGATGATCCTTTTCAGATACGAGAGATGTAATATCACTAGATCATGGATAATTTATTGAACTGTTATTGCGTGGCATCTGTTGGGCAAGCAAAACCGATAATCCGGAACCAGTATTTTGTCGTTTCTCCCCTAAGCAAGTCGATAATGCTACTAGTATGCAAGGGGGGATTACATGGAGTTAAAGTGAACGAAAATGAGAAAAATAAGAATGGAGATGATTGAGGAAAAGACAAAAAAAAGGAACAGGGTTCAAGAAGACATAGATAGCGATAGTAAAACAGCGGGACCAAATTGCCAATATAGCAGCACGCTTAACTTCATGTAGACGAGTCACAGAGAATAAAACTTTTCAGACCAGTTGCCATGAAAATACTTGTCGAAAAGTCAGGGGGAAGACAGAGAAAATGAGAATGGAGAAGAATGAGAATAGGATGAAAAAGCAACAGTGTTCGAGAAGACAGAGAAAATGGGATTTAGGTTGAATTTAAATTATTGATATCGTAGTTATTAGGGAAGAAAGAAATCGGAAAGGGAGTTTTAAGTGCAAGAAAAATGTGAGGAATTGTTCTTATTTATTTTTGTTATCCTCAATTGTCTCATCGCTCCACTAATCAACCAGTCACTCCAGCAATCCTATTGGTCTGTTCTGTGTGATCTAACCTGACTCGAACCCAAAATCAAAATCACTTTACCTGGGTGGACAATCAAGTAACATAGGTCCGATTACACGGTTTTTATATAATTATAAATATGTTATTTAATATTTTTAAAAACATTATACTTTATATTGTTTCCTGATCGGATTGTTGTCCTCATCTTTATTGACATATTCACGAAGTATCGGCCGTTGTATGATCCGAACATCATCGGGTGCGTAGAATTTTGAACCGAATTCTTTATTTCGATCACTGGGGTATATCGTTCTTGTTCTATGCGCCATGCCTCCTCTGGTTGTTTTTGTTCACTAATGCTGTAGCCAAGTAATGAACTCACTACTCTTTGGGCCTTTGCCTACCTCTAGCCTACTTTTATTTGGTATTATGCCAAACAAATAATATAAATAAGAACATTCTGAAAAAGAACCTCATTCGTTTGAGAAATACTGCAGCGGTAGAATGTTTTCTTTAAAATGCTAACGCTTTAAATTCTACCTCATCTCAGAAGCATAAACAAATATTATTATTTATTTCTTTAAGATTTAGCACATATCAGCTAGTGAATGCACTCGCTTTTTCAGTTAAATCTAACATCTAGTTGATAGCTTTACTTATTAGGCATGAAACGTCAAAATTCACCGGGAAATTAACGATTGCTGTAATTGATTCAGAAAGAGGCAGTCGTTTTTTGAGTTAGCAGTAAGAAACACGCTCCAGCAAGATGTAGAAGCACATATAGTTGCAGAAAAAAAGATCTGTCATTCTTGTTCGACTGTTATCTTTCACAATTATTTCCCACTTGGTCTTACTGATTGCTTGCCCTGGCTCTTTTCTGACCTCCATTTTGATTATAGATTTCTTCTACTATGCTTATGCAATTCTTTCGTTATAATTTTCTTTCTGTTTGAATTTTAATGTTATCCCAGTTTTTATTTGTATCTTTATCAAAATTATTTTTTTTTTTTGCGTCACAAATTCAAAGTCGTTATAGGACTTTGACTTTCAATGGCCTTCCATTGATGCCTTTTCTTTATTATCTATGAATTGCTAAGTGTTCTTACAAATTATTTAACATTCAAAGTTTTCCTTCTCTTAGACAAGTTACCCCGGGATAAATCTATCGATAATTAAATCGTAAGTCATGGAAAAAAGCAGGGATATTAAAAAGTTATGTATATAAGCACAACAATTAAGAGCTAGCTAGCTAGCTAGCTAGCTAGATAGATAGATAGATAGAAGGATGAGACATATTGATATAAATAAAGACATAGGCAGGTATGAATAGCCGGAGATAGATAGATAGATAGCGAAAAAAGTATGATGTAGACAGATAATCCGTTTGTAATGGGAAAAATGTAAAATTATTGTTAAAAGCATTTGTAAAAACAACATTTTACACCAAAGTGAATTTATTGTTTTGACTTGTTCAAGACAACGCTCCACCTTAAATTAACTGCTGATACGGCTTCACTACGTCAATGTGCCGTCTTAATCTATTTTGTATAAACATTCCGAATGTTGATTCAATAGAAAAAAATTAGTTGCTCTTTCAGATTCTGCCAATTCACAGTTAGCATTTCAAAGAAAACATTCTACCGCTGCAGTCTCTCGCAAACGCATGGGAATTTTTTTAGAAAATTCGAACTTACGTTACTTTGTTTGGCATGATGCCAAATAAGAGTAGGGCTGGGGTGGGCAATTTACGGCCCGCGGGCCCCATGCCGCCCACCACGGAGTTTTCAGTGGCCCGCGGAAGCATTCAGGAAAAATATTTAAATCTAACATTTTCCCCTAACTTATAACAGTAAATGTTAATGCTAAAAAATTTCCACGTTTGAAGAGTTTTGCTGGGATTTTTTTTCTATTTTTGGATCTACATACATCTGAGAAAAAAGTTTTTCTTGCATGAACATCAAAAAAAGTAAAAATAGATAATCTCTTACTGACATAAACTTGAAGGCAGTAATAAAGGTTTCAACAAGCAACTTCACTCCTGATTTCAAAAGATTTATTGAAAATTGTTCGAGGTTACATTTGTCTCACTGAATTTCTTGCGCTGAATGATGTGAATTTGCACGTGAACAATTTTAATAAAACATTTTCAGTGTACCATTATTTCTTTTGTTTTATTTATTTATTGCGCATATAATTTACATTTACACTTTGCATTAAATAAAATATTTATGTAAACTAATGGATATGATCACTTTTTGGCTCTCCGTTAAACTCAAAGTGGCCTCCGGGCTAAATTAATTGCCCACACCTGGAGTCGGGTGTTTTTTTGGGTTTTTTTTAGATAAGTTTCTAATTCGGAGGTACCTGATTGCTTGGAAAATTAGCATTCGAAATCTTTTATTTTGTGAGGGCTAGAACAATGAATTCCTCATCAGTAAAAATATACATCATAACAAACGACAGACATTCTTATTTAAAAGATACTAACGGATAATTTCTAATCTTTTTTTTTCTTCCTATATTAAACCATCATATTTACATTTTATCATAGCAAGATAAACAAATCACAACGATTGGTTCCCGGATATTTATATTTAAATATTATTTCTAAATTTCTAACCTTCTTTTAAGTTCCGTATTAGGGCGTAGTCGATCATGGCCTTCCATATTTTGCTATCTTTTTTTTTAAATCGTTTAGTAAGTTTTCTTTTTCTATCCCTCTTAATTCCTGTCCTTTCAACTATTTAAACAAGTATCATTAAGTACATTATTCGCTATTTTCTTCTGTCTCTTGCGTTCAATATTTCCTGTAAGTGAAAAAATTTTCTAAACGCAGATACCTCATTATGCAGCCTAGATATTTTAATTGTTTCTTTTTAATTAAAGATATAGACCTTTTCTGTTAATTCATCCCGAACAATGTAAAGATATTTTTTTAATCATTTCACCCCGAGCAAGGCGGAAACGCCACTGATGTGCAGGGGGCTACATAAATGTAAAAAGATTAATTAGAAAAGAGTGAGGAGTACAAACTAGTTAGAAAGCAACAATAGAAAGCTGAGAAAGCAGGTGCGATGACAGATACATAGGTGGAGAGAAAGGGAAGGTTATACGGGAGTGGGGAGAGAGCTAGAGTCCAGTGGTTAGTAGATGAGTATTGACTTTGCATTTAAATTTCTGGAGGTTGTAGCCGTCAGGAAAGCAAGAATACGGGAGCGAGTTCCACAGGCGGAAAGTGCGAGAAAAGAAGCTGCAGGAGTAGAATTGTCGTCTGCATTTGGCTAACCTGACTGTGAATGGGTGGGACCCAGTTGCCAGTCTGGTTGCACGAGTAAACACATGTTGAGGAGGCATCAGTGACTTAAGTTCGTCTGAGCAGAAGCCATAAAAGTATTTATAGAACAGACAAAGGGAGGCCACATTTCGACGATGGGGAAGTGGCTGCAGTCGAACCGCCAGATCAGTACATATCCCATTACAGACTCTCCTTTGGAGCCTGTCAAGAACACTGAGGAGAACGGCAGGGGCACCTAACCATAAATGGCAGCAGTACTCCATACACGGACGGATGGTTGACTTGTATATATGCAGGATGGATTCAGGTGGAAAAGACATCCTGGATCGACATATTGACCCAACCTTCTTAGCAGTAGATTTTGCTATGGATTCAATATAGTGGTTCCATTTGAGGTCTGAGGACAGGGTAAGTCCGAGGAGGCGTAGTGTATTACTCTCCGGGAGAATTTTATCGCAAGTATTAATTTACTTCCAAGAAATTGTACAATTTAATTCAAAGATTTTTGTGAAATTTTTTAATTTTTTGAAATTATAAATTTAAAATCAAAATCTGTTTATTTTGCTTCACAACAACACCAATCCTCAGAATTAAAAATTAGTAAAAATCAGGGAGTTATTCACATTTCGTAAGTGCGGATGTAATTTGAGGTACTTACCAGAATTTTTTATACAATTTAAATAAAGAGAAAAACAAATCTGTTTTTGGCTTGTTTATCAGAGCGAACACGATCGAAACCCCACACTCGCTCTGGGAGAATTCGGTATGAATTTTAGTAACTATGAATTCTTTTTATATTGGGCTGAATTAATATTTTGGGGTGAATTACCAAAAAAGATTGTAAAATATAAGCGTGCTGTTTGTTTCCCTTTTTTCTCCAAAACTTAATTGTTATTTAAACTTTCAATCAATAAGATTCTCAGTATCCATCTGTAAAACCACATTTCTGCAGCCTCAAGTCTTATCTTCTTCTGATGAGATTGTTCAGAATTTCCTGCTATATGAAAAGAAATATATTACATAAGAATTTCTTACTCTTTTCTTTGATTCTAAAGAATTTAACCTTAAAGTTTTAGTTAGAAGTTTACTATATTAATAATCTATTTTCTTAGATTCATTTCGTTGCTTTGAAAATGTTCTTACAATAGAAAACGTTAACCATAGAGTAAATAAAGAAACCTAAACATCCAACTTGTTTTCACATATTCCATCTTACCATATTTAAATATCAAATATTAAAATTAGCTTATAATAACTGTCTGTATTTCTAGGGTGAGGCATTGTAATTATTTGCAATGTTAACATTGATCGGACTGTTGTCCTCATCTTTGTTGCCATATATACAACGTTTTGGCCATTGTCAAAAAAGACAAATTGTCCATAGAAAAAGAGCGTTTTTTGAAGCAATCAAATGACTTGAGTTCAATACCTGCCTACGGTAGAGGTAAATAAAAACGGAACAAATAAAAATAACTTATACTGAGATATCCAGAAGAGGCATAGAACGTAGAACTAGAACAGTCTACACAAGTGGATGAAATTTCTGAATCAATGAATGCAGGTTTTAGTTTCTGATATAAAACATCAAAATTTTAGTTTTCTCGTCAAATAAATATACCTTTTAGTTTTAGAATACAATAAACAAACATTTAAGTTTTATCATACAATAAACACAGTTTAGTCTTGGGACGCAATGAATATACATTTTGGTTTTATGATCCAATAAATATACGTTAGTCTTATGATCGAATAATTATCCATTTTAGTCTTATGATCCACTAAATATACATTTTACTCTTATGATCAAATAAACATATATTTCAGTCTTTGGTCTACTCAGCGCATATCATATGATCCAATAAATATACATTTTAGTCTTCATTCATCCGCTCATTGAATCCAGAAGTGAAATTCTTTATCGAAACATCTATGAAGCAATTAAAAACAAAAACAACCTTTGACCTTTTAGTGATTTTAGTTTATCAAAAAATTGATCAGCGAAGATTGACATTAAACAATAATTATTGTGTTATTGATCACTTATGGAAGAAATAGCCAACATTTTATCATTGCAGTCAATACACATCTGATGCTTCTCAGATGATCACTGTCAGCAAGGCCAATAACATGTCAATTGCATCAGCTCAAAGGAGATATATTCACATAATGGGCCAACTAATAAGTTAATATTTAGGAACACCATTATAAGTAACCGATATTATCTATCCCGAACATCAATTAATGTATCAGTCAGTTAAGTGTAATAAGTGATACACGCTTGGGCGATCATGTCTCGAAAGAGACATGACTAACTGGGCAGAAGATTATCCGGCAGTAGTTTGCCATTGCTTTCTGCGGTAGACTGGTTGCCGACCAAGGCTATAGAAGCCAATATACCCTGCTATTCAACCCATAGCTGGGAGAATTGCGCGTAAGTGAACGCAACGAACTCAACTGGAATTCGAACTGAGCTCTATTGATTTATCCTTCTGAGCCGATATCTATTGCACCACAACGCACATTAATGTATAACGATTCAGATTTATATGACTAATATTTATCTATTCCCAAACCAAACCAAATAAAGACTTTTAGTCTCAAATATTTACACTATTTATACGCAAACTGTTGTTTTCATTCTTTGTCTATATTTCTGAGATGAGGTTGTATTTAAAGTATTTATATTATTCCTTAAGGAACATTTTAGTGACCGTCAGTGGTTCTACTATATCAATGGATATAGGCGTTGGATGGTTCCTGTAACTTGACCCAAAGATTTGTGAGTTCAATACCAGGCTACAGCAGTGATAAACAAATAACTTACAGAATTAGAGAGAGATAACTCATGACCAGTAGCAGAGGCTCTAGGCAAGGAATAAGAATGATATGCCCCAGTGATTGTAATAAAGTTTTCGGTTCGAAATTCCTAGCACCTGAAGGAGGCTGGAGTGTACAACGGCCGAAACGTCGTACAAATGGCAACAAAGACGAGGACAGTAGTCCTGATAATGTAAATACTGTATTGTTTTCATTGTTGTTAGTTTCACAAGTTTTTGTCCGTTGTGCCCTCTCGTCTTCATCAGATGCACGTTGATTAGGTTAAGCTACAGGGAATTCCGAAATAAACACCTTATCTAATTTAGTTCTCGTTCCACTGTTTTATTACGGGGCCCTGTATTTTACCATTTCTTTTATTTGTATATCCCTCTCAAATACGTGAGATAATAAAAAAAAATGGGAAAAACTACGGCGACTTCCTTAATGAGTTTAATAACATTAAGAAATTGATCTGTGAATTTGATCGGATCAAAATATAAATAATATGCGTATTATGTTTAGATTATTCAATCAAAAATGCTTGAATGAAGATATTCTTCCTATATATATATATCCGAGTGAGTACAGAACGAGGAAATAATTTTTTCCCGTTCAAAACATTAATTTAAAACAGTGCTCGATATATGGTGTATAGAGCTGTGAATATTTATTATAAAATTATGTACATGTTCTAAATTTCCCGATTTTTGCTGATTGTTATTAATTTCGCTCTTTTAGAAAAAAAAGAAACAGGCAGAGTAGGACAAACACGCGTACACACAAAATTTAACATATAATAATAATAATAATAATAATAATAGGTTCACTTGATCTGAAGAGGAATGATTTCCATGGAAATTCTAATATTTGATTGGACAAGCCGTGAAATCTTCATAATAGATCAGTATAGTATAGCTGGCCATTTATATCCAAGTCTATCTGTCTGATAGTGTCACTTGCTGATTCCCTGTTGCAGACGCCTGTTACTCTTCAACACCCTGTAGTTTATACTGTATCTTCTGCTGAGCTGGACGTGGTTACAGCTTCTGAGGGAAGCGTATAAGCGTATAATCTAAATACGGTCAGTACGCTCAAACTGTCGGTCACAATGTCCTGTGATTTCCAGCTCGTAGAACCCCTGACAGTTTCTAAAAGTTTCTGTCTACACATTTCCACTCATAAGGCTTAGCTCAAACAATGGTGTTTCTTTTTTGGAAGTTTTCAACAATACCATCTACTGGAATTGATTTTATGAAGACGTCACTTCCCAGAAAAAATTGTGTTTCATAGTCGATATACTAATATTCCAGCTACTTGCTAACACGTGTAAATATATATGCTGGAGTTTAAGTGTTTTTTCAGATTTTACCGAATCTCTGTTGTAGTGCAGTGAATATCGCCTCAGAACGACAAATCGGTGTGCCGAGTTCGAATTCCAGTCGAATTCCTTGCATTCGCTTACGCACAAATATCATTGCGAAAAGGTATTAATCTGTCTGTTCTCTCCAGTTATTGGTTAAATAATAGGACAGAGTGGGTTCTACAGCCTTGACTTGCAATCAGTCTACCACAGAAAGCAATGGCAACCTACTGATGAATAAACTTCTGCCCAGTCAGTCATGTCTATTTCGAGACTTGATTGCTCAAAGCGTGTATCACGTTTGACACTTAACTGACTGACTATACAACAAAAATATATAGTGATTTTAATGTTTTTGTCTTTAACTCCAGTGAATTATTGAAATTATGATGTTTTGCACAAAATACAAGATAATGGGATACAAAGTATAAGTTAATATCTTTGTGGTTCTATTCAGTTATATGTGTATTCTGTTAAACTTTGAGAAAAAATTAATTATGTCTAGATTTCATGAAGATTTTTATTGAAACATATTTGACAAACGGTACATTATCTCGGGTATGACGATAAACTACATCCGGCAGCACGGTTACATTGGAGGTTTGAGGAGTGTGGAGCTCTCTCTTAATTGCTGCTGTTTCCAGATTCCACCTTGACCCAATGTGGTAACACTTGTTAGAGTCCAGTAATAGGCAAATAGTACCCCACAAAACAAAAACAACATCTTATGTAAGTATGAAAACATATTTTCGTAGTAAAAATATCAGCAACACTTTTTAATATAAAAAATTACCAACAAATCTTATTTATAGTAAAATAATCCATCAATCAACACATATCAACGGCCTCTATTAATTAAGTTTGCAAAAACAAGTATATACACAAAAGATGTGGATCAACTACCACGTATTCTATCGTGAATGCAGAACAACAAGCATCATAATTTTATTACTTCATCGCTCCCAGATCTACCTTTACTCGATGTGGTAGCACCTGTTAGGGTCCCAAATAGTAAATCCCTAAACAAAAACTAAAATTTATGAGAGTATAAAAGCACATTCTATAGTAAAAATACCAGCAATACATTTTTTTTATAAAATATACCAACAATACCTATTTATATTAAAATGACCAACAATTCATTAATTCTAATGAAAGAACTTTTCTGATATTAATCTACATAACATCCTACAATTTCTTAAATCAAACTCTATTCTAAGATATAACTTCAACAAAATATAAAACACTCATCACTACCTTTAGTAATCATGTCAAAAATGGTACATGCACAAAAATCCATCTACCATGTATTCAGTTGTAAATGCAGAACATGTATCATGTTTTTATTACTTTAAAGCTCTCAAGAAAATTACATTTTGATATTAAATGACCCATAAAATGTTTATATACCGTTAAATAAACAAATCAAATTTAAATACAGTTGTTTTTATATATTTTACTCTGACTCATGGAATGGTACGGCAATGTAAAATTATGGTTATATGGTCCGATGATATATATATTAACCGTTAAGCAAAATTCAGATTTTTAAGCAGCTCTTTTTCAGATATTCAATATTTAGAAAATAACCTGAAGCAAAGTATCGTTTATGAAAAATGTAACTGTAGAGATAAAAGCAAATGTCCACTTGACAGAGTTTATAAAACCGAAGGAGTTATTTACAAAGCCGAAGTACAAGAACAGAGAAAAATATATTTAAGATGTACTGAAGGCAATTTAGAAAAAAAAGTTGGTACAATCATAAGTCAACATTCAAGTAAGTAACCCTTAAATATTGTACCAAGCTATCTAACTATGTGTAAAAATTCAAAGAAAAAATGGCAAAGATATTTTTGTAACTTGGAGTACATTTTTTTGAAATGCCGGATCTTGCACCCGTGGTGATAGCTGCAGATTTTGAATGGAGGTTGGTTTTAGTATGATTTCCAGAACGAAGAAGGTTGCTAAATGAAAGGTCGAAAATAATGTCTGGATGTATACACCTTAAAAAATACATACTCACCGGGCACATTTTGTGGTGGTTCGGGACCAAAAATCATCTTTCAGTTACGTCTCTGTCCTCGAAGACAGAGTGCGACTCAGTTGTAGCTCCGTTCGCGAGAGCAGAGGTTCATCTGAGAAAAATTACACTGAGTAGATGCCCTGTCCCGGGGAACAGTTTCTCGCGCCTATTGCAGGAGAAGGTCCAGCTAAACCGGCGATTGAGGGGACTGGGAAATTTTTGTTCCTTCGCCGTCGGGCTCCCCACGTTAAAAAAGATCTTGTGGGTGCGTAGAGTGAATACCCACCTTAGAACATACATTTTTGGCTCTTAATAACTCGGATGAAAGTATTTACAATATCATTTTGCGAGTCTTAACTAAGTTTTCTGTTATTATTAACTTCCTGTTATGCATTCTAAAATTCCTATTTTATTTCAAAAAACTGTTGGATAATTAGTTAATATATAACATGAAGAGATTCCAAAAGTTTGAAACATAGTAGAGTAATCGGCTGATATACCGAGTTAAAGCTCTACATGTGATCTTTTGATTTTTTCAAATATGTTTTAATACCACTGCTTGCTGTTCTCAAAAAACAGTAACCACAACTCTGATATATGCATTACTCTTCAGCAATGAATTGAGTTCTTTCGATGACTGGTGAATGTATACACCGCTTATATATAACACGCTAAAATTTCCCTTCTCTGATTCCATGCGCCTATGGCTTAGGGGTTTGCGACTCCGACTGACACCAAATCGCTCGAGTTTCGATCCCGGCCAGAAGTAAGTGCATGTCTAGCCATACTGATGAGCTGTGATACAGCGAAACAGGCTTGTATGTGGATGATGAATATATCATATATATATATATCATGCATAAATTTAAAGTGTTTTTGCTGAAACTTTAGTTGACAATACAACAATTGTCAATGTCAGCGTAACGAGAAAAATCGATTATTCTTCTGGAGGCTTCTCACATCAAAAGCAGCCACTTCCAATAAAATTTGTTTCGTTCTAGGTACACACGTAATAAAAGGGCTTGAAACTTTGAGGTCATTTTAGCCACATGCCGCTCAAATCTAGTTAACAGTCAAACCATATGAGCCCGGGTTTATTCAAGCTCTGAACCGTTAATATAATCCTACTACTCTCATGTTTTTCTGCTTTGAAAATAAACACCAATGGTCGAGATTACACAGAAGATAGCATTTCGGCAATTTCATTTTTTACCAGTCATGAAATTGATTAATACCACTTACATTTTCAGATGGCATTCCTTGCTATTTGAATTCAATAATATATGATTAAATGAAATATTTGTTGAACAAATATATATATATATATATATATATATATATATATATATAGTCAGCCGCTGACAGTCCTGTTTCTCTGTATCACAGCACATCCGTACGATTAGATATCCGACTGCTTCAAGCTAGGATTCAAACCCGACCGATTTGATACACACTACACACATACAGTGGGGTGAAACAAATATTCGTACACATGAAAAATTGTATTTTAATGGTTGTAAAACCCTTAACTGAAACAAAATTCGATATATTTTATGTATAAAGATACATACTACTAAAAAATAATAATAATCTCAATTATTTCTTATTCTAACAGAAATTAATGCATTATTCTCATTTTAAGGTCAAAGCTGCGATACATGGCAGGAGTCAGGTAGAGGTGACGTATAGATTTAGTAGAGAGGCGTGTCAGAAGGGAATGCTGGGAAAGCGTGTGGGAAAATCTACCATTTGCGTAAAAGAATGAAAAATGGCAAAGTTTCTGGTGTAGATGCCAGCTGAATCAGTAACAGTGTTTTTAGCCACTCAGCATGATGGGCGTTAATATCACTGACTACAAATATGTGAGTGAATGGGTGGGATGAAATAGCCTTACCTATATTGTTAGAAATGCTGTCTAGCAGGGATCCGTTGGGAGATGAGGGGGAACGTTCGAAGAAAAAAAGGTAGCTAACCGAACTCAGAAGTGTCAGACGGAGACACATATATAGGTGGTCAGGGGATTCGAGAGATGTCATCCTAGCTATAGGGAGGTGTTCACTAACGTAGACCCCCAGCCCATGCATATGGACGGTGGAATCCTTACTTAAGAGGGGAAGGATCGAGAAGTCAGAGGAGGGACCTGAGAGTTAAGATCAGAGTGCTGGGGTATCAGCGGACTTTTCGTGGAGTAAAGATCCTACACTACAAAAGTTACTACGAATGCCCCGGATGTTAGTAAAAGAAATGTCAAGAGGTTTTAGTGATTTGTTTGAGTGTTTTTTGTTTTTTGTTTTTTTTTTTTGGGGCGGGGGGGGGGGTTGTGGTATGGTTATTCATATTAAGGTTTGTTGGTAAGGAGGGACCTCGAGTAGAGAGGAAGGCGGTCATTAGGCGCTGGAAGGGAAACTGGCGCGGGCTACAGCAAAGTTTGATCTCGGGAAACCTATCCATGCGCGACATGACACTACAAGAACTCCTATATTATGCAACTGTTGATCAGAGTAACCGCTCTTGACGCTACGCAAGAGTTACGGCTCCTAACAACCAGTTGGAAACAGCAACCAGAAAACTGCCAACCTGGTACCCTCACAATGAAGAGATGTTGCCATCGATCAAACACATTGCAGAAGAAATCACGGTAGCACCAATAGTGAGGTCTGAGGAGAGAAAAGAGAAAACTGGCAACCACTTCCTAAACAGGGAACAAGAAATAAGCCTCTACGCCTGTCCAACAAAGGTGAGAGGGTGTGAACCGGTCGATAGTAGGGGCTATCTACTCCAATTAAAAGATAAAAATCAAAAAAATTAAAAAAGAGAAGAGGATGAAGAATTACTAAGTTTTAACTCAGTTAAAGTCCAACAGCCACAGAAAAACCAAACGTTCAATTAAGCATAACTGAAAAAAGCAAAATTAAAATTCATACATACTTAAGGATATCCAAACAAAAATGTCTTCTTACAACCCAACACATGGCTAGTAAGGTAAAAAAAAAATTAACATGATTCTGATCGTTATTAAAAAATAATATTTTTCTTTAAAAAACAATATTTGTTGGTTTAAATACGACTTGAGATGTTTCTACGATTTTCTATAATGCGTTATTATGATATATACAGAAAACATATGAATTTTTTTTCCCCAAAAAATGAGATGTTTCTGTACAGCAAAAGCGGTAGTTTACCAAAAAATTAAGGTCATCTTCAGATTCAACGCCTTCAAATTAATTTAAAATGTTATTTTTTGTTTCGACACAATAACTTTGTTTTTTGTTGACCAGTGTTTGTCTATGAATCCAAGCTTTTGCCCCACCCTGTATATATAATGGGCTTGTAGGCATGTCGCAGTATTTCAAATTGATACGCTAAAAACAAAACATGTTATTCTTTTTAAATTTAAATATTTTCTTTACAACAGTGTACGCTCCGTTATAATCAATAGCGTGGGATGACGAGAAAATTGTCCCACAAATTTATATAGAAATTTCTAAGAAATTAAATTACGTCGTAATAGTTTCGACAATCTAATAGTTTTTCATTAATTTCTAACGATTTTGCGTTATTGAAATCTTTTGCATTGCTTCGAATTGTCATTCGAATCTAATTATATTTTAGACCTTTCTATAATTAAATACACGATACTTTTTCAGATGACTTCTCTGAATGTCTGGGCATCGCTGATAAAGCTATAAAACATCCATTAGTGCTTCTTTTTGGTAAGTATTTAAATCAAAAAGTCAGAAAAGATTTGTGTATTATTTCATAAAATATGACATGTATATTTTCTTAATATATAAAATGTATGTTTTTTATAAAATATGAAACGTACGTTTTCATAAAATATGAAACGCATGTTTTCATAAAATATGGAACGTATGTTTTCTGAAAATATGAAAAGTATGTTTCCATAAAATATGAAATGAATAATTTCTTAAAATAGGAAATATATGTTTTCTTAAAATATGAAACGTACGTTTGCATAAAATATGAAATGTATCTTTTCATAAAATATGAAGCGTATGTTTTCTTAAAATATGAAACCTGTGTTTTCATCGAATATTAAACGTAATCTTTTAAAAATATGAAACATATATTTTCGTAAAACCTGAAACGTATGTTTTCATATAATCCCGGAAATATCATGCCTGACATTTATTGACAATTTTACTATCTGAATTTGTATTTTAAGTTTGTTCTGTGATTTTTAACAAAAATAATCTTGATCATTCTAGTTAAGTCAAAATGCATGGTTGTTAGCAATAAAAGAAGACGCTTAAATCACCCTAATCAATTTCGTTTTATTTTCGTCTCATATACTTTGCAGAAGCAGCAGAAAACAGCGAAGATCGGGCGAAAGGTGACTTTTTAATCTTAATTTGAAGTTAGAAAATAACTGAGTGATTGATTAGTTTTCAACTGCTTTCTAAATTACTTAAATTCAGAAGATATATTTAGAAAGTAATAAATGTTTTTAGATAATCATTAGTGATACACGTCTTACTAATTAATAAATCGCTTGCGGAGCAGAAATGATTTCACACATTTCCCAAAGACACCTGTGCGCAAAAAAAAATCCCAACTGGATTTGGAACTTTGTTCTCCGATTAACAAAGCCTAACCCATTTCTATTACACCACCCGCACATCCAAGTTCACTGCACCTGGTATTCCGAAGCAATCACACATTAAGATAGTGACCGGGTTTGACGTTGCTTTACTTCGATGACCATATTAGATAGTCAGGATGAAACTTGGTATTTCACCTATTGTTCGTGAATCATGTTTAGTAAATTTGATGGGATCGGCAATTGGAATAAAGAAAGGACTAGCATTTGGAATCCCGACAATTTGGAGAGAAACTATAAATCAGGTTGAAGCTGTTTATTTCTATTTAGGTAACACTCAAGTTTCCAATGCTTAAAATAAACAGAATTTGTTGAAATAGCCAGACGTAACCGTAATTTCTATTCGAATAGGTTTTCTCATAGACTTCTAATCTCTAGAGCTCATTTCGGATTTCCTGTTTCCTTGATGACTACAATCTTCAAAAGTTTAAATGCAGCTTCAGTTACTATATTCTATCTTTCTTTGTAATGTTCTTTTATTAACCTTTCTTCTCTGCCACTCCCAATTAACCTTTGAGTCTTAGTTACTAACGCCTTCTTTGTCGGTAAAATGACTGAAACATTTTTTTCCGAAATCAAATACCCAACCATTTACTCACTGCAATGAGACTTCCTTTTTTATTTTCAGAGATGCTAGCAATACAGATGATAACCTATGACAATTGTGAAAACGGAATACTCGCCAATGAAGAGTAGGATAAAAATTATGCTGAAGAATTGATTCTAGATACATTCTCACAATTTGAATGCCTCGTGTCTATTCAGAGCCTTGCTGATCATAGCACTCCACAACGTTCTTTTCTTTGTAGTACCTAATAAATATTCTCTCTTTTTATCTTTCCTAAACCTTGTTCCCCCACTATTTGCAAAAGCTTGCTAGCTAGGTTATGTGCTATTTTCTTTCTTAACACTTGCCTTTGATCTGCCCTATGAGTATCAAATTTTCCAAGTCCTATATACCAGAGAAATCTAAATTATTTCTTCTTCTTGTTAAGTATAATTGTTATTTTTTTTTTTTTTTTTGCTCCTATTTTCGCTAAAATTTTCGTTCGGTCCATGGTATTCTCATCATTATTCTCTAAAACTACATTTTTGTTGTTTCAAGTTTCTTCTCATCTGTGAGGAAATTGTACAATAATTACTGCAGCATAGGAGGATTGATATTATATGACAGTTCAATAGTCTTAGTTTGTAACTTGTAAATTTTTTTACTTCTTAATACTTTGCTTAGATTTTGAAGGCATCTTTCACTACCCCAACAGATTTCAGTCTTGTACGTTTCATCCTCTGAGAAAACTTTTCCCAGATATTTAAATGTTTGTACTTGCTTAATTTTGATATCTCTAATTTGTAATTAACATTTTGACTACATACTTTAGCAAACAATAATGCAGTCTGTCTTGTTGTAATTAATGTTTTATCTTTTTTATCGCTTTCCTTCATTACATTCAGTAAATGTTCTTGTTGCTTTTTTTGTGTCTGCAATCAAAACTGTGTCATCTAAATAATATCCTGTTGTCATCTAAATAATATCCTATTAAGACTGTGACTGCCAAGAATTAATACTTAAGGATATCTAATTCTACCAGAATCCACACTGTATATGTTAAATAGGTAAGACGACACGTTCTTGTGATACCCCACTTCCTATTCTTGTATTTTTTCTGAATTCATTTTCTATAGGTATGCAGCCGATTGAATGTCAGGATAGATTCTGGATTATTCTTTCGGGATATTTGGTTTGTTTTTTGTTGTTTTTTTTTTGTTTCGAGGTTTAACGAGGCTTATGGGATCATTTAAGGTCATAACCAATGATTTTTGGGTAAGGTTATATTTATTTTTACAACATTTCTCTTTTCGAGTATCGAGATTCATTGGGATTTGTTTTTAAGAGCAGGGCCCCGAAGTCCTACCCTTGTTATTTAACCCATAACTGGATTAATACCTTTCCCAAGGGTACCAAGGGTACCAGTGCTTAAGTGAAAGCAGAGTATTCAACTGGAATTCGAACTCGGCTCACCGATTTCTTTTTCCGAGCCGATATCCACTGCACCACAACGCACATCCGTCACTATACACTCACAGCACCTGGTATTCCCAAGCGGTTACTCATCTAATTACTGACCAGGCTCAATCGGTGTATTCAACGTGATAGGCTGTAAGCCTCTTTCGGGGTATTCTTCCCAAATATGTCAAGCTTATCTCGCCGTTTTCAACAGCTCTTCGTGACGTATTTTATCAAACGCTTTTGCATTTGTGATTTCGATCTAACTAAAAAAGCACCAGAACTGCTAGCTTTAAAACTTACTAAGAACGTTTCTACTTTTGGATGTTAGAGTATCGTAATTGCGGGTTTTCACTGAAATGCATGACTTTGTGTATTGCGATATTACTGAGCCACGCATGAATGACACTGGTGTGGAAAACTACTCTCCTGATAATTGTAAACTGTTTATTGACAGTTCAAACGAAGTTCAACGTGTGTTCTTCTACACAGTGGAAATGAAATCGAATCGATTCCAATAGCACACTCAGTAAAAGCGAAATAAACTCATGAAAGTGTCAAAACCTGTTTTACAAATCATATCATCTGATTATCATGAGTAGGTCATATGTGTCCATTTGAAGATGCTTTGTTAACTGCTTAAACAGCAAAGTCGATACGCCGAATGTCCATGCTTCCTTAGCTTATGAGATAGTAGAATTAAATCTGAACACTGTGAAAGGAAAAATTGATCGATGATAAAGGTCAACTGAAATGAACATCATGAACGAGCCATTAGTTTGATAGAAAGAGAATTGTATTCCCACCGACCCATATCAAGTTGAAACTAAGGAAGCAATTTCGGAAAGCAGCTCGAGATAAAAGATTTTGATTCCATTTATCAAAGACTTGCTGAGCTCAGCGATGAGGATGTGAAAGCTGGCATTTTTGAGGGTCTTCAAAAAAGAAATAGTCAGTAACAGATATTAGTTAGTCAAAAAGCAAACGAGTGGGTGGAGTCAGAAACCAATAGACATTATATATATATATAAATATATATATATATATATAGAGAGAGAGAGAGAGAGTGAGTGAGAGAGAGAGACAGAGGTATATGAATTGAGAAATATACATATGAGAATATACACATGCATAAAAACATTATTCAAGTGTTAATAAAATATTGCTTAATATAGTATAAACAGAGCTATTAATTATACATTAGTAAATATACATATTATTCTGTTGTATCGTTGAGGTGAATAGTACACAGAGAATGATGTGTATTTTATATATTTATTCAGCTCAGTATCCAGTGCAAACGGACATATACAAAAAATAGAAAACAAATAAGTTACAAACAATGCAAAAACGAGGGAGTTGAAAGTAAAAGTATCAATATTAATCTGGTTGTTGTAACTTATTAAAAGCAACCCTTTAAATACATACTCGTAGAGTCTTTCAGGCTATGAGCCAGTCCATTGGTTAGAGTATTGAAAGGTTGCTAGCTACTCTACAACATCACCCTCTTGAAATTTTATGCCCCCTGAACGAGTTCTATCTGCCTTTCATGGTCTATTTCCATAGTATTCGTTGGTATTTTTTCACTTGAGCGATTCTACCGTACTGTTTGAGGCGTTGGTACGTCAAACATATCGTAAATCACCGTCAAAGGTTCCTTACTGCATTGATTATTTTTTTATCTGATTTAAATGTCTCTTAATCATTTATTTTGGATGTTTTATCAAGTACAACGTTTTGCTTATTCTTTTAACAATGGTTCCTTTTTCCCAAGTTGCTTTTCCCAACTCATAATTTAATTTTTTTCCTGCCGGGCTTGTAATGTTTATCATTGGTATTTCTTCTTTCATACAATTTTTTTCTGTAGATCTTAGTTTATTGAATTCCGAACGAACTTTCCTTGCAAACATTAGTTCAGTTATGGTCATTTTTGAACTTGCATATACATTAGGTGTTATGCGATATATGAACAATTTGTTTTATAATTCTGCATTAACAGTTTCAATTCCACTTGACTTCTTACATTTATAAAACTTATGGTCCCTTGGCGAAGCTGTCAACTACAATAAACTAATAATTCCCCTTTATTGGGCTGGCATAGTCAATGTGTTGTCTTGACCATGGTTTATCCGTCTTTGGCCAGGGACTGGATTTCGCAGATGGTGCCTTTGCTGCCAACGCACAGTTTTTGTAGGTTTTTACAAGGTTTTCAATTTCTTTGTCCATGCCATACCAATAGACATAATTCCTCATGAGAGCTTTCATTCTTCATATACCTGGATATCCGGCATAAACGTCCCTCAATATTTTCCTTGTTAAAACTGCTGGTATTACCGCACGATCTCCATTTAACAATATACCATTACATATGCAAAATATATTATCCCCTTTATTTTTCTTCTGGTTCATCACCTCATTCTTTTTCATTGTAATTATTTATCTAATTTTAATTTGGATCTTATTTCTCCCAACGTTACTCTTAGTTTTATTACTGTGTTATACAGAACATTTTAATATCTATTTCGAAACTCGTTGAAACAATATCTGTTTTCTTCTAATGGTTCTCTTATTTTATGAATTAACCTAAACAAACCATCAGCGTATTTTATTTTCTTATATGGTAAAAACTCTATTTTAAAAGTATAATTTAACAAGATAGTTCGCCATCTTTCTAGACGATGTGTAGGAATTCTTTTTTAGTCGAATATCCAGTTATGGGTTAAATAATAGGACATATTGGGTTCTGTAGCCTTGGCTGGCATCCAATCTACCGCAGAAAGCAATGGCAACCTAATGCGGGATAATCTTCTGCCCAGTCAACCATGCTTCTTTCGAGAGACATGATCGCCCAAGCGTGTATCACGTACGGTACTTAACTGATAGACAGTAGTGGGCGGTGGTCAGTTTGGAGGGTTAACTGTCTTCCATCTATGTATTTGTGGAATTTCTTCACAGCAAATACTAGACCTAACCTCACTTTTTCAATTTGTAAATAATTAGTTTTTGCCGGAAGCAAAGTCCTAGAATTTTTTTCTACGGCCTTTAATTGACCAACTTTTTCTTTGTGTACTAGTAAGGCCCCTAAACCCAGATTACTAACATCGCTGGTAACATATATCTTCGTCTGTAGTGTGTGAGAATAAAGTCCGACGTTAATGCTGTTTTTAAGTTATGGAAATTCTTTTGACAATCGACCGACCAGTTCCACTTAACGGCTTTTTTAAGACGTTTGTTTAATTGTGCTCTTAATATGTGCATATTTGGAATGTAATTACTGTAATAATTTGCTAAACCCAAAATGGTTGTAGAAATGATAAAAGCGGGCATGTTCTTTATTGCGTTCACGCGCCATCGATCAGGCCTATTTTGTCTATAATCTGTCCAAGACACTCGATATTTGGTAAGAAAAATTTGCATTTTTCAATACTCACCTTAAATCTAAACTATTTATTTTTTTGAAAACTTTCTTTACATGTCTTCCATGTTCTTCTGTGTTTTTACTTGTTATTAAGATATTGTCTAGATAGGCAATTGCTAAATCTAGCCCACTAAATGTAGTGTCCATCACTTATTAGAATATTACTGGAGCAACCTTTATTCCAAAAGGTAATCTGTTAAATTTATAGAGCCCTTTCTATGCCTTGATGGTATTTCTACCCATTTTTAATCGACTGATATTTGAAGATAAGCCTCCAATAAATCCTACTTTGAAAATATCCGACCTCTATTTCATCTCGCGAACATTTCGTTTACGGATAAAAGAGAATAATTAGTTTGTTTCAAACAATCGTTTAGTCCTATTAAATAATCTGCACGGCCCCCACTCTTTTTTACATATACGGTCGAGTTTGGCCAAGGAATATAATCGATTTTTTCGATTACCTTAGTTTCTCCGCTCGTTCACGTTCTTTGTCAATATTCTCCAGTGCCGTAAAAGGTACATCCTTTTTAATCGAAATGTTGGTGTCGCATTCTTCTTTAGTTCAAATTTAGCTTTTGCTTTTGAGCAAAATCCTAGATCATCTGAAAAAAGTTCGGGAAAATTTGATTTTAATTCCCTTTTTAATTTTTCAATCGTAGTTGATGATCAGTCAGTCAGTTAAGTGCCATGCGCGATAAACGCTTGGGCGATCATGTCTCGAAACAGACATGACTGACTGGGCAGAAGATTATCCCGCAGTAGGTTGCCATTGCTTTCTGAGTTAGACTGGTTGCCGAACAAGGCTATAGAACACAATCTGTCCTGTTATTTAACCCATAACTGGAGGGAAGATACAGATTAATACCTTTCCCAAGGGTATTTGCGCGTAAGTGAATGCAAGGAATTCAAACTCGGTTCCCCGATTTCTCGTTCCGAGCAGATATGCACTGCGCCACAGCGCACATCCTTTGATGATTATTATTTCCAATCATGGTTATTGATTCATTAAACAAGTCGGACAATTCCATCCAGTATGTTCCAAGTAGGTTTTGCGATCGGTCTCTGAGGAATGTTTTAATTTTTCTCTTTCCAATTTTGCCAAGAATTTTAATTTTACAGCTGTCACCCCTCTGGCGATTTAGAAGTGATTAATATTGGTCTGGATCTGTTCATTTTTTAGGTTTCAGCCTTTATAACTGTTAAGTTTGAAACAGTGTTTAATTGAAATTTGACTTTTTATTATTTATTTAAGTATTTATATATTTTTTCATTGTCTCGAGTGCTTTTTTATTCAATAGTACAATGGACAATTGTTTTTTATTTTACTTTTGGGTCTCTTTCTCCAATGAAACAATATATCCTCCGTCCCCAAAATTGTGACACTCTTTGTTTTGAAAGTGCAATTTTTATAAAAATGTATTTCTCTATAACAAAAACAAAGATTAATTTTACAAGAAGTGTTTTTTCTACCTTTTAACTTATTCTTGACTGCGTGAATATGGGACACATCTCGTGTCCGCCTTTAAATTTAAAATACGTTGACAGTCTTCCGTATTAATCTGAAGTTTATCTTTTGGTCTTGTTCTAATTCCATTAGCAACCTTGATCTTATTTTTTGATGAGGTCAGTCCCTGAAGGAAAATTTAAACATAACTCTTGTTATTTCATTCAATCTGAATTTTTCACATTCTCTGTTGATAATGCTGGCAAAAGTAGTGTAGTCCTCACTTTCTTTATTTGTAAGTTTCAAACACTGCCAACTAGTATTTAAAAGTGAACTCCACTCATGAAATATTTTTGTTAATCTTTGTATGGTTTCCTGAAATTAAGTTTCCCCAGGATATCTTGGGAGTATAAAATTTGCGTACTTTTCGTGTTCTACTGAGCCGAATTTACCCGGCAGTAGTCGTGCCTTTTTCATTCGAACACGTTGCGCAGTCTTTTTTACAATATTTCCTCGTATCTTTAAAAATCTGCCCTGAATGTGACTTCTTGGTCTGGCTTGCAATTGACAGGCCGCCGGAATACTAGGTTAAACTACACCGGAACATATTTTACGGGACTTTAGTTTTCTCTGTAATTTCACACCAGATGTATTTACAGGCATCGATACTGTTTCCATATCTAGGCTTGTGCTTCTGTTATACATCTAGAGATTCTTGAAAAATCAAAAGAAGGATCTGTAATGTAATCGATCCTAAGCGGAAATCTCAACTTCAGTCATTTATCACCGAATTGACGTGCTATTTTTTTCTGTCTTTTCTACACATATTTCAATGACAATTGCTCTGACTATATTAACTGAAGCGTGTTACTAGATCTACTTCTGAAATAGCTAAATGCAACCGCAGCTTCTACCCCAACTGTTTTTTTACTTGCATTCTCACCTGTAGAACCCTCTTCCGTTTCCTAGCTTCCCTACAATTTTAAAAAATTTACATGCAAAGTCATCTTCTGTCTTCTATAATCCTGTCCCTTTTCGTCCGTTCCTCAGTCCTCTCTATTCTTGGTTTTCTTATTCATTTTCACTTTATTCATTGGAACCACCAGCATACTACTCTGATTACCTTCTTACTTGTGGTGAAGTGGTTAAAGAAATATCAATTACTAATGTTTATTTGATTTACGAGTAGTCTAAATCTATGTCTTGACCGGTAATGTTTCCGGTATAATAGCAGATATATTTGTGAACATGTCTGGTGTTTTAATACATTTTTCAAACTCCATACTTTTTTTAAGTTTTCAAAAAGATCTTTTGGCGTTGACTAAAACACACGCCTTCTTCATTACATATTTTGAGATAATTTTGCATATAGTTCATATTTACTCGATATCAGATGAAAACGCGCAAACTATATGACTTATTTCAGTAGAGCAACCAAAAAAGATCCGTTTCTTAAACACTTTATCGTTTAGTAGAAAATGCAGAAGAAAGCGTTCAACTAATGAAAAATAAAGGCATACTTTTAGTTTTTGAATATTATGTAATATATAGGGAAATTTGAACTGAATCTTTTTTTTAATCTACGTAATTCCTACTTAGGATGTGCGTTATGGTGCAGTGGATATCGGCACAGCACAAGAAATCGAGGAGCCGAGTTCGAATACCAGTTGAATTCGATGCATTCACTTACCAGAAAAAATTTTTTGGGAAAGGTATTATTCCGTCTCTTCACTCCAGTTATAGGTTAAATGGCAGAACAGGATGGGTTCCATAGCCTTGTCTGACAACCAATCTATTGCGGGATGATGGCCCAAGCGTGTACCACTTATGGCACGTCACTAATTGACTGAATTTCTACTGACTGCGTCTAGGAAGATTTAATTCAATGCTAACGAGATAAAGGGCTAATAGATTAAACGATTGTTCGTGAAACTGTTTATATAGAAATTGAGAGTTTAATACCTATGCATGGTAGCGTGTACGTTGACACAACGCGTGCAATAACAGAGCTATACGAAATAATAATAGAAAAATGATATCCCTAGACATAAACACCGGAACAAGAACAATCTATCCCCGTAGATCAAATGAAGAGTTAATTTCGAAATTCTCTGATGATTACGAAGATTAAAAAGAACATGATAAAGACATAAAGTATAAAAAAAGAATAAAACAAACGGCATTTTCTAAAATAAATTTAACATTCATATCATCAAATAACATTTTCAAACGATTTATTTAAGAGTTTGTCTAGCTTATTTTTTCAGCGGAAGAAAATATTTCAGGTATGATCAAGCTGTGATAATTTAGATATATGTAATTTATATGAGAACAAGGCGTAAATTAAACAAAATGATCTGTGTTTGACGGATTGTCAATCTATTTCAGGTTATTTCAAACCGTAAAAACTTTTTATTTTTTAATTATTTATTTTTTTTTTAGATAATACTAATTTTTTTTATAAAAGTCCTAATAATTAACCCACATCTGGAGAGTTAAGAGGTGGATTCATACTTTTCCAAGCAATATTTGCGCGTAAGTGAATATAACGAACCTGACTGGATTTGGAACTCGGCTCACCAATTTCTATTTCCGAATCGTTATTCGTTACACCATCTGCACCTGCTATTCCCAAGTGGTAACCCATCAAGGTAGTGACTAGGTTTAACTGTGCTTAACTTCGGTAATCGTTTTCGCGTGATATGGTGGTAAGTCAAATTTAAAACGAAAAAATCCAGCCGATTTTATCGGCATTTTTATGAAGCGTTGAGTGGGGTTTTCTACATTCTCAAAAAGTTGGTTTGGTTTGGTTAGGTTTGGTTTGGTTTGGTTTATTTTAACTATATAAAGCTCAGTGAGTTATTTAATGCCGACAAAACTTTTAAAATAGGTTCTTATGAACAGAATATATATTTTTTGAAAGAATTCAATTTGTAGGAGATACGTCTCATCGACGTCTTGTTCTAAAGACGGTTTTTGTCGAGAGTCAAATGTATTGCTGTAATATTTGTTTTTGGAAAATATATTGCTGGTATCTTTATTATAAAAGTCTATTTTTACACGTTCATAGTGCTTTGACTCCTGTTTTGAGATTAACTATTTACCCATAGCGAGGATTTTAACAGGTGCTACCACCTTAAATAAAAAGGATATGGATGCAACAATTAAGAGGGCGTTCGACACTCGTCAAAACCTCCCGATTCGAAGCCTTGATGCCAGATGAAGTTTATCGTCATACGCAGGACGATAAAAATATTGGTTTGAGATAAAATATTAGAATGGATTTAGTTCAGATAATTGAAAAATATTCGTAAGATTCCAATACTTTCCTTCATTTCAAGTCTAATTAATCGATTTCAGGAAAATCGAGGTCCGGATAATCGAGTGACGGATAATCGAGTAACGGATAATCGAGGTCCGGATAATCGAGTGACGGATAATCGAGTAACGGATAATCGAGTGACGGATAATTGAGTAACGGATAATCGAGGTCCGGATAATCGAGTGACGGATAATCGAGTAACGGATAATCGAGGTCCGGATAATCGAGTAACGGATAATTGAGTAAGCATTGTATTCAGAATAGTATACTATATATAAAAGTTCAAAAACAGCTGCAATATGACTATTTTTTTGAGAACGGAAGTTGATTGGCCTATATTTTTTTTTTCTTTTCGCCCAAATGCCATTCAAAATATTAATCAATACAGGGAAAGTATTTTTTTTCAGATTTCACATTAAATCAATATGTAAAATAAATGTGTAGTGCAAAGTCACGAGATGTTAAAATGAAGGGAATTCAAACCGTTTTCTTTTAATTTTTTTTTATGTATGTTAGTCTGTTTTAGAATTTCTTCATGTGTAGTGCAAAGTCACGAGATGTTAAAATGAAGGGAATTCAAACCGTTTTCTTTTAATTTTTTTTTATGTATGTTAGTCTGTTTTAGAATTTCTTCATGTGTAGTGCAAAGTCACGAGATGTTAAAATGATGGGAATTCAAACCGTTTTCTTTTAATTTTTTTTTTATGTATGTTAGTCTGTTTTAGAATTTCTTCATGTGTAGTGCAAAGTCACGAGATGTTAAAATGAAGGGAATTCAAACCGTTTTCTTTTAATTTTTTTTTATGTATGTTAGTCTGTTTTAGAATTTCTTCATGTGTAGTGCAAAGTCACGAGATGTTAAAATGAAGGGAATTCAAACCGTTTTCTTTTAATTTTTTTTATGTATGTTAGTCTGTTTTAGAATTTCTTCATGTGTAGTGCAAAGTCACGAGATGTTAAAATGAAGGGAATTCAAACCGTTTTCTTTTAATTTTTTTTTATGTATGTTAGTCTGTTTTAGAATTTCTTCATGTGTAGTGCAAAGTCACGAGATGTTAAAATGAAGGGAATTCAAACCGTTTTCTTTTAATTTTTTTTTATGTATGTTAGTCTGTTTTAGAATTTCTTCATGTGTAGTGCAAAGTCACGAGATGTTAAAATGAAGGGAATTCAAACCGTTTTCTTTTAATTTTTTTTTTATGTATGTTAGTCTGTTTTAGAATTTCATTGTGTAGTGCAAAGTCACGAGATGTTAAAATGAAGGGAATTCAAACCGTTTTCTTTTAATTTTTTTTTTATGTATGTTAGTCTGTTTTAGAATTTCTTCATGTGTAGTGCAAAGTCACGAGATGTTAAAATGAAGGGAATTCAAACCGTTTTCTTTTAATTTTTTTTATGTATGTTAGTCTGTTTTAGAATTTCTTCATGTGTAGTGCAAAGTCACGAGATGTTAAAATGAAGGGAATTCAAACCGTTTTCTTTTAATTTTTTTTATGTATGTTAGTCTGTTTTAGAATTTCTTCATGTGTAGTGCAAATCACGAGATGTTAAAATGAAGGGAATTCAAACCGTTTTTCTTTTAATTTTTTTTTATGTATGTTAGTCTGTTTTAGAATTTCTTCATGTGTAGTGCAAAGTCACGAGATGTTAAAATGAAGGGAATTCAAACCGTTTTTCTTTAATTTTTTTTTATGTATGTTAGTCTGTTTTAGAATTTCTTCATGTGTAGTGCAAAGTCACGAGATGTTAAAATGAAGGGAATTCAAACCGTTTTCTTTTAATTTTTTTTTTTATGTATGTTAGTCTGCTTTAGAATTTCTTCATGTGTAGTGCAAAGTCACGAGATGTTAAAATGAAGGAATTCAAACCGTTTTTCTTTTAATTTTTTTATGTATGTTAGTCTGTTTTAGAATTTCTTCATGTGTAGTGCAAAGTCACGAGATGTTAAAATGAAGGAATTCAAACCGTTTTCTTTTAATTTTTTTTTTTTATGTATGTTTAGTCTGTTTTAGAATTTCTTCATGTGTAGTGCAAAGTCACGAGATGTTAAAAAATGAGGAATTCAAACCGTTTTCTTTTAATTTTTTTTATGTATGTTAGTCTGTTTTAGAATTTCTTCATGTGTAGTGCAAAGTCACGAGATGTTAAGGCAGAGGAATTCAACCCGTTTCCTTTAATTTTCTTTTTATGTATGTTAGTCTGTTTTAGAATTTCTTCATGTGTAGTGCAAAGTCACGAGATGTTAAAATGAAGGAATTCAAACCGTTTTCTTTTAATTTTTTTTTTATGTATGTTAGTCTGTTTTTAAGAATTTCTTCATGTGTAGTGCAAAAGTCACGAGATGTTAAATGAAGAATTCAAACCGTTTTTCTTTTAATTTTTTTTTATGTATGTTAGTCTGTTTTAAAATTTCTTCATGTGTAGTGCAAAGTCACGAGATGTTAAAATGAAGGGAATTCAAACCGTTTTCTTTTAATTTTTTTTTTATGTTAGTCTGTTTTTAGAATTTCTTCATTTGTAGTGCAAAGTCACGAGATGTTAAAATGAAGGAATTCAAACCGTTTTCTTTTAATTTTTTTTTTTTTTATGTATGTTAGTCTGTTTTAGAATTTCTTCATGTGTAGTGCAAAGTCACGAGATGTTAAAATGAAGAAATTCAAACCGTTTTTCTTTAATTTTTTTTTATGTATGTTAGTCTGTTTTAGAATTTCTTCATGTGTAGTGCAAAGTCACGAGATGTTAAAATGAAGGGAATTCAAACCGTTTCTTTTAATTTTTTTTTATGTATGTTAGTCTGTTTTAGAATTTCTTCATGTGTAGTGCAAAGTCACGAGATGTTAAAATGAATGGAATTCAAACCGTTTTCTTTTAATTTTTTTTTTATGTATGTTAGTCTGTTTTAGAATTTCTTCATGTGTAGTGCAAAGTCACGAGATGTTAAAATGAAGGGAATTCAAACCGTTTCTTTTAATTTTTTTTTTATGTATGTTAGTCGTTTTAGAATTTTCTTCATGTGTAGTGCAAAGTCACGAGATGTTAAAATAGAGGAATTCAAACCGTTTTCTTTTAATTTTTTTTTTATGTATGTTAGTCTGTTTTGAAATTTCTTCATGTGTAGTGCAAAGTCACGAGATGTTAAATGAAGGGAATTCAAACCGTTTTCTTTTAATTTTTTTTTATGTATGTTAGTCTGTTTTAGAATTTCTTCATGTGTAGTGCCAAAGTCACGAGATGTTAAAATGAAGGAATTCAAACCGTTTTTCTTTTAATTTTTTTTTTATGTATGTTAGTCTGTTTTGAATTTCTTCGTAACGGTGCAAAGTCACGAGAGATGTAAAATGAAGGAATTCAAACAATTTTTGCTAATTTTTTTTTTGTATGTTAGTCTGTTTTAGAATTTCTTCATGTGTGGTGCAAAAGTCTGAGATGTTAAAATGAAGAGATTCAAACCGTTTTCTTTTAATTTTTTATGTATGTTAGTCTGTTTTAGAATTTCTTCGTAGTAGTGCAAAGTCACGAGATGTTAAAATGAAGGGAATTCAAACCGTTTTTCTTTTAATTTTTATGTATGTTGATCTGTTTTAGAATTTCCTTCCATGTGTAGTGCAAAGTCACAGATATTTAAATGAAGATTCAACCCGTTTCCTTAATTTTCTTTATGTATGTTAGTCTGTTTTAGAATTTCTTCATGTGTAGTGCAAAGTCACGAGATGTTAAAATGAAGGAATTCATGACAATTTTCTTTTAATTTTTTTTTATGTATGTTAGTCTGTTTTTAGAATTTCTTCATGTGTAGTGCAAAGTCACGAGATGTTAAATGAAGGAATTCAAACAATTTACTATTTAATTTTTTTTTATGGCATATTAGTCTGTTTTAGAATTTCTTCATGTAGTGCAAAGTCACGAGATGTTAAAATGAAGGGGTAAAACTTGATTTTCTTCAATTTTTTTATGTTAGTCTGTTTTGAGGCTACTTCCATGTGTAGTACTGGTATCAGATATTTAAAATGAAGGAATTCAAACCGTTTTCTTTTAATTTTTTTATGTATGTTAGTCTGTTTTAGAATTTCTTCAGCAACTGTGAGTACAAGTCACGAGATGTTTAATCATTAAAATGGAAGGAATTCAAACCGTTTTTCTTTAATTGCATGTATGTTAGTCTGTTTTAGAATTTCTTCATGTGTAGTGCAAAGTCACGAGATGTTAAAATGAAGGGAATTCAAACCGTTTTTCTTTTAATTTTTTTATGTATGTTAGTCTGTTTTAGAATTTCTTCATGTAGTGCAAAGTCACGAGATGATAAAATGAAGGGAATTCAAACCGTTTTTCTTTTAATTTTTTTATGTATGTTAGTCTGTTTTAGAATTTCTTCATGTGTAGTGCAAAGTCACGAGATGTTAAATGAAGAGAAATTCAAACCGTTTTCTTTTAATTTTTATGTATGTTAGTCTGTTTAGAATTTCTTCATGTGTAGTGCAAAGTCACGAGATGTTAAAATGAAGGGAATTCAAACCGTTTTTAATTTTTTTATGTATGTTAATTGTTTTTAGGAATTTCTTCATGTGTAGTGCAAAGTCACGAGATGTTAAAATGAAGGGAATTCAAACCGTTTTCTTTTAATTTTTTTTATGTATGTTAGTCTGTTTTAGAATTTCTTCATGTGTAGTGCAAAGTCCGCGAGATGTTAAAATGAAGGGGAATTCAAACCGTTTTTCTTTTAATTTTTTTTTGTAATATTAGTCTGTTTTAGAATTTCTTCATGTGTATTCTAGTCTGAGATGTTAAAATGAGAAATTCAAAACCGTTTTCTTTCCAATTTTTTTTTTATGTATGTTAGTCTGTTTTTAGAATTTCTTCATGTGTAGAATTACGGAAGTACACCGAGATGTTAAAATGAAAGGAATTCAAACCGTTTTCTCAATTTTTTTATGTATGTTAGTCATTTGCAATTTCTTTGTATTAACGGTACAAAGTCACGAGATGTTAAAATGAAGGAATTCAAACCGTTTCTTGTTTTTTGTATGTTAGTCTGTTTTAGAATTTCTTCATGTAGTGCAAAGTCGCGAGATGTTAAAATGAAGGAATTCAAACCGTTTCTTTTAATTTTTTTTAATATGTTAGTCTGTTTAGAATTTCTACATGTGTAGTGCAAAGTCACGAGATGTTAAAATGAAGGGAATTCAAACCGTTTTCTTTTAATTTTTTTATGTATGTTAGTCTGTTTTAGAATTTCTTTTATATTGTGTAGTGCAAAGTCACGAGATGTTAAAATGAAGGAATTCAAACCGTTTTCTTTTAATTTTTTTTTATGTATGTTAGTCTGTTTTAGAATTTCTTCATGTGTAGTGCAAAGTCACGAGATGTTAAAATGAAGGGGAATTCAAACCGTTTTCTTTTAATTTTTTTATGTATGTTAATTGTTTAAAATTTCTTCATGTGTAGTGCAAAGTCACGAGATGTTAAAATGAAGGAATTCAAACCGTTTTCTTTGTTTTTTATGTATGTTAGTCTGTTTAGAATTTTCTTCGTATAATAAATTGCAAAGTCACGAGATGTTAAAATGAAGGAATTCAAATGCATTTCACAATTTTTTTATGTATATTTGGTCTGTTTTAGAATTTCTTTGTGTGTGGTGCAAAGTCACAGAGATGTTAAAATGAAATTCAAACCGTTTCTTTAATTTTTTTTTTTTTTTTTTTATGTATGTTAGTCTGTTTTAGAATTTCTTCATGTGTAGTGCAAATCACGAGATGTTAAAATGAAGGGAATTCAAACCGTTTTCTTTTAATTTTTTTATGTATGTTAGTCTATTTCAGAATTTCTTCATGTAGTGCAAAGTCACGAGATGTTAAAATGAAGGGGAATTCAAACCGTTTTTCTTTTTTTTTTATGTATGTTAGTCTGTTTTAGAATTTCTTCATGTGTAGTGCAAAGTCACGAGATGTTAAAAATGAAGGGAATTCAAACCGTTTTCTTTTAATTTTTTTTTATGTATGTTAGTCTGTTTTAGGAATTTCTTCCATGTGAATACAAAGTCACAGATGTTAAAATGAAGGGAATTCAAACCGTTTTCTTTTAATTTTTTTTATGTATGTTAGTCTGTTTTAATTTCTTCATGTGTAGTGCAAAGTCACGAGATGTTCAAAAATGAAATTCAAACCGTTTTTAACTTTAATTTTTTTTATGTATGTTAGTCTGTTTAGAATTTCTTCATGTGTAGTGCAAAGTCACGAGATGTTAAAATGAAGGAATTCAAACCATTCTTTTAATTTTTTTTTATGTATATTCCGTTCTGTTTTAGAGATTTCTTCATGTGTAGTGCAAGGTGTCAGTCCACCGAGATGTTAAAATGAAGGAATTCAAACAGACTCTTTTGTTTTTTATGTATGTTAGTCTGTTTTAGAATTTCTTCATGTGTAGTGCAAAGTCACGAGATGTTAAAATGAAGGGAATTCAAACCGTTTTCTTTTGAGCACTTTTTTATGTATGTTAGTCTGTTTTAAATTTCTTCATGTGGTACAGTCACGAGATGTTAAAATGAAGGGGAATTCAAACCGTTTCTTTTAATTTTTTTATGTATGTTAGTCTGTTTAAGAATTTCTTCATGTGAAATTTCTAGGAAGTCTTTTGAGATGTAAAATGAAGGAATTCAAACCGTTTCTTTTAATTTTTTTTATGTATGTTAGTCTGTTTTAGAATTTCTTCATGTGTAGTGCAAAGTCACGAGATATTGAGGAATTCAAACATCCATTTTCTTTTAATTTTTTATGTTAAGTCTGTTTTTAAATTTCTTCATGTGCTTCAGTACCAAATCACGAGATGTTAAAATAGAGGAATTCAAACCATTTTCTTTTAATTTTTTTTATGTATGTTAGTCTGTTTAGAATTTCTTCATGTGTAGTGCAAAGTCACGAGATGTTAAAATGAAGGGAATTCAAACCGTTTTCTTTTAATTTTTTTTTTTTATGTATGTTAGTCTATTTTAGAATTTCTTCATGTGTAGTGCAAAGTCACGAGATGTTAAAATGAAGGGAATTCAAACCGTTTCTTTTAATTTTTTTTATGTATGTTAGTCTGTTTTAGAATTTCTTCATGTGTAGTGCAAAGTCACGAGATGTTAAAAATGAAGGAATTCAAACCGTTTTTTCTTTTTAATTTTTTTTTATGTATGTTAGTCTGTTTTGAAGAATTTCTTCATGTGTAGTGCAAAGTCACGAGATGTTAAAATGAAGGGAATTCAAACCGTTTTTCTTTTAATTTTTTTTTATGTATGTTAGTCTGTTTTAGAATTTCTTCATGTGTAGTGCAAAGTCACGAGATGTTGAAATGAAGGGGAATTCAAACCGTTTTCTTTTAATTTTTTTTTATGTATGTTAGTCTGTTTAGAATTTCTTCATGTGTAGTGCACAAATCACGAGATGTTAAAATGAAGGGAATTCAAACCGTTTTTCTTTTAATTTTTTTTTATGTATGTTAGTCTGTTTTGAAAATTTCTTCATGTGTAGTGCAAAGTCACGAGATGTTAAAATGAAGGAATTCAAACCGTTTTCTTTTAATTTTTTTTTATGTATGTTAGTCTGTTTTAGAATTTCTTCATGTGTAGTGCAAAGTCACGAGATGTTAAATAAATTCAAACCGTTTTCTTTTAATTTTTTTTTTATGTATGTTAGTCTGTTTTAGAATTTCTTCATGTGTAGTGCAAAGTCACGAGATGTTAAAATGAAGGAATTGGAAACCGTTTTCTTTAATTTTTTTTTATGTATGTTGGTCTGTTTTAGAATTTCTTCATGTGTAGTGCAAAGTCACGAGATGTTAAAATGAAGGGAATTCAAACCGTTTTTCTTTTAATTTTTTTTTTTATGTATGTTGGTCTGTTTTAGAATTTCTTCATGTGTAGTGCAAGTCACGAGATGTTAAAATGAAGGGAATTCAAACCGTTTTCTTTTAATTTTTTTTTATGTATGTTAGTCTGTTTTTAAATTTCTTCATGTGTAGTGCAAAGTCACGAGATGTTAAAATGAAGGGAATTCAAACCGTTTTCTTTTAATTTTTTTTTTATGTATGTTAGTCTGTTTTAAAATTTCTTCATGTGTAGTGCAAAGTCACGAGATGTTAAAATGAAGGAATTCAAACCGTTTTCTTTTAATTTTTTTATGTATGTTAGTCTGTTTTAGAATTTCTTCATGTGTGGTGCAAAGTCACGAGATGTTAAAATGAGGGAATTCAAACCGTTTTCTTTTAATTTTTTTGTATGTTAGTCTGTTTTAGAATTTCTTCATGTTGTAGTGCAAAAGTCACGAGATGTTAAAATGAAGAAATTCAAACCGTTTTCTTTTAATTTTTTTATGTATGTTAGTCTGTTTAGAATTTCTTCATGTGTAGTGCAAAGTCACGAGATGTTAAAATGAAGGAGATTCAAACCGTTTCTTTTTAATTTTTTTATGTATGTTGGTCTGTTTTTAGAATTTCTTCATGTGTGAGTGCAAATCACGAGATGTTAAAATGAAGGGGAATTCAAACCGTTTTTTCTTTTAATTTTTTTTTTATGTATGTTAGTCTGTTTTAGAATTTCTTCATGTGTGGTAAAAGTCACGAGATGTTAAAATGAAGGAATTCAAACCGTTTTTCTTTTAATTTTTTTTATGTATGTTAGTCTGTTTTAGAATTTCTTCATGTGTAGTGTAAAGTCACGAGATGTTAAAACTGAAGGAATTCAACCCGTTTCCTTTAATTTTCTTTTTATGTATGTTAGTCTGTTTTAGAATTTCTTCATGTGTAGTGCAAAGTCACGAGATGTTAAAATGAGGAATTCAAACCGTTTTTCTTTTAATTTTTTTTTTTTTTATGTATGTTAGTCTGTTTTAGAATTTCTTCATGTGTATGAGTGCAAAGTCACGAGATGTTAAATGAAGGGAATTCAAACCGTTTTCTTTTAATTTTTTTTTATGTATGTTAGTCTGTTTTAGAATTTCTTCATGTGTAGTGCAAAGTCACGAGATGTTAAAATGAAGGGAATTCAAACCGTTTTCTTTTAATTTTTTTTTTATGTATATTGGTCTGTTTTTTAAATTTCTTCATGTGTAGTGCAAAGTCACGAGATGTTAAAATAGAAGGAATTCAAACCGTTTTCTTTAATTTTTTTTTTATGTATGTTAGTCTGTTTTAGAATTTCTTCATGTGTAGTGCAAAGTCACGAAGATGTTAAAATGAAGGGAATTCAAACCGTTTTTCTTTTTAATTTTTTTTTTATGTATGTTAGTCTGTTTTAGAATTTCTTCATGTGTAGTGCAAAGTCACGAGATGTTAAAATGAAGGGAATTCAAACCGTTTTCTTTAATTTTTTTTTTATGTATGTTAGTCTGTTTTAGAATTTCTTCATGTGTAGTGCAAAAGTCACGAGATGTTAAAATGAAGGGGAATTCAAACCGTTTTCTTTTAATTTTTTTTTTATGTGTTAGTCTGTTTTAGAATTTCTTCGTAACAGTGCAAAGTCCCACGAGATGTTAAATGAAGGGAATTCAAACCGTTTTCTTTTAATTTTTTTTTATGTATGTTAGTCTGTTTTAGAATTTCTTCATGTGTAGTGCAAAGTCACGAGATGTTAAAATGAAGGGAATTCAAACCGTTTTCTTAATTTTTTTTTATGTATGTTAGTCTGTTTTTAGAATTTCTTCATGTGTAGTGCAAAGTCACGAGATGTTAAAATGAGAAATTCAAACCGTTTTCTTTTAATTTTTTTTTTTTTTATGTATGTTAGTCTGTTTTAGAATTTCTTCTTAGTGCAAAGTCACGAGATGTTAAAATGAAGGGAATTCAAACCGTTTTCTTTTAATTTTTTTATGTATGTTAGTCTGTTTTAGAATTTCTTCATGTGTAGTGCAAAGTCACGAGATGTTAAAATGAGGAATTCAAGCCGTTTCTTTTAATTTTTTTTATGTATGTTAGTCTGTTTTAGAATTTCTTCATGTGTAGTGCAAAGTCACGAGATGTTAAAAACTGAGGAATTCAAACCGTTTCTTTAATTTTTTTTATGTATGTTAGTCTGTTTTAGAATTTCTTCATGTGTAGTGCAAGTCACGAGATGTTAAAATGAAGGGAATTCAAACCGTTTTCTTTTAATTTTTTTTTATGTATGTTAGTCTGTTTTAAGAATTTCTTCATGTGTAGTGCAAAGTCACGAGATGTTAAAATAGAGGAATTCAAACCGTTTTCTTTTAATTTTTTTTTGTATGTTAGTCTGTTTTAAATTTCTATTTACATGTGTAGTGCAAAGTCACGAGATGTTAAAAATGAAGAGGAATTCAAACCGTTTTCTTTTAATTTTTTTTTTATGTATGTTAGTCTGTTTTAGAATTTCTTCATGTGTAGTGCAAAGTCACGAGATGTTAAAATGAAGGAATTCAAACCGTTTTCTTTAATTTTTTTTTATGTATGTTAGTCTGTTTTAATTTCTTCATGTGTAGTGCAAAATCACGAGATGTTAAAATGAAGGGAATTCAAACCGTTTTCTTTTAATTTTTTTTTATGTGTTAGTCTGTTTTAGAATTTCTTCATGTGTAGTGCAAAGTCACGAGATGTTAAAAATGAGGAATTCAAACCGTTTTTCTTTTAATTTTTTTATGTATGTTAGTCTGTTTTAGAATTTCTTCATGTGTAGTGCAAAGTCACGAGATGTTAAAATGAAGGAATTCAAACCGTTTTCTTTTAATTTTTTTTTATGTATGTTAGTCTGTTTTAGAATTTCTTCATGTGTAGTGCCAAAGTCACGAGATGTTAAAATGAAGGAATTCAAACCGTTTTCTTTTAATTTTTTTTATGTATGTTAGTCTGTTTTAGAATTTCTTCATGTGTAGTGCAAAGTCACGAAATGTTAAAATGAAGGAATTCAAACCGTTTTCTTTTAATTTTTTTTTATGTATGTTAGTCTGTTTTAGAATTTCTTCATATGTAGTGCAAAAGTCACGAGATGTTAAAATGAAGGGAATTCAAACCGTTTTCTTTAATTTTTTTTTATGTATGTTAGTCTGTTTACAGAATTTCTTCATGTGTAGTGCAAAGTCACGAGATGTTAAAAATGAAGGGAATTCAAACCGTTTTCTTTTAATTTTTTATGTATGTTAGTCTGTTTTAGAGAATTTCTTCATGTGTGAAAATTGCAAAGTCACGAGATGTTAAAATGAAGGAATTCAAACCGTTTTCTTTGTTTTATGTATGTTAGTCTGTTTTAGAATTTCTTCATGTGTAGTGCAAAGTCACGAGATGTTAAAATGAAGGAATTCAAACCGTTTTCTTTTAATTTTTTTATGTATGTTAGTCTGTTTTAGAATTTCTTCATGTGTAGTGCAAAAGTCACGAGATGTTGAAATAGAGGATTCAAACCGTTTTCTTTTTAATTTTTTTTTATATGTTAGTCTGTTTTAGAATTTCTTCATGTGTGAAAATTGCAAAAGTCACGAGATGTTAAAATGAAGGAATTCAAACCGTTTTCTTTTAATTTTTTTTTATGTATGTTAGTCTGTTTTAGAATTTCTTCATGCTTAGTGCAAAGTCACGAGATGTTAAATGAAGGGAAATTCAATTGTTTGCACTGCACATGAAGAAATTCTAAAAACTAAAATATTCTGTTAATCTTTTGAAATGATTTGTGAGCGTCTTTGTGGTTGCCAACATTTAGAATAAATCTCATTTCGTTTTTTTCTCTTGATAAAGTCCATCACAGGACGAAACGCGTAGGCGCTTTAAAATACAGTTTTCCTCTTTATTTTATTTAACCATCCTGTCCTTAATCTCAGATCATAACCGAGTATATTTTTACAAATTATTCTATACGCAATGTTTTTTTCACAATGTTGGCAATCATGCCTCTTCACAATTTCCATCATTTGCATGTCTTGTCCTTTGGTTATCTCTCTTAAACCCTAGTCTTCCATGCATTTACTCAAGCTCTAAGTAAGTTATTCTTTTTTCCTCTGTCCTTCTTTTTCAAACTGCTCTGTTAATATGAATTTTTAAAGACGTCTTCCCGCATTGTAACCTAGAAGTTTTAACTGACTCTTTCTGATGTTAAGTATAAATGTCATTTTTGTTTCCATTTTCTCTAAAAGTCCGTCGTTGCTCACATATTCGGTCCATGGCATAGAGACAACACGCTAAAATGTAAAAATAAATTTCAAGACGCTGACCCTGTCATGTCTCGTCGACATACATTCGTTCTTCATCTTCTTCCAATTTTCCTTTCTTCGTCTTCACTCAGTCGCCGTCAAAGAAATTACAAGATACTTCAACTGATTCCTAAAAACTAAAATCCTATAAGTACAATTTTCATTATTGCTTCACCATTCTTTTCACTCTCTCGCTGACCAGAAGAAAGGAAAGGAACACAGACTTTATTAGTAACCTGTTAATATTTGTACATACTGATGTTCTATTACCAGCAACTATAAGCTCTGGAACATTTAACTACGTACATTTTTTATTTGAATATTTTCTTCTTATAAATTTGTTATTCTGTTTAGTTAATAAAATTTAACTTTAACATACAAAACGAAATATCTCGGCACCATTCTTTAGAACCACTTTTCTTTTGTTTCAAGTTTCTTCTTTATCTGTGAAAAGATTAACACATAGTCACTGGCATTTAGGAGGAATGGTATTACATGACAATTCAGAAGTTTTTCCTTTGTTTCTAACGAATTCTCTCTGTTTCTTAATACTGTGTTTAGCTTCGGTTATGTTTATCGAATTGGCTTTGTGTCAAACCGAAGTCCGCACAATTTTAAATATCAGAAGATTGAAGGTTGGATGTTGGAACGTGGAAGAATAAAATATTTGGTTTTGTATGTTAAAGTCAAATTTTATTAACTAAACAGAATAACAAATTTATAAGAAGAAAATATTCAAAGAAGAAATGTACGTAGTTAAATATTCCAGAGCTTATAGTTGCTGGTGGTAGAACATCAGTATGTACAAAGATTAACAGGTTACTAATAAAGTCTGTGTTCCTTTCCTTTCTTCTGGTCGGCGAGAGAGTGAAAAGAATGGTGAAGCAATAATGAAAATTGTACTTATAGGATTTTAGTTTTTAGGAATCAGTTGAAGTATCTTGTTGTTTCTTTGACGGCGACTGAGTGAAGACGTAGAAAGGAAAATTGGAAGGAAATGAAGAACGAATGTATGTCGACGAGACATGACAGGGTCAGCGTCTTGAAATTTATTTTTACATTTTAGCGTGTTGTCTCTATGCTCTCATCTGAGTGACTTTTGCCGGTCAAGGGACATGGTTAAGTAGTGAAGTTTAGTCACGTGACTGGATAAAACAGCATACCCAGTTTTTTTAGGTGTTAAGAAAAATTGACCGGGGTCATAGATCAATTTGCTATTTTCTATTCAATCAGAATCCAGAATCTCAATTTTCACACCAACTTGTGACATTTGCCTTGGTCTGGGTTTTTCCAAAATGTTTTCAATTGTTCTGATCCATTTTTGCAGATGTGTAATTTTACTTTTTGCGTTTCAGATAATTGTTGGTTTCAATAGGATTTGTATCCTATAAGCTTTAGGAAGGCATATTTCGCTATCCTAATGTGACTTTGGATGTGCGTTGGTATCGGCTCGGAACGAGAAATTGGGGAGCCAAGTTCGAATTCCAGCTGAATTCATTGCATTCACTTACGCGCAAATACCCTTGGGAAAGGTATTAATCCGTCTATTCCTTCCAAGTATTGGTTAAATAACAGGACAGATTGGGTTCTATAGCCTTGGTCGGCAACCAGTCTACCGCAGAAAGCAATGGCAACCTTCTGCGGGATAATCAGTCAGTCATGTCTGTTTCGAGACATGATCGCCCAATCGTGTATCACGTATGGCACTTAAGTTAATGTGACTTCAAATTTCAGTGTCACACTTTCTTTCCTCTTTAAAACATTTCCCAGATATGTAAATAGTTACCTTTGAGTTGTTTGTTTTATTGCTAACCCTGTATTCTGTTTCTTGTTAATAATATTTAGTTGTTTCTTCTTACATTCTCTACCTTCTGTCCTATAGACTAAGTGACTTACGAGCAATGGCAACCTACTGCGGGATAATCTTCTGCCCAGTCAGTCATGTCTCTTTCGAGACATGATCGCCCAAGTGTCTATTACGTATGGCACTTAACTGACTGACTATATCCACTGGGCCCTGTGTCCTTAAGGACAAGAACAGCTACATTTTTGGGACTTATAAACTTAATGTTCAGTAACCCTTTTTTGACCAGAGTTCATATTGCAATGAAAAAATGCAATCAATCAAAATATAAAAAGTTATTCAAAGAGAAAAAAGAAACCAATGAAAATATAAAAAGATAAAGTTCAGACAACTCAGATGATTACGTAGTTGTTGTAAATGTTTATATCGATTTTTGAAGAATCATACGAATCAAAAGAATCATTTTTCAGTCACCAAAATATTTTCCTTGACTTTCTATGAACATAGAATTCTTCTTCTTCTATGTAGCAATTCTTTTCAGGAGGTGGGTGATCATAGCTCTTCAAAACTTCCTAGAATCCTGGGTATGACAATAAACCCCATTAGGGTCCTGAGCATGACGACAAACTGCAGCCGGCAACAAGGCCACCGATTGGGTGGTTTAGTGGTTTAGACTCTGATTTGGTGGTTTAGTGGTGTGAAACTATCTCTTAATTGCTGTTGTTTCTAGGTTTACCCTGATCCAATGTGTTAGTACTTGTTATGGTCCTCGCTATTTGAAAAAGTGAGCTAAAAACACTACGAAAGCATAAAAATATATTTTTACTGTAAAAATAGCTGCAATACAATTTTGAAAAAATTACAAGCACACACACACACACACACACACACACACACACACACACATCTATATATATATAGAGAGAGAGAGAGAGTAAATATGGATGGAATAATATTCCGTATCCAAAGAAACACTATTTTTTAAAAAAACGTTCTCAATAAAAATAAGAACTAACAATATTTGTTTAGAAATTATAACATAAATATGTCATAATATCACGACAAAAGTAGCTATTTTTTTACGTGATAATTGGAGTAGATAGATCTATCTATCGCCCGGTTCACACTCCACCCACGTCTATTGAACAGGTTAAGAGGCTCATCCCTTGTTCCCTGTTCAGGATGTGGTTCCCGGCTTTCTCTTTTCCAATCTTTTCACTATTACGTAGCCCGCTGCACATCAGTGGCGTTACCGCCTTTGCTCGGAGTGATACGATTAAAAAAAAGACACATTAGTGTCTAAACAAAATAGCTACTTTTGTAGTGATATTATAACATATTTATGTTATAATATCTAAATATATATATATATATATATATATATGTGTGTGTGTGTGTGTGTATGTGTGTGTGTGTATGTGTATTGTCATCAATACATTTGACTCACGACAAAAACGCTCTTTACAAACATACGTCAATGAAGCCTAATCTAAAAACTGATTGTTTACAAAAAATTCATATTCTATTCATACGATGCACCTTTTGTAAAAATCTTGTCGACATTAAATAACCCATTCAGGCTGATATGTCGTAAAATGAAATAAACCAAATCAAACCAAACAACTACCTATCATTTGTAGCGACCTTACCATGACCTTCAGCTTAAGTGTGTATTGACTGATTTATAAAATAACGACATTGAATTTCATTTAATAAATACTTCAAGCAGTTTTTGATTACTTTAAACTGTTAGAAATGCTAGTCTGACTAGAACCAATACGAATAGATAAATAGTGTAATAATCTGATGATGACAAATTTAGAGACGATATCCCATCCCAGATTTTTAACTCGTCTAACGCGGCTCTAGCAGAGCAATAGAGGAAAAAAAACTGGATTGTAAAATTTAAGACGACCAAAACCAATCTACGTAGTAACATTATCACCAAGCAGACCCTGACTTTATTCTAATCAAGAAAACTGTTGTATTCTCAAGGAGCCTCTGCTTCAAATGTCAGTTGAGACTCAAGCTCACTCTGGATTTCAAGTTGAACTCATCTATAAGATCTATCGCTAAAGATGCTTGGAAAATTGTTGATGCCCTATCCCTTGCAAAATGCATTTAACTCCTACCACACTCAGTCTTTGGGTACCTCAGCGTAGTGTAACGTTTAGCAAACTCGTCTCGCCATAATCATTAAAACTGAGTGGTGAGTTCGATCCTGGATACCCCCTACTTTTGGCCGTGTGTCACGTCTAAGCTACGCTTAGAAAATCACCTTCTTCTAGGTTTGGGGGTTGGACGCAGGGATAACAACACTGCCCCATAAAAAAGAGTTTGTTACAAACCAGCAAAAACGCTACCCTACACACTATTGGGTGTAACGAAAAAGTTACACTCAATCTTTACAAAACCTCAGATCAGGGCAATAAATGAAATATTGCTTTCAATCTATACTTCCCAATCATAACAGAGTTCAGAAGCGTTTTGAAGAGACTTAAATTATATAATTTTTTCTTAAATGTCTTCGCTTTAAATATTGTTGTCTTATATACATCCTGCCCCTTTTCTACTGACAAAATATATCAAGCGTGTTATCATTTCCATGATGAATGCTTAAACAAACTACATTCCTTAATTCTCCATGTTCAGATTTTAAAACTATGGCAAGCCATTCCACATACACAGAGTCAGATTATTGCCTTTTCGTTCATATTTCATTTTTAGAAAGGTAGTTCCGCTGGGACAGCTTCTTTCCGAGAACAGAAACTTTGTGGAAGGAACCGCCAAAAGGGTGCATCTGATTTCACTTCAAGCTCAATAGTTATCTATCCCATATATTCTCATAATCTTCACTCACTCCCCTTTTTAGGTCGATACAGGAGGAACGAATTTGCATCTAGGAAAGGTATAATTCCAGTTTCATTTGTTTAAATACCCTTTGGAAACATATGAATCCATTTCTTTATCATCCGAGGTGTGAGTTAAATATTTGGCCTTGTGCGTCAAAAATTATTGTTAATCACAAACAGCCTCATTAATTGCCCTCTACTTGGAGTGGCTTTTGGGTCTTGTATTATATAAACTTTCAGTAACGGTAAAACGTAAACACAAGGGAGAAAATTTACCGGTCGACCTGCTTCCGCGAGAACAAACGTATTTTCCAATGTTTCCAATGCGACAATCCAAACCAGTTGGTTATGTTCCCTATATTATTTAATTTATTTTATTACTAGCAGTATAGCCCGGTTTTGCTCGGGTGTAATGAAAGCTTTAAAACTAATCCATGGTCCTGGAACTCAGACTCTTTGGACGTTGGCACGAAAGACTAAAACGCAGTAGTTGTTTCCAGTTAAAGCGAAACCGTAGACTGAAAGAAAAATGAATGGATGTAAGTCAAATTTTCATTTCCTGGTATCGATATCAAATAAGTTTTTTTCGTCGTAAATTGAATTTTGAAGGCTAAATAAGTCCTCTGGGTAAATGGTATCATGACTGAGACTAAGAACTACAATTATACCTACTTAGAGCCAAACCCGAAGCAAAAACTAAAATAAAAGGGCTGAAATAAATACAGACATACAGGCAGATAAACAGACACACACAAACATCTTGCCTTTTATATATATCCCCGAAATTCTGCGTCTAAATTAATGTTTCGGACGAGCTCATGTGCGGTTCGCCTCTAAATGGAAAGTGGCTCTGACTGTCGCCAATCGGAAGCATTTGCAGGGTTTCGTATCGGGCCTAAACGTAATTTTCCAGTGTCTAAAAGCGCTTATCGAGGGTGGGTCGGAGGCTGATCATCTCTGGTCGGGTCGGCGCGGTGAGTGGGGTATGAAGTTGAAAGACCCGAAACCCCCTAGTGATCCTCGCGATCACATCACTGACGATACCCTCTAGCGCCCCCATTACGGTGTGTATGTTTGAAACCATTTTCCTGTTAAACAATGACCTTCGGGAAAGACCGAATGACAATTCAGGAATAGTCTGAAAGACAAATTGGAAAGACAATTGACGGTAGGAGAGACTACAAAGGTTACATGCTTGGGCTAGCAACCCAGCATGTCAAAATAAATGTACTACAGATACGATTATAAGTAAACACCCACAAGGGATCCCGAGAGGGGGGAAATGAGATCCCTAATTGGACAGATTTACCGGTTAGGAACCATGGCTTACCACATCAATCGAAGTTGACTTGCCCCTGTGGCAGGAAATGTAAAAATATACGTGGCCTGAAGATACACCAGACGAAAATGAAATGCATGGCACGTATTGACAATCTACAACGCACAGGATACTCTCCTGGCGAGATGAAGGAAGAGCAGGTCCAGTATGTACACCACAGTAGCCAGTCCTTCCAGGTAGGGGTCAATATGTCCAGCAACAAAACATCAAGTAATTTTCGGAAAAAGATCAAATGGCCTGCAGCAACAGATACAAACTCTTGGCAAGCTTTTGATTTGGACGTCAGCGAGATCCTGACATTGATTTTGAAAGGCTCCGTTGATAAACGACTAGAAATTATGATCAAAATAATCGTGAGCTTTGGAGCAGAACGTTTTGAAAACAGCGAAGGAAAAAAAGTGGCGCATAGCACCATGAATCGAAGAGAAAATCGAATTAAAAAACACAGAGCAGAATTAAAATCACTAAAAAACAATATAAGAATGCAAAGCCTGAAGAAAAAGAAGCCTTAAGAGAACTAAGAGACTCGATCCGATCGGATTTAAAAGCATTAAGAAGAGCCGAATGGCACCGCCGGAGGAGGAGAGAAAGAGCACGAAAAAGAGCAGCCTTCATATCCAATCCTTTCGGATTTACCAAACAATTACTGGGTGAAACCCGCAGTGGAACGCTACTAAGTAGCACTGAGGAAATAAATGCTTTTCTCAAAGACTCCTTAAGCGACCCCTACCAGCAGCAACAACTTAGCGAAAATCATCTGCTTCTTACACTAGATCCTCCTTCAATTGATCTCGATATAGGACTACCTAGCTTGGTTGAATTGCAATTAGTGCTTAAAAAATCTCGGTCAAGCTCCGCTCCAGGCCCGAATGGAATACCGTATCTAGTGTACAAAAGATGCCCAAAATTATAGCGTATCCTATGGAAGTTACTGAAGGTCATTTGGAAGAGAGAGAAGATAGCAGACCAGTGGAAGTATTCCAAGGGGATATGGATCCCAAAAGTGGAAAACGCCAAGAGAATCAACCAATTCAGATGTATTTCGTTGCTGAATGTTGAAGGAAAAATTTTCTTCAGCTTATTAAACAGTAGGCTGTCAAAATATCTAATACTAAATAACTACATTGACACCTCTGTTCAAAACGGAGGAGTCCCAGGGATGCTAGGATGCATGGAACATACAGGGTTCGTTACCCAACTACTAAAAGGTGCCAAGGAAAATAAGGGTGATATTGCATTCCTCTGGTTAGATCTTAAGAATGCTTATGGGTCAATTCCCAATCGTCTGGTAGAAGAAGCTCTAATCCGGTGTGTCACTTCCACTAACATACGCGGTATCCGCACTAAATTTTGTAACGTAGAAGCATTCCTCCAAACTAACTCACCTGATATCTTAGCCCGATGTGAAACTAACCTTGACTCGTCTATCCACTCATCTGAGTTCTATGTTCCTGGTTACCTTCCCTTCTTCAGGAAGGACTCCAACGTCCATATGCATGGGATTGGTGTATATGTCAGTGAACACCTCCCCCTAGCTAGAGTAACATCTCTCGAATCCCTGGACCAGTCTTTCATGTGCTTCCGTCTCTCACTTCTAAGCTCTGTTAGCTATCTCTTCTTCCTGTACAGTTCCCCCTCCTCCTCTGACTGTACGGTACTTGACAGCATCTCTGACAATATCGACAAGGCCATTTCTTCGCACCCATCTGCCCAAAGTTTCGTGTTTGGCGACTTTAACGCCCACCACACTAAGTGTCTGGTAAACTCTGTAACCGACCCTGCTGGTGTCCACACCTTTAATTTTTCAATATTCCAATCCCTTACGCAAGTGGTGGACTTCCCCACGCGTTTCTCCAATAGCCCTAACGGAAGGGACTCGCTACTAGACCTCTGCTTCACTTCCACCCCAAATTCTTGCTCCACCAGACAGCTCTGCCCTCTCGGAAATTCTGACCACGCCGTAGTTTCTGTCAACATCTCGTTCCACTCCACCGCTGCCCAAGAAATCCAAACCAACAGAATATTCTACTGCTATCAAAGAGCAGACTGGGATTCGTTCCGTGACTTCCTCTGAGACGTCCCTTGGAACAATATTTTTATTCTTCCCATCGAAGACTGTGCATCAGAGGTCTCCTCCTGGGTTAAGGCTGGCATCGATGCATTCATCCCTGCCAGGAAATTTCAACTGAAATCCCATTCGTCTCCCTGGTTCTCACCCGCTTGCAAAATCTTAAAAAGGCAACTTTTCAGGTAAAAGACGAAGGATATTCTGAAAGATCACAGAACTTGAAATACTGATGAACCGCATGAAATTCTGAAGAAAGTGAAAAACTAAATAACAAAAATAAAATAAAATCTAAACTTATTTATAAATGGAACTTTGTCTGTGTATGTGTCTATATGTGTGTGTGTGTGTATGTGTGTGTGTGTGTGTGTGTTAATTACCTATAGACTCCGAAACGGCTGAACCGATTTTCTTGAAAATTTACACAGTGTTCTTAGCTAGGTTTTGTGTTGCCTTTTTAAGATTTTGCAAACCATTCCTGACACATTATAGCACCAGCTACACCATAAACTTTAGTAATACACTGTTTTATTTGTGTCGCTTTTTCGCAGACAATATAATGTACTGGGCGCATCAATTTTTCCGTAAAAATTAAATTATCACTTTTCAACAAATAACTCCAAAGTTGATGTATTCCAAAATGAAACAGTCGTTTTTGACACATTTCAGACACTTGAAAAGAGTATATATATATATAGTCATCCGCAGACAGATCTGTTTCGTTGTAGCACAGCTCATCAATACGGTTAGACATCCGATTGCTTTTAACCCAGGATTGAAACCCGAATTAGCGTCAGTCGGCGATTCTACCTCTGAGCTATGGGCGCTCGCTAGAAGGAGGCCGACTTTTAGCGTATGATGTATTATATGCCAGTAGCCAGAGTGCTCTAATTCATTGCTGAATGAGCGATGAGTAGATGCTAGAGTAGCTTCTGTTTTTCAAAGTTTACTATTCTTCCAGAGTGCTCACTCAGAGCGTAAATAGTCATTCGCAGACAGATCTGTTTCGCTGTATCACATCTCATCAGTACGGTTAGACATCCGATTGCTTTTAACCCAGGATCGGAACCCGACCAAAATGGCGTCAATCAGGGTGTAAGAGTACAAAATATACACCATTCTGACGATAAATATATAGAGAGATTGTTTATTTATTTTTTACAGTTTATCAACACTTTATAGACTATTTAAAATTGAAACGTATTTCGAATGGTATGAATAATAATTATTTTAGCAGGTGAGATTAAAAATGATTTAATTCACATTTGAAGCGGCAACGAGATTGATTCATATATTTCCAAGGGTTAATTACGCATAAGCAAATATAGCAAATTATACTTTCCTAGATATAAGATCATTCTTCCTATATGACGGTGAATGCTAGACAATCTCCTTACAGGTGAAGAAAATGTAGGCAGCAGGAATGTGGTTTTTCAGAAGGATGCTGAGATTACCAATGATTCAACAGCGACGACAGAGTTTTATGGAAAATAGAAACAAAAAGAACACTTATACTTACATTCAAAACGAGACAATTAAAACTTGTAGGGAACATAGCGAGCTTAGGTACTTTTTTATAATCATTTCACCCCGGGCAAAGAAGGATTGCCACTGGTGCGCATGGGGTTACAGTGAGAGAAAAAAAGAGTGTAAAATGGACAACTGACAAACTTTTAAAAAGATCTTAATCATGAATTAGCTATAATGATCACACTTTAATCTATTCTTGACTTGATTCGACAAACAGGAAACCGTCATATTAAGTTTTTAATAAATTTGGTAAACAATGGCATTCTAGATGCTAATAAGTGTTATCTTATTTGTGGAACAAAGCTAAAAATACAGAACAACCAGTGAGGATCAAACTCAATATTCACTAGTAAGTTATCTAACAAAACAAGCTTACTAACCACAGCACCACGTTGCAGCAACCCCCCTCAATATCGTTCTAGATGAAGAGATAAAAAAGAAGAAAAAACAAAGTACTAATCCACAAACATTTCAAGATATCGGAAATATATTATGGAGTTACGTATTTCCACTATTTGCATTGTTCAGACTATTGCCCTTATCTTCATTTTCATATTCACGACGTTTCAGGCTTCTTCAGGTGATATACTTTGGAATTTTGAAGCAAATAATACCTCATTATAAAAATATAGACAGATGCTGTTACATATATTCTATTTTTTTCTGATGTTCGATGAATGAACCCGAAGAATAACGTATCGTGGCCTGTTTTTATATCCCAGAAAATTGGGTCTTCATATAAAAATTTGCCTAACGTTATTGATATTTTATTTCAGATAAGACAGCCTCTTCAAACGAAATGCCAAATAGACAAGAATGAGCTTGTTAGACAGCTTCTTTTTGCTTTTAACCAATGTCAAAAGCTGCTCGAAACATTTGTGCTGTATACGGAGATGGAATACTTCAAAATAACCAAACAGTCAATGCTAACTTGTATGTTGAACAAAGGAACAGGCTCAAAGAGGTAAAAACAGACCTACGAACCAGTATAATTGTTCAATATGACGCCCACATTGCTAACTCTAAAACACATCGACATTACTATCTGGACAAGATTTTCATCAAGACAGTAAATATTCATTCCAACACATGCGAACCAAAAAATCCCTAATTATACTACGGTCAGCAGGCTACCACACTCATTTCCTTTCTACTGCATTTGATATCTAAAGTGCAGTTTATGAGCTCAGTTGGGAAATTCTACCACACTAATCATATTTTGCTGATTTAATCTTTTCAGACTACTACCTTTTTGATCACTTCTAACAATTTGAACAATGTTTCGCTGAACAAAGATGTTTAAATTAAAATATGCCTCGATTAATTTTTCCACTCAAAACCTCGTGACTTCTAACATCGTGACATTAAACAGTCAGTGAATCGTTAACAGGTGGTCGTAAACAATGAAGGAGAATAAATTGTTGAATAATTCATCAGAACTATCAATAAATAATAAGTATTAAAATAAATCATGAAAAACGAACAAATTTATGTATCATCCTAATACATGGAATAAAAACTGGTATATATGTTAATAGACGGAAAACTATAAGAACAGAAAAATCCAGCATGTTAAATAGCAATCCGTTTCTTTATAAATATTCTGAGTCATAGATTTCATGTAAAACGACAATATTAAATATATTCAGCCGAGAGCAATGAACGTGATCAGGTGATAGAAATTTTAATTCACGCGATATTAAGTGTTTTTTATGATCAGCGTATAAAATATCACATTTTTCCACGTGCAATAGCCACTCGAAGATTTTTGCCATTCGACGACGTAGATTTGAAGAGAGACGGTTATTAGTCAGCCAGAATGAGGGCGCAATACTAGGATCGAATCAGTTTAGGCAAATATGCCGAATTTTTCCGGTTATGCAAAAGGTCAAACTAATTTTCAGGAAAATACGTCATTATTCATTCGATCTCTTAGAAATTTTGAATATCTTCTATGTGGCCTGTCTCTTCAGGACATAGGCGATCATGGCACTACACATTATCTTATCTCTTTTACACCTGAATCGTTTCTTTTGTTATTCCTCTCAGACCCTGCTCTGTTATCCATTTGCTTAAGTCCATTAAGAATGTCACGCTTTGCTTTCCCCATCTCCCTTTCTCTTTATCCGCCCTGTCAGTATCAGATTTTCCAAGCCCACTTTCCTCATTATGTGTCCCAGAAACTTCCGCTCTCTCTCTCCCTGATGTTAAGTAAAAGTTTCCCTTTTCCTTTCCTTCTTCTTTAAAACCTCATCGTTGCTCACATGTTTGGTTCATGGAAGCCTCAACATCCTTCTGTATAAATTTTTTTGTTGCTTCTAGCCTTTTTTCATCTTCGATGAGATTACCCAGCACTCGTTGATACATAGGAGGACGGACAACATATAATGGTCCATTACTCGTTTCTTCGTTTCCAACAAAATTTTCCGGTCTTTCAATATTCCTCTAAGCTTTTCCAACGCATCCTTGGTCATACCAATACTCAATCTCGCTCTTTCCGGCCTCTGTTACCCATCCCAGCTCTTGAAGTTTCTCTACCTGCTTTATTTTAGTATCCCCTACCTGAAATTTTAATATTGGGCCCCAGTTCTTGCTGATGCCCACGCATACAGTTTTCTTGTAATTATGTTTAGTCCTTTCTTCTTGTTTTCATTTGCTAAATTTTGTATGAGGTCTTAACAAACAAAAACTGATGGATTTCTATTTTGACTCTCTTAGGACAATGATTACAGTCATCAGCGGTGATACAAAAAGTTAATGATTGCATTGGTGTGAAACCGATATTCGAACGTGCAGAAGTATATAAAAAGATGCTTTCCAAATTTAAGCAAAGTACTAATGTACATGAAATCTCGGTTAGAAACAAAGAAAATAATGCGTTATTATCATGTAATATCAAACAGTTGATTCTGAGCATATGAAATTCCTATGGTGCCCTCCCACGAGGAATGAACTCTTCCTCTTGTTATATATAATTACCTGTGTGACTTCCGGATGGCAGTGAAGTTAACGGCAGTTAGGGACGACTGCTAGTACGCAGTTAAAGGCAGCTACTAGTCAGGCAATAAGCAGCGTAACTGTACCGTTCAGACTTACTTCTTTCTGTTTTCTTGTTACTAACACTTACCTTATACATTGTTCTTGTTATGCAAATACACTGTTTTGAACCTACCTCCTGTGTTCAATGTCTTACTTTCAGCCAATCTGGTTACTACAACTTTGCGGCGAAGTTTCGCCACAAGAACTTCACAACAAATTGACGACGAAGATTTATGTTATGACTAGCAGTATAGCGCGGCGTTGCTCGGGTGTAATGAAAGCTTTAAAACTAATCCATGGTTATGGTGATACATAGGAGGACGGACTCAGCCTAAAGAATATTTGTGTGAAGTTTGGTGAGAATCGGATATAAATTGTGGATTTGTATAAAGGACATACAGACAGATAAACAGACACACACACAAACATCTTGCCATTTATATATATATATATTATCGATTTTCTGCACTATTGTAAGAACCGCAACCTTGAAACTCATGAATATCGTTTATTATGTTTTTGTCTATGAGTGTATCAAATTTGATTAAAATCGGACCACTCCTTCTATAACCCAATTTTTTCGATTTTCGATTTTCGATATTTATCGAGGGTACCTCGACACAAAACCTAGCTAAGAACACTCGCAGACGCTTATAGGACAACTGTGTAAATTTTCCATTTATATATATATATATATATATATATATATATATATATATATAATTACCTTTTGTCATAATTAAATTAAATGAAGTATAAGAAAAATAAAAGAAACTTTACAATCTCGCTCGTGGTGATATCTGCAGATTATGTCAAGAAGAAATGTTAGCCATTATGTTATTTCCAGAACAAAAGAAATAAGTGAATGAAAGATCAGAAGTAATGTTCAAATATAATCACACTAATAGATACACATTAGGATCATACAAACCTGGATGAAAGTGTTTTAAGATCTTTAAGTAACTCTATCCTAATTACCTGCTATGCGGTCGTTTACAAATTCTAGTCGCCCGTTCGTAAAAATCCATGTTGTTTGTTTAAAAATCGTTGAAAAATCAGTTATTATATATCGCTCGAAGTAACAGAAAGGTTTAAACCTAGATTGCGGAAATAACGCATTTCCAAATGAAATATATTTATCCTTCTCTTGCCCTTTCTTTTTCTCCCCCTGTAGCTGGTTCGTCTTTGTCTTCACTCTCCCACTGTCTAAAACTTCCATCTTCAGAGTGGTAGTTTAAACTGAAATATTATAAAATCCACCATCACCGACGATTTTATTTTGTGTTGACATAAAACTCCGCTTGGCAACGGTAATAGTTACCAAAAATAATAAACGCAGTTCTTAAGTTTGCGATGCGGTTTTATGACGTCACACCGCGTGATAGCGCGAAATGACAAATATCCCGCAGTGTGACGTCATAAAACCGCATCGCAAACTTAAGAACTGCGTTTATTATTTTTGGTAACTATTGCCGTTGCCAAGCGGAGTTTTATGTCAGCACAAAATAAAATCGTCGGTGATGGTGGATTTTATAATATTTCAGTTTAAACTACCTCTTTGAAGATGGCTCATGTGAGCCGAAAGTTTAGAAGAAAACCAATAAATAATTATCCAAATGTTGGAAAATTTTTGTCTTTATTTTCAACTGAAATTAAAGCAAAAATACGACGTTTAGAACGGCTCATGATTAAACATAATAGACATTCATTGTCTCTTATATTTAATAGCATATGTTTAGAAAATTACTTGCTGCCTCGATATACTATATATATATATATATATATATATATTCGGTCGGGTTTCAATCCTGGGTAAAAAGCAATCGGAGTCTAACCATATTGATGAGCTGTGATATAGCGAAACAGATCTGTCTGCGGATGACTATTTACGCTCTCACACCCTGATTGAACACTCTGGAAGAATGGTAGAATATGAAAAACAGTAGCTACTCTGGCATCTACGCATCGTTCATTCAGCAATGAATTAGAACACTCTCAGCTATTAGGCGTTTATCATTATAATATACACCCTAAAAAGTCTGCCTCCTTCTACTGAGCCCCTGTAGCTCAGAGGTAGAATCGCCGACTGACGCCAATTCGGTCGGGTTTCAATTCTGAGTAAAAAGCAATCGGAATCTAACCGTACTGATGAACTGTGATACAGCGAAACAGATCTGTCTGCGGATGACTATATATATTACATTGAATGTCACGTCATATTTCAGCCAATGTATATAAGTAAGTCTCATTATTGTTGGAATATGATTTTTTACTCTAAAATAAACTTTAATTTTCTATACTAAACTTTTTTCGGTTCTGATTCTCAAAAGACAAAAAAAAGTTATTTAAACCCTAACAAATATAAACACGAAAAATCTGCTTTGGTGGCAAATGCACTTTGGAATTTTTCTGGCAGTGATAAGGTATTATGTTTGGAACCAAAATAAAAGGAATATAACAAACTAAAACAAGCGCTTTTAAACTTCTCTTAAATGTGCTACTGTCAAATTATCCTGCTCCAAGCACACTTTAAATGGGGATTTTCCCACAACTAACGACACGTCTATTATTGAAACCTGCTATTTCAAAAAAGCGAAAAATTCTTACAGGTTAGAAATGGCTAAATCGAGGCAACACTAAAATAAAAATTATAGACGAGTTGTTATTCTCTCATTTGTTCGGTCGCTGATCTCCAAACGATATATATAGAACCTCAAGAAGCCAATAGCTAGCCTCGAAGTCTTTGCATTGAAACATTTTATTATTGTTACCTAAACTATGCTGAGTTGCATAGATCAACAAATCCTCACATAATAGTACACGGATCGGTGCTGGTCTGACAATGATCAGCTATACAAAAGCGGAAACCAAAAACCTATAACAGAATTGAACTAAATCGCTCACTGTAACAAAAAAAGAAAAAAATGTCTTGAAGTATTGATATGAGTTCGTATCTTTCAATAATAAATGTTTAATAGTGATTCTTATATTTTTTCGTTACTTTGTTTTCAATGCTAAGAAAATGTTTAGAATGTGGACGATCATGAGTCTCCATAACTTCCTGTCCTTTGTAACTCTTAGTAAGGTTTTTCTTTTGATATATCTTTCTTACAAAATCTTTCTAGATAGATCTATCACTACTTTCTTATCCCTCTTGGATTCAATATACCATATGAGTATCAAATTCCGCAAGATCTCTTTCTTCATTATGTATCTTAGAAATTTTGATTGTCTCTTTCTGATTCTTAGTAAAAGTGAAGTTTGTGTTTCCATTTTACTTAAAACTTCTTCGTTAATCACATGTTCAATACACGGCATTCTCAGTATCCTTCTGTAGAGCCATATTTCTGTTGTTTCAAGTATCTTCTTTAATGCCATATAAGAAGATCGATTTTAAATAACAACCCACTATTCATTTTTGTTTCTTCTTAAATTTCCCTGCTTATTAAAAAAACATTTAAAATATCAGAATTATTTCTACCCGATATAGTATACGAAAATAATTTTTATTTTGAAAAGATTTCATTAGTAATTGTTCTACAAAGCTAACTTTGTGTACCTCAACTTTACGAATTTAAGCACAATTCGAATTCCAGTTGAATTCCTTGCATTCACTTACGCACAAATACACTTGGGAAAGGTATTAATCTGCCTATTTCTTCCAGTTATGGGTTAAATAACAGGACAGATTGGGTTCTATAGTTTTAATCAGCAACTAGTCTATCGCAGGAAGTAATGGCAACCTACTGCGTGATAATCTTCTGCCTAGTCAGTCATGTCTGTTTCGAGACATGCTCGTCCAAGCGTGTATCACATATAGTACTTAACTGACTGACTAGATTTGTAGCTAGGTTTCATCATTTTACAATTAAAGGTTTAGATGTAACCTTAAGCTCTATGGTAGTAGTTTCTACTCTAACATTTATCACTTCAGGTCTATTGCTTCCCAGTAAAGTTTCATCTTCGAAATTTTAAATGCAATCTTAATCGTTACCGTCCGTCTTCTGAATTCCTATTCTTTTATTCCTTTCTCTCCTTAATTATTTTCATCTTTTTCGCATATTCTTTACCATTCAGTAACTTAGTGGCTTCATTGTTTTTCTTGGGAGTGAAATGATTAAAAAAAAACACTATTATCTTTCCACATGTGGAGAAATTTGAACTGTTTGCATGCTGATCCATAATAATGTAACGCTAATTCATGCATTAATCGAAATTTGACAATCCTAATATCCTTTAGAGTATCAATTATATCCGAATCGTTCTTATTGCTCTCAAATGTTATTTTTTGTGGATACCCATGTTTCAGCTGAAACTTAACTTAAAAGCGCAATCTCTTTATTCAGTCTTTCGAATGCTCAAACCGGTAGACGTATTTCATAGCGTTTAAAAATATAACAACGCGTCTATTCAAACATAGGTAATCACTAAAAGTAGCGATTAGAATAATCAGAGATAATGTTTGATTAAAATCACAATACATTGATTCTTTAAAAATTACTTCTGCTCAAAAAAATTACAGTTACAAATCTGGTGTTGAAAAAACGTCGTAAATATTTTGTCTTTATGAATATCTCTTTAAAAATCAAAGCAAGGCTTTAGATCTTTTTCTCTTTTAATGATAATTCACAATTAATATTTTTCTACACATTACAATTGGATTAATAATGTTATACAAGAACTATACAATATTAACGCAAAAGAGATTACCGAGGTTAATAGAACTATATTACCTTCTAAATTACTGAAAATTTCTAACATTTGTCTTAGAGACGCTTTTCCCCTTTTAAACAATCTATACGGCCTTCTTTTGTAATCTTCAGTAGCCTCGTTGCATTGTCCTAACTTTGCTCATGGGCTGAACTTTTTGTTAAGATTTTAACTTTGTAAAGACTACAGAGGCTTCATTGGGTGCTGACAAAACTTTAATATTCTCGTGTTGAATGCTGCGTTCGCACATTAAGCAGTCTGATTCAATAGTGTCTCATTGCCAACTGAACAGTTCGTCGATATGCGGAGTAAATCTCCCTTCGATTGATCGCCAGCATCCAAAAAACATATATCATTGGCTCTCCAGATATTTTTAAATACGACAGAGAGTGTTCGATTCGGACATATGGACTCGTAATATTATAGGCAGGCATTCTTGTTTACTTATTTGATTAAAATCGGACCACTCTTTCTATAACCCAATCTTTTCGATTATCGATTTTCGATATTTATCGGAGGTACCTCAACACATGTACGTTGTGGTACAGTGGATATCGGCTCGGAACGAGAAACCGGGGAGCCGAGTTCGAATTCCAGTTGAATCCATTGTATTCACTTACGCGCAAATACCCTTGGGAAAGGTATTAATCCGTCTATTCCTTCCAGTTATGGGTTAAATAACAGGACAGACTGGGTTCTATAGCCTTGGTCGGCAACCAGTCTACCGCAGAAAGCAATGGCAACCTACTGCGGGATAATCTTCTGCCCAGTCAGTCATGTCTCTTTAGAGACATGATCGCCCAAGCGTGTATCACGTATGGCACTTAACTGACTGACCTCAACACAAAACCTAGCTAAGAACACTCGCAGAGGTTTATAGTACAACTGTGTAAATTTGCAAGAAAATCTGTTCAGCCGTTTCGGAGTCTATAGGTAGCGGGCACGTACACACAGACACACACACACACACACACACACACACACACACACACACACACAAAGTTCCATTTTAAATAAGTTTAGATGTCTATTCAGGACGTTGGCAATCATGGCTCGCCACATCTTGTACCTTGCAGCTCTTAATAAGTTTTTTCTTTTTTTATTTCTCCCAAACCTTGTACTACTATCAATTTATTCAAGCTGATCAAGTATGATGCGCACTATGTTCTGTGTCGTAGGCAATTATGGCGTTCCACGATTTCCAGTATCTTATAGCTCTTAATTATTTGTCTTTTAATTATTTATTCCAACCCCTGTACTACCACCGATTTAAGCAAGTATGTTACGCCCTAGTCTCCTTGGTCCCTCTTTCCCTCAATATACTCTGTGAATATCAGGTTTTCCAAGCCATCCTCCCTCATTGCGTTCCCCAGAAATTTGAACTGCCTATTTCTGAGGTTAAATATAAGTTTCCTCTTAGCTTCTATTTTCTCTAAAACCTCGTCGTTGCTTCATGGTATCTTTAGCATCTTTCTATAGAAGCACATTTCTGTTGCTTTAAGTCTCTTCATGTTTGAGGAGATTGTCCAGCATTCGCTGCCATACAGGTGGACAGACTACCTGCCTTAAAAATCTGTATTTTAAATTGTGGGTTATATATCTTCTGGCTCGAACACCTAACTTCGGATCTGTTACTAGATACAAAAGTCTACCACATGTCAAATAATATAGATGACTTCGTATTAATAATATAAGCTAAGAGTATATTGGTAAGATATATAAGGATTATATATGAACTTTTTCGTAATATGTTTTCTAGAAATGTTTGTTGGTTGCGTGAATTTTGTCCCAGATTAATTTGTGCTTCGCAGGTATCAATATAATCACCGATTTATTTCTTAGCTGTCTTCATATTAATCAGCCTACTTATGTTGTTTTCTTTTTTACAGAATTCCAAATTTTCTTTACGTTCAAAAAGATAATTACGAAGACACGGAAGCCTCGACCAAAACTTGTCAAATTATAAGACTTAAACCTGTCGTATCTCCGGTTATTATATTTTGCAAATCCCCTTACCCGCCATTTTCTGAAGATTCTCCAGTGCATGTCGTCTGCTTAATCAGTACGATTTCTTCAAGTTTCTGCCAAATACTAAAAACAGTTATCTCCCTTGGTAGTTAATTAAACTTTATCGTTCTCACTAATTCACATTTAGTACCGATCTTTTTTCTTTGTCTTTTTAGCTTTATGTAAGAGTGAGTGTTTGTCAGTATATTTTAAACGTCGCACTTTTCATACCAATGGAGATTATATAATTTGTTCAACACTTTTGTTCTTTTGTGTTTGCACTCCAGTAAAAACAATAATATGAAAATGTTTTATCACTGAACAACAGCTAAGAGTAATTGCCTAATCTAAAAACATACAAATATGAAAAGAACATTTGGTTTACATTCAGTGCATTGAAAATAACTTATTAAGAGAATATTGCTAGGAAAATATACTCAATTACTTCTCTTCTTATTCTTCTCTGGATTATTTCTTCGTTTCAGACAACGGAAAAATCATCAAAATCCTATTTACCACAGAATTTAAACATTTAAAAGTTCAGAAGATAATTATGCGACGTCATGGTTATCAAGACTACATAAAATTGTTTCTTTCTTTCTTTGTTTAGTGGCATATCAATCCTTTATAAGTCATTTAAGGCCGAAATTTAATTTTCTTGGGATTATTAGTAATTTCTTTTACAAAATGTATTGCTGGTAATTTTCTTTGTTTTCAAAGAATATATTGCTTTATATTTTTAGAAATATATTGCTGGTATTTTTTCTCAAAAACGTATAACGTATTTTTTTATTTTCATTTTACAAAAATGTATCACTGTTAATCATTAATCATTTTCTAAAATGTACTGCTGTTAAATTTTTTTTTCTTTTTTTACAAATATGTAGCTGACTTTATTTTAGTAAATGTATTGCAGGTAATCTTCTTAAAAAATGTATTTCTGGTCATTTTTAGATTTTACAAAAATGTATTGCTGGTAATGCTTTTACTATGAAAATATATTGCTGGTATTTTAACTATAAAACGCATTATTATACTTTCATGGTGTTTTAAACTCAGTTTGGGAGTTAAATCATAGTTGGGACCCTACGCTGTGTCAGAGTTGACCTGGATACAACAGCAATTAAGAGATAGATCTACGCTCCTCAAAACTTCTTTATTAGAGACCCCGTAAATCTACATCAGATAACTTTGAAGTTATATTTCATTTTTAATAACAAATGGCCTCGTCATTTTGTTGCTAAGAATGCATGCAGTCAGAAGTTCGCCGTTGAACGTTAGTTTAATTTGTAGATCTTTAATAATAGTCTTAACCTGTCGTGGTGCAGTGGATATCGGTTTGGAACGAGAAATCAGAAAGCCGATTTCGAATTCTAGTCGTATTCCTTGCATTCACTTAAGCGCAAATACCCTTGGGAAAGATATTAATCCGTCTCTTCCCTCCAGTTATGGGTTAAATAACAGGACAGATTGGGTTCTTAGTTGGCAACCAGTCTACCGCAAAAAGAAATGTCAACCTACTGCGGGATAATCCTCTGCCCAGTCAGTCGCCCAAGCGTGTATCACGTATGGCTCTTAATTGACTGAACCTGTTGTACAGATCCAGTATTGGTAAATATTGATAAATCAATTACACTAAGAAAAGAACACATTCTTTTGCAATTTCGTTGACAATTTTTAACGACACTAATGTTTGCATATGGTACTACTTATACAAATTCTACTAAGAAAAATTTAATAGGAATAAACTCCGAAACTATCTTGCCATTGCCTTTTTTACGCTTTATGAAGATAATACACATATTATATAAAAATACACATAATTCTATAAAAATACATACATTATATAAAAAACTTACAAGAAAGATTTTATACAATTTACTAATTCTTTATCTTATCATTCTGTCTGATTTCAATCTACATTTGATCTACATTTTGTCCCAACTCACAATTTTACTCGGTATTACAGTCTCTCGTGTCGCTACAAGCACATTACAGCCAGATAATACATAATATTCATTTTGTTGTTTCCACGTCTTGCTGTTTCTCATTTTCTACAAGAACGTACGTGTCTATAAATCTTAGGGGGTTTATAATTATATAAACAGAGTTGTTATAACCGCAGCCTAAAGCCTTTAAAAACAAGAATGTGTTACGTTACATGATTTTTCTGAATTCTAGTCGTCCCTCAGTAAATCTTTGCTAGGTACTCCGACGCTGCATCAACGACAGACAATTTTTCTCGGGATTTTCTTTTCTCATTTTACATTAGGAAGGAAATCGTTCCGTGGAGTAAGTGAGAGAAAAAGAGAGAGAAAGAGAGAAAAAATAGCTACTTATGGTATTTATGGTCGGGACACAAATCTCTTTGACTCTCCCATGCCTCATCTTTCTTTGGACAAAATGTTTAAAAATTATTCTTTTTTCAACTCACTGGCAGAAACAATGTGTGTGTTTTGGATGGAATCAACTGTCTTGAATATTGTTAAAAGTAAGCCATTTTATTTATTCTTTCTTTCTCTTTTCCAATCTTTTCACTCTTTTCTTTTCTTTTTTTTTCAATTTGAGTAGATAGACTAAACTATCGCCCGGTTCACACTCCACCCACGTCTGTTAAACAGGTGAAGAGGCTCATCCCTTGTTCCCTGTTTAGGATGTGGTTTCCGGCTTTCTCTTTTCCAATCTTTTCACTTTTCTTTTCTTTTTTTTTTTTTCAATTTGAGTAGATAGACTAAACTATCGCCCGGTTCACACTCCACCCACGTCTATTGAACAGGTGAAGAGGATCATCCCGTGTTTCCTGTTTAGGATGTGGTTTCCGGCTTTATCTTTTCCAATCTTTTCACTCTTACGTAGCCCCCTGCGCATCAGTGGCATTATCGCCTTACTTGGGGTGATATGATTTGAAAAACAAATAACGTAAAGTAAAAGAGAAAAGGATGATTAGGGCCTCGATATCTCTATTGTCGCAAACAAACTACCCCAAGCAAGACATTCCACTGCCACTATTGCGCTTGTGGCTACATAGGGGAAGGTAAATAGAAAGAGTGGTTAGATATAGGAAATGTCAGAAGGGGGGGTGATAGATAGTTGGGTGGGTGGGAAGAGTGTTTGAAAGAATGGAAGCGAGTTAGTTTGTTAGGAGGTGTCTATTGACCTGACATTTAAACTCCTGGAGATTGTAGCCGTCGGGGAAGCAGTCATGTGGAAGGGAATTCCACAGTCGGGAACTCTCTCTTATAAACTTAGACAAAGACAAACCATCACTGTCAGTGTTTCACACTCGCCACATCCATTTCATTTGAGGGAATGAAATTGCGTTCAAAATATATTCAGTTAAAGCCATTAAATGTTCAAAATTTAGATTTCAGCATTAAATAACCCAAAGAGTCTGATATGCCGCTAAACGAAATCAACCGAACAACCAACATAAAAGAACTCTTTCATGATACAATGAAATTAAACTATATTCCAAATTTTAAAAAAACTATATTACAAAACACACATCCCACCTTCTCTATTATGTCTACACAAAAATGTATATGCATAAAAGCCAACTATCATCTTCCATGTATTCATTTATGAAGTATATATTTATGTGTGTCCGTGAGTGCATGTGTGTCCGTGAGTGTGTGTGTGTGTGTGTGTGTGTATGTGTGTGTGTGTGTGTGTTGTGACACTATCTTCCGTGGGTATTTTTTTTTGTTTGATTTAATACAACGGAGAGAGAGGAATTAATATTAGTAGTATTATTGGTTGTGCTTTATTGTAATTCGCGATGTGAGCTTATGTAAAAAAAAATTTTAATACTATCATATACTTGTAAAATCCGGGGAATAGAAAAATTAACTATTTTAATAGTGTCATATACTCGTCAAATCTGGGGAATAGAAAAATTAACAATTTTAATACTATCATGTACTTCTAAAATCCGGGGAAGAGAACAACTAACTATTTTTGGGAAAGAAATGTAGAAATATAATTATTTTTCTTTCGTGTTCAAAGCAGATTATTTTAGGTAAAGCTAAAATTTTATGAGTAGCCAAAACAAAGTGTCAGGATTGGTTTGATGGGGTAAGGTGGGGTTAAAGTCCCTCATCAGATGTTCCCTGAGAACAGAAAATTTGTGGAAAATTGGAAAATGATGTAATCGAAAGGAAGTGAGCTGGGGATATTTCATTCGTCGAGTTACCCACTTCCGCAAATCGAGTGGGTGGAAAACGATTTCATTGGTCGAAAGCTTCGAGTCGGCTAGATATCCCGAGAGGATTGGAGAGGCTTATAAAACTCCGGACTCGGCGAGAAAAATCAAAATTGTTGTCAGTAGCTGTAAGAAGCTGTGAGTTGTTCTCAGAGTTGAGTAGCTATCAGTCGAAATGTAACGACTGTGGAAAAAGTTTCCCAACTGGGGAGCCATGACCCGCGGCTGGTCGCCTATCATAGAACTTAAGGTTAAAGAGTTAATGTCGAATGAAGCCTGCCGCCGATTAACTGAAAGGGTTAATGTTGAATAATGCGTCTCCGATAGGAATCCCGAAAGAACGTTATTGTTTTTTTTTTGTTTTTTTTTAATCATGGAAGATTCGAAAATTCTGATTCCTCGTTCACTCTACTTCGGTAAACTCCGTTAAACTCCGATAAGGACTCGAAAGAACTTTGTTATTTTAGAAGTTGCATCGGGAATTGACAGCCCTGATTATAGAGAATATGTGAAAAGACTATAATGAAAATTTAATGAATACGTGAAAAGGCTTCAGTGAAAATTTGAAGAGCTCTGTTTACTTTAACGAAACTTAGAAAAGACATTTTAATTAAGGATTGAATGCTATGATATTTTTAAACGAACTCTCTCTCTCTCTCTCCGTTGTAAACTGGCATTCCGACGGCTGTATTATCATCTGACGGCTGTATTATCTGCTCCTGTGACTAATAATTGTTTTTATATAAAAAGACATTCTTCGTAACTTTCCAGGCGTGTTCGACTTTATTCATTTATTTTATTAATTTTCTTTTTTTTTTTTTTTTTTTTTTTTGGTGCCGTATTTATTTTTTTAACTACAAGTGTACACCAGTGTCCGGACTGTCTCTAAGAGAAAGGCGATTACTAAAATTGCACTACGCGACCTCTGGGATCATTTCACAACGTGGGACAGTGGCGCGTTGTTGCAATAGACGTCTTGAAAACAAGCTTTTGTGACGACGTCATCGGATGAGATCGTCACGACCAGCAACAGCAACCGAACCAACCGTCCAGCTGGGTGTCAGTGTCACAACTGGTGCCGTCACGACTGTCGACGAGGACAAGCGTCACAATCAACTAGCCAGCTCCGGGCGAACGTGTGTGTGTGTGTGTGTGTGTGTGTGTGTGTGTGTGTGTGTGTGAGAGAGAGAGAGAGAGAGAGAGAGAGAGAGAGAGAGAGAGACTGTATTTCGCTTTGGGTAGTTGTAATAATTCAGATGCATTATCTGCATTTCAAGAACGTGGATGTTGGAACATGTTCGGGCTTCATGTCTAAGGTTTTACAATGAAGCTGGAAAAGTAATTATTTTTTTAACTAATTACTATTTGTTGCAGTCACTGAATTACTTATATTGTGAAGCTATGTACGATGTTCCTCAATTACTGAAAAATTTTTTAAAACACCGCAAAAATAATACAGACACCGTGTCTGGATGTAAAAGCTGTCAATAAATCTTTCTCCTTTTAGGCTGCTTTTAATTTTTGTGAAATAGCCAACAATCACAAGGCTCTACTAACAAAACTTAGATGGCCATTATCCTTAGCTATTTGCGAGCTCCGATAGTATCATGCATGGGAGTATGTATTGTCAAGGTGTAGAATATATTTGCCAGTTCATGCTGATTCACAGTCTGTCTCTATGCAAATAATATCTAGTAAACTATGCAGTTATGATCAAAGAAACATGCCAAAGTGATCTTTAAATTCTCGAGTGAAAGACGCAAATATATTCTGCTGGGGATTGAAATCCTTCTTTTTTTCCCGCATGTTCTTTCGTTTTGTTTCCAGGTCATACTGCGAATATAACCGTATCATTTCCAGTAATGATCCAACTGAACATTTCTGCATTATTCAAAAGATCAGATGAAAGTTTCTGCTCATAAGTCATGTTTTGAGGCAGTAACTCTGAGGGAATTTGTCATTCTCGGAATCCTTATTAAATCCGCCGGCCTTTTTCCCCATTCATATTCAGTTCCACTGCTGTCATTCACACATCTAATCTTCGCATTCACAATCTGTTCAAATTTGTATTAGTTCTTTGCATTTTGGCTTCCAAATTCTTCTCACCATTCTTTGAAATATTTTGCCATTCAAAAACATCTACTTTTATTATAGCAAGTTCAGCAGAACCATTTTCACTAGAGCTAATAGTTCACCGGCAGTTTTATCAAACTAACAAAAAATTTTCATATTATTTTGTTTCATATTCCGTTTATTCGTTTAAGATAAACATGTTCAAGATCCTCTACTGCTCGGTAAGGAATGACTCATCTGGTTTGCGTCTCAAGTGAGCGGAGGTTATAACAGTCGGGACCGGGTGTAAATGTTTTTTTTCCAGTGACACCAGGAATTATATTAGCAGACTTTCTGATATTTATTTATATTCAATCCATGAAAAAGAAAGAAAGAAAGAAAGAAAGAAAGAAAGAAAGAAAGAAAGAAAGAAGAAGTAAAACTGAATGATTCATGAAAGAATGATTTAAGGAAGAATGAAGAGTACATTCAGAATTATGTAAGAAAGAATGAATGAACGAAATAAAGAATAGCTTAAGCAGAAAATTAAAAGAAAGAAAGAAAAGCATAGAGGGTAAAAAAGAAAGCTTTAAGAAAGAAGGAAAAAGAAATAAAGATTTATGAATTAAATGCAAATTGAGTAACAGGTAAGAAAGTAAGAACAATTAAAAGATAAAAGAAAAACAGAAAGGTTGATTAAAAAAATAGCTAAAACTAAAATGGTTAAAAGCGATAAAAGAAAGAAGGAGAGAAAGAAAGAAAGAAGGAGAGAAAGAAAGAAAGAAGGAGAGAAAGAGCTTATACGGAAAGATTTACGAAAGAAAGAAGAGAATTCAGAATCAGATAAGCAAAAACAGTTAAAAGATAAAAGGAAAACGATAAAGGTTTATTAAAGAAAATTTCTTTAGCTATAACAAAAAGCTTTCTTTAGCTAAAACAAGCATTTTAAGAAAGAAAAAAGAAAGAAAAACAGAAAGAAAGAAAGAAAGAAAGAAAGAGCTTATATAGAATGATTTACGAAAGAAAAGAGAGAATTCAGAATCAGATGAGAAAGAAAGGACAAAAGAATAGCTAAAACAGAAAATAAGAAAGAATAAAATAATATATAAAAGAAATAATAAAATGAAAAAAGAATAAAAAAGAATAAAAAAGAATAAGTAAAGAAAATACAAGTATAAAATTGAAATTTAGGAGGCGATAAAAAAGTGAAAATAGTAGGTAAAACAGAAAGTT